>JAPMOR010029715.1:183371-242887 GCA_026543865.1 Argiope aurantia
ATATATATATATATATATATATATATATATATATATATATATGTTGTTTTTAATGATTAGCGGGATACTGGGATTTTCAAGAATCTTCATCGTATTTTTAATTAAATGAGAATAATATTTATCTTCCTTATTTTGTTTCTGACCAAATCGAAACTAATTTAAAAATCTCAAATATGTATTAAATAAGTAAATTAATTTATAAATTCAATTATTATCATATTCCGCACTGTTTTCATATTCCTTTGATTGTGAAGAATAATGGTAAATTTTTTTAAAATTTTCTTGTATACAAAATATAAAGAAGATATTATAATTAACAAAATTTCGAAGAGATTTTGATAATCTCTACTTTAGAACTAATTCTCTGAGCTCGATTTTTTTTTTCAATTTTGGGGAAGTGTCTATCTATCTATTTATGACAAGATAAATCAAAAAATCTATAAGCTATATTGATAATGATCTTAATGAAGCTATAAGCTATATTGATAATGATCTTAATGATGCTATAAGCTATATTGATGATGATGAAATTGATAATAATCTTTATACCAATTTGTAGAAATCTGTCAAATTTTAATCAAAATTTACTTATAAAAATATCTATCTGTCAGCTATTTGAATATTTGTTAAAACGATATATATAAAAAAAGAAGAAAGTTGGATGGATAAAACTTGGTAAACAGATTTAACATCTATATTGCAGACATCTATCATAATGTAAGCCAAATCTAAGGAGGCATTGAACTTCTGCCAATCTGTATTTTAAGAAATATGTACATTTGATAACTCAAAAACACAATGACTTAGATATATCATATTTGGCAAGTTATTTTGTGACTTCAATTGCAATTCCACGTTTCATTTTGGTTTCAATCGAATGGAAAGAAAAACGCGTTTAAAACGCAAGTTCATATTTATTATACAGTATGCAAGAACGTTTTGGATATTTACAATTATTCCATGATAAATTCTCCTACAGAATTGAAATTTATTAATATATTCGCAAACTAAATCCTACAATTTTTCAGTTAAAGAAAGGAAGAGAAATATAAGGACATGTAACAGAAAAAAATCCCACTTACATTGCACTCTGAGATATACATGATTGCTTTCTCCTTGCCCTTCGCTGTTCGTTCCTGTACAGCTGTACCTTCCTCTGTTTCTTCTTTGAACTTTCTGCAGAACCAGCGACTGATTGCTGACAATGACCCCAGCCGAAATATTGGTGACCAGTTCCTGCCCTTCGAACCGCCAGCCAGTTTCATGCACCCATGGTGAAGCTTTAATATTACATTCAAAATAAACATCATTACCTTCCAGAATATTCGAGTGTCGCAACTTGCTTCCCAAACGGAGATTCAGTTGAGGCACAACTGAAATGAAAAATTACAAAATAAAGAACGCAAGAAATATGACAATAGGAATATTTATTTACTATGTTAATAATGGTAAATGTTCCTGTTTTGGAGAATATGATTTATGTGGAGATTATGTGATTATTTATAATATCTAGCGGTGATTTTGAATAATGATTTGCGTAAATATTACACAATTTTTAATTATGCTATACCAATTGATTGACTGTCATTGAACCTTAGTCACAAGTAATCCCTCACAACGGATGAGTTTATGAGATCTTCCAATCATTTATTTTGTTAATTAATTAAATTAGTTTATATATCCACATTAAACCAATAAAAAATTCCAAAGGGTATGAAAAAGAAATTTTTCAAAATGCTATGATAGAGAAGATCAGATCTTCGCTATTATTCAAAATTTTCTGCATTAAATCTTGAAATAATTAATAAAAATAGAAAAAAAAACATTAAAAAAATGGTTTTATTATAAAGGTAAAATTTTGAATTTTAAAATAGCATGAAAATATTTTTTGTGCAAAAAAAATCAAGAAATTTTTTTAATTAATTGAATACTTTATTAACACTAGCACATTGAAATGTAGAAATAATTCTTTCCTTCGCCTAAACAATTAGTATTTGAAGTCTTAAAGAATAAGATGAAATCGGCTTAGTCGTATAAAAGAGATGTATGTCACAATGACTATTATTTATGTTAACAATTACACTAATATGAATGTAATGCAATCTTAAACACATAATAGTCATAGCCGAAAACAATCCAATCGATAAATTTCAAAAAGGAAAATGAATCAATTTGAATTTAAAGATAGAAAGACGCAAATTTAGAAGCGGTATAATTGAAAAGAAAATGGATTGATGAAGTGGGTTCAATTTTATTTTCAGGGTTTAACGTTTCGATTATTTCCGAAAAAAACGAAACAATTTTGAAAATAATGTTTGGAAAAAGATTAAAGACTGAAAAAAAGAAATTCACCCTGTTTCC
Organism: Argiope aurantia; assembly: GCA_026543865.1. Lineage (NCBI taxonomy): Eukaryota > Metazoa > Arthropoda > Arachnida > Araneae > Araneidae > Argiope > Argiope aurantia. The sequence goes on from JAPMOR010029715.1 coordinate 185,733, forward strand.
TCAAAGCCGTTTAATAAACCAAAAACTCTACCAGGAATTTAATCTTTAATCTGGAAAAATAGTTGCATCTTTAAAGTAAAATGAAGCATTTTTTATTATTAGTCTTTTAGTTGTAAACACATTATTTGGATTCGTACAACTGTGCTTCAAAATCATTGGAACATATTCAAAATTAAATTCCATGTTTGTACGAATAAAGAATCAAAATAAGCAATTAAACTGCTCATTTTCTTTTTCCTACTTTTGAAAATTTAATAAATATAGAGAAAAAAAATCATTTTGAAAAATAAACTCATTTCAGAATTCACAGTAAAAAAAAAAAAAAAAAAAAAAAACTCTAAGAATTCTGGTCTTTTGTACTATTCTTAATCCTTAAATAAACAACAATTATAAATAGTGGAAAAGAATAAAATGCAGTTCGTTATAGCTTAGCAATTCTTAATAATGAACAACGTCGAAATGTCATTAAGTACTCAAAATACGATGAATTATTCACTACCATTCTCGAAGTCTCCACATTTACAAATTCAGCAACCGAAAATATCATTTCTATTGGTTTATAAAATGTGCAAAAATATTAAATCTAATTTAACTATAAATCTAAAACTGTATAAAATAATAATATATATGCATGCAAATAATAATATGTGCATGTACAAGAGAGAGTTCGATTTCAGTAAAAATTTGCAATGTTCAACCAAGGAATCTGATAGATTTCGCCTGAGGTTCCATCTTTAAACTTTTCAGTGCACCTGCGCACTAACTATAATAGAACCTTTTGTTGCAAGAGGCAAATGGCTCACATTCCGAACTAATCTTTCAAAGATGTAGACATCGTTTTTCTCTTCTGCGCTCTATCGGTGAGAATTAACCAATATGGTAGCAATCCCCTTCCCCCAAAGAAGTTACTAAATTTCCTTTATTTTGAATTCTCGTAAAAGGATGGAATTTCCTTATATGCATATTTCTAATAAGATTATTTTAATCTTTTTAAAAAGTACTTCTGTTTCAAAGGCACTTTCTGATGGAGTAGTTGATTTTGTCTCGTAATAAATATACAATGTAATAATAGACGTCCTTACCCATGCTAAATTTCCTTTTGTGTTTAATAAATAATATTTTATTAAGAAGCTTTCTCTTTACTTGAACTGACTTTTACACTCTTCAAAACCCTTAAACTTGAAACACACATATTTGAAATTAGATAGGGTTTACTGAAACTAAAAAAAAAAAGTGCAGTACACGGCGAATTGATGGCTCTTCATATAACAACAAAAGCAATAATCGGTATAATAACTCCTTTTTAGCAAAGAATCTGTTCTTTATAAAAAATGTTCAACATGCCGATAGTCATTCGTCAACAATACTTGTAGTCATAAAAAAATGTTATGAACAGCACTCTACAACTATCTGTAGATGTAGTGAGAAATTGCGTCGAATGTTGTCTTTTAGCATCCCTAATGAGGTCGGACGATCACGAGAGCCTTACGACTTCAGGTAACCTCATAACCAATGTCATACAATGGGGTTTCCATAACATTTGTGGGATTTCTGGTAGCCCAATTTCTGAAGTTGTGAGATTTGATAGATCTTCAGAGTGTTAAATGGGCTTCGTCGGTCCACAACATGTTCGACACCCAATTATATTCATTATATATTGCTTTGCATTCTTTTTTTGTTTCAATAAGATCCCATATCATGTAAAGCACGTGTGTGAATTATTGAATTTTCAAATATTAATGGACTTTTTATTCATCCGCTATATATAATGAATGTAAAACCTGAGTTATGATTTTTGGAGAATTTCGGGCTTAGAAGAAATTTATTCAGTAAATTCTTGAATTTCAATACAATTGTTAAAACCAAATAAAAATTATTTCCATTCTTTAGAATTGTAAAATATTCTGACATTTGAGACCAAAGAATCTCCTCAACTTTTGAATCTAGAGCTTCACATTCGATCCCATTTTCCATTTTCAGCTTTTGAATTGACAATGTAGCAATTTATTTTCTTTACTTTTGATTCTTAACCTGGATTTAAATTTTTCAGAAGTATTCCGGAATAAATTTTATTCTTATATTTAATGGATTGCCGATCTCATGACTACATTCTGAATTTCAATTTTTTCAGATGGGAAAAAAGAAATTCAAAAGATATATATTGAAAAAAAAGTCACACAAAAATGATTGTCATATTATTGAATAAATGGCACTGTTTTGCAATGATATTAATATAGATTTAGAAATACTTATACGTCTCTTTTATTTAATAAAATTCCAAATAATATGACAAAGAATATTAAAGTATCTGAAGAATATAAAAATTCAACTCATTTAATGATGAGGGTGATGAATTTTAAAAACTTTATTGATATTACGATACATAAAGATTTATTAATTATTTTTTTTAAATAATAACATGTGTTAAAATAATGATGTATAACGTGGTTATGAATAAAGTGCAAACATATGAACGCCTAAAGATGCGAAATTATTTGGGATGCTTTGAAGAAATTTGGTATCTGAAATATTTACAACATGAGAAAATGAATAACATAATAATAAAATAATAATTCTTTTTCTTACTGTATAATAATTCGAGCGGGTAACGCATTTTTATTGATATTACTTAAATATTACTTTTATTGAAATTATAACATATTTTTCTTTGTTAAAAAATATGAACTGAAGTATTATAATACATGTTCAATATGTGAACCTTCAAGTCCAATCAAATACTGCAGACGCACGACATCATGATGCACAGCAAATAATGTTTCCTGATGTATTTGTACACGTCTTCAAGAATATTTGTTTATTTTAAAACGTTTTTAAATATCCCGTCTACAAAAAGTCTGAAGGATCCAAATCAGATGAACAGAGTAGTCAATCATATCCCAAACATCTACTAATTATACGATCCTCACAGAAAATTTAGCGAAGTATTTGTTTAAAATAATGATCAAATTGCAGCAAACGCTGATTCAAAGGTTTTCAAAAACAGTACACAAAGTTCTGCATGTTAACTTGTCCTGTTGAAAGTTAATGTACATCACGAGACCACAAAACTTTTCGAATCCATGATTTGTTGTTTCAAATTTTAGAATGAATGAAATTGGAAAAATCAATTATTTTTTGCGAATCTCAGAGTTGCTGGATTTTCAATATGTTAATATGGCGAAGATTTTGCGCATGATATTGAAAGGTCTGTACTACATTTGCAGCGTTTACTTGTCACTGATGCATTGAGTCTGAATCAATTGCTTTCCTTGCATCTTCCTCAACTACTTGATTCACAGTGATTCGACCTCTAGTTTCAGGAAATACCCTGAATTTACCAGAAGATTTAAATTTAGCCATTCAAATACGTGATCTTTTCTGAAACCTCTATTACGAGATGCGTTTTCAAAATAGCGGTTTAATTGCTACTATTTCACACACACACACACACACAAAAAATACTAATAGAGCATTTTCTATTTTCGACAAAGTCTTGACAACTTTTTACAGATATTTTTATAATATTTGTAACAAATTGTTTTTATAAATGAAGTGGTAAGGAGTTCGACACAATTAAGAAAGAAAAAAGAATTTAACAAGATACCACAGCAACAATTGAGAAACATTGATTTTTTTTTGAGAAATTCATTTTTATTGAGAAATTTAAACAATTTTCTTTAGAGTCTTACAAACTTTTGCGCATTAATTGTAAACACTTGTGTTTGAATTGGTCCATTTTATAGTTTTGATGAAAAAAGCTTGTAATCGCGTTCTTAAAAACTGGAATCATTATAATTATTATTTTTTTTCCTTTATATAACTCTTAAGTATTATCTAAGTTGTCGCATTGTCGCAAATTTGTCCTTTATCGACATCAGAAACTCTTATGGCAGTAAAATTTGAAAACAGAAAAAGTACTTAGCTTGTCAAAAAGCAGTCGCTGAACAACACATAAAAGCAATTTTTCAGCTTTTCCAGTTTTAAAAGTGCAGTTTATATTTAAATGTATTACATGAATTCGATTAACCTTTTCGTCGTCCGTGATGCGTCCAGCGCATTCAAGTGAAACCTCTGCAGAGCGGCCATAACGCGCTTCGATTGTTCTAAATTTTAAAACTTTTAAACGTTTAAAACGCTTTGTAAATTTTTACTTCTTTGAGTTTTTATTTTTATTTGCTCTAATGCAGCGAAAAACAGAAATTTTCGCAGATAGGAAAGGACGGCGAAAGGCTTAATATGCATTGTTAATCTGAACTAAATTTGATTGAAGTACAAGGTGATTTTTTTGTTTTTTTAACTGATGGTACTGAGAGACTTCTGTAACTCGAAATATCAGCCGCAAAGCCACCTTCCTTATATTTCTTTGTTCTTTTGTTTTTATTTTGTCAAATCGCTTTCCTGGGGAAGACATCGGTTATTTACAATATGATCACCATTTTCTTGAACTAAGCATTACATTCTGTACACTGCAATCTCTACAGCTGAAGGCAGCATTTCAGGAGGCATGTTCATAACAGTCCGTGTTATATTTTCATATAAAACTGATAAGTTCAAGACTACACTAAGATAAAACTTCGATTTTAAATAACCCCAAATAAAAAAGTCATATGGGGATAGATCCGAGGAGTGCGGTGGTCAGGCAACATGAAAACAGCGAGTAATGACTCTTTCTTCAGTAAGGTGATGGCGCAACAGTTGCTATACGGTTGTAACAATATGTGGTGGTGCTCCATCCTGAATAAAGACAATATTATCTAAGCACTGCCTTTGCTGAAGTTCAGGGATACCAATCTACTCAGCATATCATGGTATCTTTAAGTGTTTACGGAACAGGTCTGAGGTTCTTCTTGGGTAATAGTCTCAAAAAAGTATTGCCCGATGATAAAATTTGCTGTAAAAACCACATCAAACAGTTATTTTTTTGAGAAAACAGTTACTTTTTGAGAATGGAGTGGCATTTTTTGAAATGCATGGGGTTGTTCAGATGCCCAAATTCTAGAATTCTGAGTGCTAACAGTCCCATTCAAATAAAAATGGGCCTCATAACTTCAGAGAATTGTCCAAGAACAAGCTTCGTCGACCTCCATCCTGGCAAGAAATGTCAAAGCAAAGATTAATCGAAGATCATAATCTGTAGGTTTTAATTCATGCAAAAGACTGATTTTATATGGATAAAATTGAAGAATTTTTCTTGAAACTTTCCATACTGTTGAAGCCTTTACATCCAGTTGTCGGGCAATTCCACGTGTGCTGCTATTACCAACAGTGCTCGTCTGATTTCTTTCAACGATTCTAGTCGCAGCATCTGTTAACATCCGATATCGGTTTCCGTCCTGTACCAGGCCGAATTGCGAGAGAACCTATTTTTTTTTCAAACTTTTTATCATTGCTTTCACTGCATTAATTGGCACAGGTCCTTTACGTAAATTGTTTCGACTTCTAAATTCGCGAAAAGCGACCGCTGCATTATATTGATTAAGATAAAAGAGCTTCACAATTAATGCACGCTGTGCTAAAGTGAGACGCATTTTACAAATCAACTGATACTTGAAATGATTTTCAATGCCTCTCTTCTTATTTTTAACTCCAAATGCTGGCATCGACTACATAATCAGAATTTTGCATTTTGCAATTTTTCTCCGTGTTTTATGCAAAATCTTAAAGTGTAAAAGGCGACATTTTCCCCTATTGGCAACTTTTGGAATTTTTTTTTCGGATTCCTCTTTTCTATGTTGTCAATAATCTCCGTTCAAAATTTGGTGGCTTTGCGGCTGATAGTTCAATCTATAGAAGTCTCTGAGTACCGTCAGTTAAAAAAAAACGCTCTGTATATCTTTGAACTATTTCATATTGGATTTCTATATTTCTTCTTGTAGGTCTTAACCGTATCCCTAATTATATCGATTGTCTTTGCCTTTATTTACTTAATATTTACAATATTATTAAATAATAATATAGTTTAGTATAACTAAGCTGATGTTTGCAGTCATAAATATGACATTAATCTCCTATTAAAATCACATTTCGATAATTTTTTTTTCATGACAAGATTCAGTTTAATAACTTTTTATTAAAGACATCACGATTCATTTCCAATGCAAGCAAGTCCATCTACCACATCTTATGTCATTCCCACATCATATTTTATTCGCGTAAATCTTCAAAAAGATTATAGCGCAAAATGAAAGTGTCTTCAAATGGATTATTCAACAGAAAAGATCCTTTGAAAACTCCAGCACTTCTTAAGATATTTTCATTCAAACTCGGGAAATACCAATTTTCATCTCCTCGGATTAAAGTTCTGCAAGGATATTCCGTGTTTTCTCAGCTTTTGTGGTTTCTGATCTTCTTAAGAAAGAATTTTCGTCTTTATTCAAACGTATTTCCTCAGAATAGAATCTTGAATATTCCGTACATTCCTATGAAATTTTAAATATTTTTTTTCGTTCAGATGTAGTTGGAAATTGATTTTTAATACATTAAAACGGAGTTATTTACCAAATATTTATAAGTTTTTTTTATTTCGTGTGATATTCACATATTTAACAAAAATATATATTTTTTAATTTTAATAATAATTTCACAATAAAGGGAATTTGAAATGAATATTACTAATGGACACTTTTTTAAACTACGTAAGAAAATATGTATTAAATATTTCATAATGGATATGCATCTGAATATTTAAATGTAAAAGCCACCATGGAAATGAATGAAAATATAAACAAAAGAAAGAAAAAATATATTATATATAAAAAAGCCGAAAACTCTTTAAAATTTTAACCTCTTTTCAATTAAATATATTAAAATTTCGGACAGACTGGGATAAGACGATAATCCTAATAAGGAATGTTTATTCGATTGCAAATTTGACATTTGACGTTAATAGAGTTAAAGTTTCCTTTATGAAGAATATAGGCACTATACCAGATAAATTTTATAACAATAGTTAAGTGTTGAGTAAATTAAAATGATTCCCTAGATTTTTATACTTTTTTAGTGATAATTTACTGAAGGAGCATTTACAGATATCCTCAAACGCAGACTCATCTATATGTTAAATTAGGCGAATTTTAATAATTGTTGATAATGAATTCGGATAACATTAGATATAAAATTTTATTATTATGTATGGCATTCAAAATTATGTGGAAAAGTGGATACATTATCACGCTGAAGTATAAATTCATGTCATTTAATCTTACGTATTAATATTCAATTAGAGGTGTATTTTAGAAAATTAAAAATCAGTTACCATAGTAGGTTATTATTATTATTATTATTATTATTTGTAGATTAATACTTATGAGCAATTTCCATGATTCGAAGATGATTTGCAATTTCCCCATGCATCTTACATGCCTTTTATGAGATAGAAATGTCAAGAACAAATGAGGCATTTCAATATCAGACCCAAAAAGACAAGTAAGATATATTTAGATAAAATCAATGATGCATGATATATTTTGTGGTTAAATCAGACATTCCATTTTTCCTTAGTCATCTCATACAAAGGGTGTGCCAAAGTCAACGCAAGATTCTTATTTGCCATTATTCGGGCAAAAACTGTTGGCACCCCTATTATAAAACTATTTGACAGCTGATTGTTTAGGGTCAATAAAATTGAAGCGTTATACGATAGAACAGCGGGTTAACGCACGATTTGAATTAAACAAAAAACGTCTTTTTTAAATTGTTATATCTTTATTGAACCGTAAAGTACACAGGATAAGGTTATGTATTTAATAACACATAGGTACTGGCACATAAGCAATCTTTCGTCGAAATTATCCATGACCATTTTGCGTAAATATGACTGAATTTCGTTGATGCAGCTTTGAATTTCCTCTTTCAATGCACGCGTGCGTATACGCTTGTTGGCATAGAACTTTGATTTCTAATTGCCTCATAAAAATGAATCCAGTGGTGTTAAATCACATCATCTAGGAAGTTAATTCTCAAATTTCCGAACTGTGACCGCTAGACTTTCAATAGTTTTGAAATATTGTTCAACAATAAAAACGTATTTTCCTATCGTGTAACTCTCTATTTTTACTAACCCTAAACTATCAGCTGTCAAATGCTTTTTAATAGGATTTCCAATACTTTACTGCACCAATGGTGGGCAATTCACATCTTGCGTTAGCACGTTGTTCTATCGTGTAACGCTCCACTTTGTCTAACCCTAAACTGCCAGCTGTCAAATTGGGTTTTTTTAATTGGGTTGCCAACAATTCACTGCATGAATATTGACAAAATCAAACCTTGCGTTGATTTGGGGACACGGCTTGAAAAACATCTCCTACTTAATAATACTGAATGAGTTTACATTCAAATTCTAAAACTTCTAAATTTATAAAATCAACCATATTAGTTTTAATTTTGATATATAGAAGATACTGCACACCCATTCATTGATTCCGTTGCAATATTTAAAGTTTTGTTAATTAAAAACATGATGAAATAAGCGTATGTCTGCAAAGGAAATTTTAATTCTCCCATAAGAAACTTCAAGAACAACTCTGCTGGAAGACAATTTTAATTTGACATCCAGCTTGCCGGATTGAATAACAAAACAAAAGACGGCAGGCAGTATTTAAGTCAGTCCCTCAGCCTATTTTCTCCAATTTATTTCCACCTCTCTTAAAGAGGTCGTTAAATGCTCGAAAAGTATTCAAAAAGTTGGGAGGCGAGGAGCAGAAGTGAGGTGGAAAAGCAATTGCATCCGCGAGTCGAGCGGGGGATCATTTGTCAGTAACTTGTAAATGTAAGCTCAACTGATAGCTGGAGTGCTCACTGAACTAAGCTGAAAGGTTTTATTGCTTTCTTAAAGGGAGCATTGGGACACAGCAAAATGTGATTTAGGTGCGGGAGTATATCTCCAGGCTTTTAGTTTACAGTGAAATCCTGAAGTAATGACAGTTCCCCGTTTGGAAGAAATAAAGTAGCTAAAATAAAAGCGAGCTTACAGAAAGAAAAGTTGGAATTGAATGCAGCGAAAGAAAAATGTAAGCAACTCCATTCTTTCGTCCCATATGCATTTGAGAGTTGGATATAAAAAAGTCTTATAGTTTTGCTTTCCAATTTCAGATTTATAATGGGGTCTGCATTTTGTCAGAGAGAATAAATTGTTCATAATAAGAATAACATCAAATGCATAGAATTTAAATATTATAAGAAATATACTATGCTCAGTTGCTAAAAAGTCACCTAGCTATAATCGCTAGAATACATTATAAACATTACATTTTCTTTATGAACGATATAAAATTAAAGCTTTTCGCAATAAACTTCAATATACATAAAGTGATATCCACGTAAATTGTTCGAAGTTATCGAACTGCTTAAATATATATATACATATATTAAAATTCAATTTAAATCCTAATTAATTTCCTAATTTCCATCTTAATTTAACCTATATTAACGTAATTCTATGATGTCTTATTTCTTCATCCAATTCCATCTTTTATTTAAATAATTACACGATATCTGTAAAACTGCTTTAGTCTGCACATTCACAAGCTGCGAGTGAAAGAATAAAAATTTGTCAAGCTAATCGAATTCTTTTAAAAGATACCTATAATTCCCTTACCTAAATCAACACGTGTAAAGAAATGCCTATCAGAATCTCATAGTATATAATCAAAGAGGAAAATATTTCTCTCGCTCTTTCGAGCTCCTGCACTGTTATCGCTGGTGAACGGACATAAAATTTGTCCGCGCTTCTTGTACATAAATTATGCCTCCTATAGTGCCATTTCTCAATATATATAAAATATTTTAACAATACATATTTATTTTGCTTTATATTCTCTACAATAAAAGTAGAATTTAGAGACAGACATTTATTGTAGAATTTCTCTACAATAAAAGTAGAAGTAGAATTATTAGCAATAAAGATAATTAATAAGTAGTAGATTCCTTTCTTTATGATGATTTGTACCACTAAAACATAGTATTATTGCTCAACATTACGTGTTAGCAGAATGGATAATTTGCTTAAGCATATTGTGATTATAGTATACAACTAAACCCTTTAATATTATTTCTATATTATAGTAGAATATTCCAATAATCTATTTATCACACACACACACACACACACACACACACATATATATATATATATATATATATATATAAAATTCCTCTCAACATAGCAATATACAAATGAAACCTTTTATTTGAAAAATGCTTCTTAGATGACATGAAAAAAATCTGGTTAAAAGTTTGAGGGGAAAAAATTAGTTGTAAACATGACTAATTATATATAACTAATGTGACTAATATATGGGATAATAGACGCTTCATAAATGTTAAAAAAAATCTTTCCAAATATTCGAGTAAAATTTGTTGCTGACAGTTATTTTGGTTTAAAAATTGGAAATTCACCCTCATGTATTTGAACAGTAAACTTTGAAGGCCTGTCTTGCTATTTCTAGATAAACCGGTACCGTATTGTTTTATCAAACTTCAATATAATTTTCTGAACCATTTAGAAGTGAACGTGGTCTTCTTCAATAATTGAAATTCCCGAGAGAAATTGAAGCGGAATTACCGTTTAGATAAAAACAGTATAAATAAATAAATAAATAATGAAAAAAACGGACTAGAAAATGAAGCCTTTCTGATTCGTTGCTGAATATAGTTGAGAATGCACTTATTTTAATTGAAAAATAAGTACAATGGATATAAGAGTTCCTTAATTGCTTGTAGGTTGTCTAATAATTACTGCATCAAGTTGAAAGAAATTGTTTATATATATATTATGTGTTTCGCCGAAATTCTGTCTGGTGGAAGAGAACACTTTTTATTCACTGGATATCTTTCAACTCCTTTTAATAAAAATTATCCGTATAATCAACACTTTTCTGATAAATGGTTACTGCTCTAATCCATTCTAAGAAGTTACAGAATGGTACAGATTGCATATAATGTAATTAATAACGACGACTTCCGGAACATTTTCAGCTTAAAATTTTTGAAACGAAACATGAGATTTTGACATTCTGATACACAGTTATACTTATTTCTGTTAGAAATTTTAAAATATTTCTAAGGAAAATTCAGAAATAGTGTATTAATTGAGTAATATTAATTAACTTTAAAATTCAAAATACCAATTATTTCACGGGTATTTTTTAGTCTTAACCAAACTCACGATCACATAAATATATGTATTTAATATTTCCCCTGGGCGGTAAAATATTCTCACCGGCAAGTAAGTGTAATTTTTACTAATTAATTATTTATATGATTGCGCACAACTTTTATTAAATGCATGCTCGAAATCATTAAGTAATTTTGCATTAAAATTACTTTAAAATTCCAATGAAATTATATTAAATTCTGTTAAGAATGTTGCAAGACTCATGTGTGTAGAATTTGTAATAATCCCGGTGTAATGCGTTTCATAAAACTGTAACATATTTCGGCTCATTTTGTTACATGCATACAGTAAGTTCTAGATTTTGCATTTAAATACAGTAATGTATAATATGCCTTCTCGCTATAGATTTTTTTAATTATTTCAATGAAATTTCAAGTTAAAATGTTAAAATACTAAAATTCTTAAAGCTATGCAAAAAATACGACATTGTAAGTTATTAGCAATATGCACAGATCGAAGCGGTTTATCTCAAACTGTATGCACATTTTTGTGCATACTTATGCATACAATTTGAAATTCTGGAAAAGGAAATACAATGTACATCTATACTTTTGAGAATAGCTTTGAAATATAAGGTATAGATACTAATATACATATGTACATATAGACAGAGTGACTTTTAAAACAAAGGCAAACTTTACAAATGAATGTCACAAACGATTTGTTAGTCTGAAACATCCTATTACTATAAAATATATTATATTTGCAGAAAAAGTATGGTACATCAAAGAGAATGGCATCAAAGGAGTTTTCTCGATATTTTAAATGACACTGAAGTTGTTTACAATTTGAAGCCAGACATGCCCAAATAAAAATACGAAAGCATTGTTACTCCGTAAAAATATGACTATACTTTGATATTAAATTGCCCTTTGGCATTTTCTGATGAATAAAGTATTTCATAATTAACTAAATTTTGTTTCATATATTCCAGTTTTAATAAAATGCATTTATGAAGAAAATAAAAAACATTACATTAATATTTCTACATTACGTTAGTATTTCTGCGAGCAACATTACTTTTTAATTATTAGAAATTAATATGTTCAATTCATCATTTTTATATAATATGAGATATTAAAATTTCTTATCAAAGCATTAAATGTGGTATTTTTTAACATAGTGTTTTACGATTTAATAAAGAATTAAGGTAATTTATTTCAATCATATCTGAATAATACATAAAGAAATAATTTCAAATATACTAGCAAGATAGTTTATACTAAGTAGTTTCTCAAACTTATAGTATATTTCCAAGTATATCTAAATATATAATTCAATATTTCAGTTAATTTATTTCAATTTTCGTAATTACTAATTTTTTGGAAATACATTTTAAATAATAGAATGTATTATTTTCCTCTTCATGTTTGCTCCGAATATTTCAATTTTTTGATAAATATGTCTCAAAATTAACATAATTTGTCATCATTGGTGCAGTAAAGTGCTGATAATCTTATTAAGAAAACCATTTCAGAGCTGATAATTACAAATGGAGCGTTATATGATAGAACAGCGTGTTTCACAATATTTCAAAATTAATGAAAGCTTGGCTTCCACAGTTTGAAATTTTTAGAATTAGCCCCCCCCCCCCCATGATCGTGTGATTAACAGCTTTAGATTTCTTTTTTTACTGCTGTTTCAAATCAAAGGTCGATGTCAACAAGCCCACAAGGATGCGTGTATTGAGGAAGGAAATTCAACGTTGTATTAACAAAATTCAGCCACATTTATGCAAAATTTCGAAAAAGAGTGCATATATGCTAGCAAAGCCGCGAAGGTCATTAGCTTTATGTGTTAGTCCATGCATAACTCCATCCTGTGTACTTAATGTCGGAATAAAAATATAGCAATTTAAATAACAAAAACAGTGTTTTGTTATTTATTTCAAATTTTTCGTTAACACGTTGTTCTATTGTGTAACACTGCATTTTTACAAACCCTAATCTATCAGCTGTCAAATGATTTTCTTAATAGGGATGCTAACACTTTATTGAGCAAATCTTGGCAAATTCAAATTTTGCCTTAATTTTGGGACCCCCTTTATATCAAGATATAAAATACAATATTTCTTAATATTTTTTTTTTCAAAGAACAACAATAATTTCGTCCAGATTAAATATACTTGGAATAAAAGAAAGAGTGTTGATAAATTCTTCAAACAACTTTAGCTAACTCATTATCTTAAAAGTTTCATAGGAAATTTTGATTCAAATTAAACTAACAATTTTAAAAACGAATTTCTTGTCAGAGCTATTAACCGAATAACTTTCAGAGAACTTTTTAAAAATAGTTTTATAACTAACCAAATGAAATTCTAGTTATCATTATATCTTTTCTTTTTTTAAGACAGTACTGCTAGATAATCCGTTAGAAATGTGCTCCATTATGTCTTTGTCCTCATTATACTAATTACCATCTTGGTTACTGCAGTTGACAACAGAGACATAACTCAGTCGGTTTACGAATTAATAGCTCGTTTTGCAAACGGTGAAAAAAAAAATTACGCTCGTCTTTGTATCCGAATCTCTCTGAATGAAGTTGTTACAAACTAAGGCACCAAAGTATTGTTATTTGTGTCAGACTGATGATGAAACACCAGACAAGCTGCCCACCTATTATGGATCGGACATTGTTTTGCCTTTGAGTGACAATCATGCTTACTATGCAATTCTGCGAATCATTAGCTGGGCATGTTATTATCTGAATAATTGAGAAGCTAGGGCTGTAAAAAGGGTGGGACACCACGCATCCTTTTTCGGAAAAATTGCACTTGGCTTGATTATTCAGAACAGAGTGTGCCGTGGTTTAATCACATCAGTTCAAATTCTAGCCTACTCTTACTGGTGTAAATATTTATATTATTTATCTGTTGCGATTAAACATAAAATAAATTTTATTTTAACTTATAATAAACGAAGAAAATTAATATTCATAAATAAAATAGAAAGAAACTGTATATTAATCCCTTGACCTCTGAATTCTCTTTCATATTAAATGACACATTCTATTTGGAACATTTATCATAATTTTAATTTTACTAATAATATAAAAGCATAGGAAATATTGAAATGTTTTGAATTTATCTATATTATTATTTATAGTGATTAAAATTAAATAATTTCATTTTATCATACGATAAATGAAGAAAATCAGTATTAATATTTAAGTATAAAATAGAAAAAAAAGTATAAGGTTTATTAACTCCTTGACTTATGAATTCACTTAACCGAATAATTAGATGACACATTCTATTTGGGACATTTATTATATTTTAATTTTTAAATAATATAAAAAATTTGAGATATTGAAATAAAATAATTTTAATTTTTTATTTTTGCATTTTAAATTACTTAATACTAACATTTTATTGCAGATTAAAAATTAAAAAATTGAGTAATTTGATATGTGAGTCTGACTCGCCATTATACGCGAACGGGTTAAAATAAGACGGCTTACATATTTGTCACAATTTGATACTTATTATATATTTTGGTGGGAACCAGGAACAACTAGATACATATTAGACATTCAATTGATATGAAATATAATCAGCCTTTCTAACTATCCATATGGTCTACAAAGACGGCAAGTAATAAAAATATTATTATTTTTATATTTTTGAAGAACAAATATATTTTTTCTGTCATATGCATAATACTTGATAAACTACAAATTAATAAGCCAAAATATGTTAAGTAAATTCTATAAATGTTACAAATTACCTAATATAGAAAGCAAAGATAACATAAAAACTCTTTCTTAAAATTTAATAAATGAAATTCTTGGACGCAACATTGAAAAATTATTGGTATTTTCAAAAATACTCTCTGAATAGTAAGTTCTACTGAGATGCAATCTCCAAACTAAAATTCAATATTTAAATTTCTCAATAGCATTTCTTGAAGAAGATATTCAAAACCATTATCTCAATCAGCGACGCTTTGTACGTTTTCATTTTACTTCATTGAAAAGGCAAATAGATTTCCGTTTAAAATTGATTTAAGAATAACATGCTTTAGAAATGTATTAATACAATTGAAATTGAAAGTTTTATTCTTAATGTCTGTACAAATCTTTTTTAATTCATCTGTTTAATGCTCAGTAAATAGTGAATAAAAGTGTAAAAATTATTTAATTTTAAAAATAACCCTGAAGATTTGTTCCTCGGTGGTTTGGAGTTCTCCGACGATACAAAACGTAAAGTGTGGTAGAGAAAGATTCAGCAAATGGTCCCTTTCATGAACGTAGCCGCACATCTTTATGGGTGTTTTATATAATGAAAATATATTTTCGGCAGAATATCTTGATAAAACATCTATACAACAGTATCAGCGAAAATTCTCCTCTAACATTTGGACAAGTCTTTTGCGGTCACTGACAAATAAAATCTCATCGAATGCTGGAGCGTTACGATAGAAGAAAGCACGGAATTTCCTTCCTGAAAATTGTGGTAAAGTTGCTTGAGTTACAAAACACATTCGAAAGCATATATAAATAAATGGTTTGATATAGATTTATATCTATATTTTGGAACAACATACTTTTAGATAAACTTGAAGTTATTTGTTCTTCATGAGGACATGGCTTCTGCAACTGGATGAGCAATAAGAAATGTGTCCTTTCACACCGAGACATAAGGGGACAGTGTGCGAGGAATTTCCCTAGGTGTTTTTATTAAGAGATTCCTTTAGGGATTTCGTTGAGCTGTATTGATTAAGGAAATGGAATCTTAGATATCTTTGCAAGGAAGGCCGTGGGTGTTAGAGATTTTTTCCTTCTCTTACAGTACTAGAATTACACAGTCAGCAAATTTTAGAGCCCGTGTTAAAAATAATTTTACAAAAAAGAAGGATTTGGAACAGGAAGTAACAGAAAATTCTAGAATAAAGTAATGTGGGATAATAATAAATAATAGGAAATTAATTAAGATTTTAATTAGATTAAGTTATTTATTATACTATCACAATGAAACACTGCCATAGTTTTTCCAAAGTTTAGAAACTCTCTAGGGATGAAGAAATATTTTAGATTAAACTTTTCTAGGACAATGAATGAATGGAAATGTCCTTTGATTTTTTTTCCCTGAGTATATCTCAATTCAAGATATATTAAATTTTTTTATTCACAACATCTGAATAAAAGTTTATATTCTTTTTCCGCATCAAAAGTGATCGTATTTATAGAGTATACTGGAAGATAAAATATTGAACTTGTAAGAATTGTAGGTCTTTTTGTAGAAAAGTGCATTAAAACAATTGTCTACAATTTTATATATGATATCTTTTTAAGACAGACGATATTATATAGTTTTGCAACTGGCAGTAATAATGTAAAAAGCAGTTATTGTTAATAGAAGGAATTTAAATTATATTTACATTTTTTTATGGTATTTGCGTTTCCCTTGAATATCCTGAGCTTCTGCGCGAAGCATTTTCTAACACCTGATTGATTAGTTTTAATTCCTGTATCCTGCTGATTGATAAATGCTTTCTATCATAAGAAAATTGCATACTGAGAGTATTAAAAATATTTTTAAGCCATTTAATGCATTTCATTCAATTTCTCTGTTATGTTAATTGAATTTTATAATGCATAAGAATATCAATAAAAGAAACTCGAACTAAATTTTATTTAATGTAAAATTTAATCTAAATATTCATTTAAGCAATATTCATCAAAATCTTGAAAATATATTTACTTTTTCACATTAAAATAAAGTAAAAGAAATCAGTTTTGGTACATCTCCATTGAATTATGAAAAAAATTTACAAACAATTAATGGTTATTGAAAACATAACCATTAATACAATATCTGTATAA
The DNA here is from genome assembly GCA_026543865.1 of Argiope aurantia. Lineage (NCBI taxonomy): Eukaryota > Metazoa > Arthropoda > Arachnida > Araneae > Araneidae > Argiope > Argiope aurantia. The sequence goes on from JAPMOR010029715.1 coordinate 202,729, forward strand.
ATAATTTCATTAATTCCATTTTATCATAGACTAAATGATAAAATTTCTAATCGAATTAATCGTAACTCAAGGGTATTTAATTTAAATCAAATACGAAATCGTAATTACCGAAACACAAGAGAAAAACACAATACAGAAAATATTTTTTTTTATCAGTATGTATCAATTATACATCTACTCATTCCCCTTTTCCCTTGATGGTCCAAAAAATTCATTTTTCATTCCAGATTGCAGAGCGGTTTTATTTAATTAAAGTAAAAAGGGAAAATATATTTAAAGACTAAGTTATTATCATTTTTTGCCAAGAGGACAAACTAGATGCCATTAATCATTGATAACAAATCGTCTTTAGGGATTTTCTCAAATATGAAGCATTTGATAGATTATTTGCGGAATTTTGAGTACTGTGAATGTAATAGATCCATTCTAATCCAGAGAACAGTCTATAAAAGATCGTAAATCCAATTGCAATAAACAATAAACCATCTTTTATTCTTCAGTTGATTAAAATTTTATTTTTGGAGATTAGCTAAGTTCGTTTACTTTTAAGCATTTTTTAAAAATATTATGCAAGTTTAAACGGATATTAAAATGGTTGAGATTTCTTAGTTACACGTAGTTTTTAGTGTCTAAGGTTTTTAACACATTTTATTAAGAAGACAATCTAACTGTCTTTGATTACTAAAGATAAATGACTTACAGGGAGTTTCACAATAATGAGGAATATGATAGACTTTCGTGATATCTCTATTTCATTATTGTGAGCCTAATAGATGGCAAGCGCACTGTAATGCCGAGAACAGTCTATAAAAGAATATGTTTGTTATAAGTTATAATTAACTTTGTCATCTTTTAACCTTCAGCTAATCCAAACTTGAAAGTTAGTTATGTTAAATTATTTTTTTAATTATTCATCAAGTTTAAATTGATATTACAATGGTTTATATTTCTTAATTACACATAGTTTAATTTTCAAGTAATAAATAAATGCCAAAAAATTAATTCTATTCAAATTTGGAATATCTGATTCAACAAAGAATAAAAGTTTACTAAAGCAAAACAAAAAATTTTAATTTTTCCTGATTTTTTAATTATATTGCAGAATATTTAAATATCATAATATAAAATGATTAAATAAATTGAATAAAAATATAAATTCCTGTTGCATATTTTTTAATAAATTAGGATATGGAATCGCTGCAATTTTGGTTATTGAGATTGCATTAATTTTAAGATCAGGATAATTTTGATTATTATTCGTTCCTTTTTATTTAAATAAACAGAACCGTGTCCTTTTTTCCTCCTGCCAAAAATATTTTCTGAATAAAATGGTATATAGTTTCGCTCGATTATTATGGCTTTAAATCATATAATAAAAAAAAACCTGCATATCGTTTCAAATATGCTATATGTTATATGTTTCATTGTAGAAAATTGAATTAGTGCCAATCAAGCATTCATAAATTTCATTGAATTCAATTTATTATAATCATTTTATATTCTTTTTTACGAAAATTTTTTAAAATTTTATTTTGAAAAATTTTGTTTTATTAAAAATTATTTTTCTATATATCAGCTTAATAGATCATCATTTAAGTTTAAATAAATAAACTGATTAATGTAGAAAATTTGTATATATATATTTTTTTAATTAAGTATGATTTTATTCTAATTCAAAACATAAAGTATTTTAATGTTTCATTTTCTAAACAAATTTTCTTTAAGTTTCCTTTCAAATAATTTCAATCCTATTTAGTATAATTGCAAATAGACCAATAAAAAAAGAATGCATTATTTAAATTCGTGACTCGAAATTAGGGTCATAAATTTAAATAAAGCTCATCTCGTTCTTAATTTAAAATAATGTTTTTAAAGAAAGTAAACAAAAGCTCTTTTTTTAAATTCTGGATGCCGTTCAAAATGAATTCCCCGGTTTAATCTTTTAAATAAACTTCACAGAGATTTTCTTGACTTAATTAAATGATAAATACTCTCAGAGTTGGGATAAGAATTTTTACTTTTTCCATCTGTTAATTTTTGACTCTAACTTTATGATAAAGTTACTTCCATAAAAGTAAATGAGTATCTACTTGAGAGGTATTTATTATAGCTTGAAAAGTTTTCATTATTTTTCCTGTTTCAGATTGCTTATTTATCATTATTTATTTATTTAGATTTTTATCGTTTGTTTTCCTCTGTAACAAATGCAGCTGACGAAGCGTTAGTTTTAGTTAGCTTCAGATGTGAAATTCTAATTTGTCAAATATCGTACGTCGATGAAACAACTCAGAAATAAATGGAATTGAATGTTTAAAAATGCAGTGGTGATTACTTACAAACATCTTTTCAGAATTATTCATTTGGTTCGGTGGCATTTGCCCGCTAAGCCGTAATTTTTTGAGACGGGAACAATAATAAGAATTCGGAAATTTAATACTGGCAGCATGCCAAATATCATTTTAAAATTTGAGTGAAACCGTTTGTTTCTTAGATAAAGATTAAAATTTAGTAAAATGAAAGTATGAGATTAACTCTTAGCGTGTGAATTCTCTTTTCTGTTCAAATATCTTCTTCTGATGAACTAACTGATCAAAATTATTTGTACTTATTTGTTTCATTCTATTTTATTTAATGTTATAAGATAATTAAATCTTTAGTACGTTCACAATAAATTATTATAACACAAATCAAATGTTAGAAAAGTAAATGGATATTTATACAAATACAATAAAGCTTACACAAATTTTTTCATTTAATAATTACAATAGAAAACGAATAAGCAGAACGAAATATTACTTTTCATTAAATTATTACTATAAAAATTGACATGAACTAAACACTTTTTCCATTAATTCATTACAATAAAAGTTTACCTAATATTTATGATTAAATGTTGTTTTACATACATCCAATTCATTACGTTTTTAAAAATGCCTCATGAAGGAAAGCGTTGCTTCAAATCTATAATATCGATTCCCTGATCTGTAAATCTCCTGGTAAGTGAGATAGTTTTACATATAAAGTAATGGCTGTTGAATGGAGATCGAAGCAATGACCCCCGATCTTGGATGGTGACAAATTTAGTGAATTTGATGGCAAAAAAAAGTGTATTTAAAAAGTAAAAAAGAGAATCTTTCCAGTATACATTAGGACTCAAACTTAATCGCTTCGTCTAATTAATTTGGTGTCATGGGAGCACAAAAGTTTAGTTTAATTTATTTATATTAAAGTCCCGTTTTAAATCAACATCACGGCTATTTTGGGCGGACCTTGTAATTTTGAATCTTGGTCAGATGACGAGGACGACAACTGAACTGGAATCCCCCTCTACACTCCACACCACACCGCAGCAGCGGGAGAAAATTTGGCCCGGATGGTCTAATGTGCACCAGATCCGCTTACATGACGGTTCTTCGGTGGAATCGAGTCTCGAACCTGAAACCCTCCAGTTCCTGAGCCCTACTTTACCACCATGCCACCGAAGGCCAAGGAGCAGTAAAAAGAGGAGGCTCATAGATGACAATGAGTCGATGAACAATATTTAAACGATATGGTTCTTCAGAGTGTTGATCTTTGTTGATACATAGTTTAAGCCTAAGATTTCACGGGAGTCTATAACTTCTATCGACTACATTCTTTTATTGATTGACTGCCATCGTTGTGTAATCTTCAAGAGAAGTTGAACAAATTATCTCTTTAGAATGTTGATCTTGGTCTAAGATTTCTTGGAAATCTACAACTTTGTTGTAGAGTGTAGAACTATTTCATTTATCTATATCGTTGCAAAATCAGCTATCCCATGTAAATTCATAATGAGAGCTATATTAAATTCCAAAAAGTAGTTTTTCGAATAACGCATGTTAAAAATGAAGAGATGTATTAAAACGTTGAGAGAAGATAATGCATTTCTTCTAAGCGGAGAGAGTATTAACTTCATATCATTTAGTTATCGTTTCAAACTTTGTTTTTGCATCCATTGTTTTAAAAACTAAAAACACAGGTTAGCAACAAAAGAAAATAAAACTGGAAATTTCACAGATTTTTATTGATATCAAGATTGACATGATTTTCTAAACTTGAACTCGGGACGATCTAAACATTGAGGGAGTAATAGAGATGGAGGAGTCAAAAAGTCTGTTTTTAAAGAAAATATATCAAAACAGTCACAAACATACACCTTTTATAAAATTTTTTAAATGATTAATCTAGAAACAACAAATATCGGATTTGTCATCGACTTACCGTGAAGATCGTGTATTATGTATACCTAATGTTTTATAAAGGAAAATTCTTTAAAAACTGCATTTTCAAAAATTAAATCTAATCAGCATTTTTTTTACACCAGTATGATGTATGCACTTATTCTTAAAATGAATTAATGAAAAACAGTTACAAAAACATTCTATTACTATACCAAAATTACTCTTTTGGTTTTTGTTATTTTCTACTTTTTTAGACCTTAATTTATAATTTATCATAATAAAAATTGTGGAATTTAGTTATAATTTTCTTTAATTCACTAGTTATTAGCCACTGATATGAAAACAAAAAGTAATGGATTTAATAGATTACCTGATAATTATTTTCTAAAATTTAAAAAAAATAATAGTTTTATTAGCAACACACGGAATAATAAAATTTCAAAATATTATTAAATAATAAAAAAAACACTGATTAAAAAAATTCAATGTTTATACATGTGAAAGAAATGAAATTAAATAAGACTGTGAAAATAGAAATATTTCCAAACATTTTACTGGGATCCAAGATTTTATAGGAAAGATAAAATAAACTAATGATAAATTTTTAAAAAAATCTTAATTCTAATTTGATTATATTATAGCAATTTATACAAAGTTGACGATAGTTTTTTTTTTAAATTTCAACTCAATAAATTAAAAAAGAAAAATTAAATTTAAAATAATTATACTTGTTTCAGTAATTATTTGCTTGCTACTAATTTATGGGATTTATTGAATCAGAATGACGACCACATTTAATGTTTCTTTTTTTTTTTTTAGTTCTCTTTATAATTAGAATGCAAGTAAATGTATTATGTAATATAAACAAAACTACGAAAGTACTCTGTTATATATCAAAACAAAAAATAATAATTAACAAAAAGTAAATTTTAAATGCCATTTGTCAAGCAGTTTTACATCTGATATTTATTTATGTTAATTAATTAATTAATATAATGAATATGAATATAGCAAAACGAAAAGAAGATATCAAGAAAAAAGAGAATTCAAACGTCGACTATCAATGATTCAAACTATTTGTAGCTAATAAAAACTCACATTTTGTTGTAAGAATAATGGCATACTTATTACATGACATAAAAAAAATACTTCCATAAGTATTTAAACTTGGATCATACATTGACAAGAATTTATTTATATATTTATATACATTCAACAAAGAAGAAATTTTAAATGCCGTTTATCAAGTGCTTTAACATCTGACATTTTTTTATGTTAATTTATTTACTATTTTAATGACTAATATATTAATAAAAGGAGAAGAAATTAAGAAAAAAATTAAACACCTAATACAATCAATTCAAACTTTTTGATATTTGTCGCTCATAAAAATTCACACTTTGTTGTAAGAATAAGGGCAAACTTATTAGATGATATAACAAAGTACCTGTGTAAGTATCTAAAATTGGATCATATATTGATGAGAAATATATATAGAGGTAGTCCACAAAGAGAAGAACTTAAACGTCGGCAATCAATGATTCAAAGGGTTTCATGTCCTAAACAAAATAAATGTGGAAAATACCAAAAACATATCTGTTTCCAGCTTTTGCCACAGGAGGGTGTCTAGTTGGAATCCTAAGTGAATGTGGCTTGTTCCTGGAAAACAAGTAAAATACTGCCCTGGCGAAAGTACATAAATTTCAATTGAAGCTGCGGGACCGAGATAAAAGCCAAATAAGAAAGTAACAAAATATGTTTGCTATTGATTATAGAGTCTTGAACTAGGTTGGCAGTAAATTTCCTTTAGAGGTGTAGTGGGCCAAGTCCATTGTCTGAAAGCCACAAAGAAAACATTTAGCTCAATGAAATACTAGACTTTTGGTAACCGTTTAGCACTAAATCAATTCATGGGCTGTATTAAGTTTGGTGTTTTAGCTGCTAAATTTTTTTTTCATTGGTGAAAGAAAGATACTTTCAGCCTCCTCGCCTTATCTTGTTTCAGAAAAAGTAAGAATATTTCTTATTTCTTTTCGAATAATAATTTTATAGGATATATTTAATGCATCTCATTTCCTAACATAGGTACCATTTTGTAAACGTATATATATTTTTAGTGGTTTAAGAAAAATGGGTGCTTTTAACTTTTATTATTGTTTTCAAATGGAATAAAATATCATAGAATTATTAAGTAAAATAATTCTATGTGTAATGAACATTTTTAGACTAACATTTTCTTGTTCAGTTTTTGTTCTTTCGTATTTGTTTAGTAAAAGAAAATAATTTTTATAGTCACAAATATTGCGTGGCAAAAAGTAGAAACAGTTTAAGATTTCAGAAACGTAAATGACAGAAATGATCAAGTTTCGATTTCTGATAATTGATAGACTGATTGATAACTGAATTAATCATTTTTATTACTCATTAATCAGTAATGCAGAATTAGAAAACTACAAAATCTCAATAATTACTTACACGATACATAGGTTTAATTTTTTTGAATAAAATAAAATCATTTCAAAAAGTTGGTAAATATTCTGAAACTTGCTTTATTATGTGAATACGATTTTAAACATCGTTATCTGTTTATTTTAGCATATAGAAAGAGAGAGGATAATCTGATTTTCGATATTTTTCATTAATATACTAACTGAAATTTCAATACATATAAATTTGAAAAATGTTAAGAAAAATAAAAAATCTCATTTTTAATATAATTTTAATCAGGGAAATTTCATTAAAAAATGCAAATATTTTAAATTTTTTATAAACTAACCAAATTACATCCGTTTATAAGATAATTTAATTTTTCGTTTATGAAAGCGATAGCTTTAAAATTTTTATATAAATGCCCAAAATTTAATACTTAAGCCCTTTTACAAATTTTTTATACATTCCTTATTTTGCATATTATATCAGATTCATTTCATCCTTTCATGCATTCCATCAAGTACATTTTATTTTTGCATATTCCGTTGCATTCATTCCATGTTTTACACATTCAATGTTTTACACATTCCATTATATAAATTCTACCTTTTACACATCCCAGTATATACATTCCATATATACCATATTCATTTTGCATATTCCTTTTATATATATATTTCATCGTTTACACATTTCATCGTATAATTTCATTCTTTCCTAGTTCCATTACAGAATTCAGCCTTTTACGCATTCTATTATACACATTTCACTTTTGGCATATTCTATTATATATATATATATATTCCCCCTTTTACAAATTTCATCATATAATTCCATCTTTTGCGTATTCCATTATAGACATTCAAACATTTACGTATTCTGTTATAAAAATTTCCACTTTTTTCATATTATATTACATACATTCCATTTTTTACGTATTCTATCACATACATTTAAGTATACAAATTTCAATTATTACGTATTCCATCATATTTTGCACAATTGCCTACATACGTTTAAAATATACATACAAAGCAAATTTAAACTTTTGTTCACGATCTTTTTTTTTCCATCAGACAAGACAGCACAACCGCTTTCCGGCTCACTGAATACAAAATTAAATTAAATTATTTAAATTTATTTTCAATTCATGTGTTTACTTTATTTGATGCTAGCCGCCTTTGGCGACTAGCCGGTTCGCCAGTATTACCGCTCGCTACAATTTTCAATTAAATATTTTAAGTAACTGGTCTCTTAAAGGATTCTCAAACAAAACATTTTTAATATTCAAATTTTGATAGTCATACCAAACTTATACTGTTTAGATCGTTTCGTTCAATTTACTATATATATTTTGCTAATTTGTTGTCATTTCCGGCAAAACTTCAACTTTAATTTAAAATGTAAATGATGAAATTGCAATTAATATAAAGATATTTTTTAATAAAACCAAGTGTTTTATTTTATTTATCATCTTTATTGTTATTTATTTATTATTATTATTATTGAATATGAGTACTGCAAACAGAATCGCTCGGTATTTAAGTCTTATGTGAACTACAAAATATTTTTCATAATTTATGTAATATCTCAAACAACAATTCAACAAAAATTTCTGTTATTCAGCATAAAATTCAGTTTTTAGTTTTGCTTTCAAATGGATTGAAATGAAATCAATAATAATATTTTGTTCCTGCCTAAAAATATATTTCAAAAATTACGATGTCTAAATTTAATACAGTAAGGTATCATATTCTGAGAAATATTCTGGACACAAAAAATTTTAAATAAATGAATGAATGTTTCTATTTTCCACGATCAACTAAGACTCTTTTGTGAAGTTTTAAATGTTAAAAAGTTAGAAAAACTCAACATTTTCATAATCTTAGGCCAATTAATCTTGAGAAACTTGCGCGCTGATTGGCGTATATTCTTTGAAGCGATCAATGGAAAATCTAAAATTATCCTTTTTTTATTGAATAGTGATATTCAAATTTTCATAAATCAGACAGTTTAAGTGATTGGAAATTAACTCTTAAAAGTCAGTGATTTAGTTAATTGGAAATTAACTCTATGACCACCATAAAATCTGTGCTTTCTCTTGTGGTGTATGCATTATCCTTAATATCTCCTTCTTAATATCCTCTCGAATAAAACATCACATACAAAAATACTACATAGAACAAACACATCAAAAGTAAACATAACATTTCAATAGTTGCCAGAAACAAAAGAGAGAAAAATGCAATTAATAAGCAGACGATATTTAGAAAAGTACAGATATTTAGACAGGAAAATGAAATTATCTGTAATTAGCCGCACGCGCAGACGATATTTACAAAAGTAAAAATATTCAAACAGAAAAGGAAAATATATGAGTTATTCCATCAATAAATGCCATAAGTTTGTTTCTATCTTCATTATTTTATGAGTGATTAAACATCAAAATGGGTCCGGGACTAAATAAACACCTTGTATAGAGAGTATAAAATATCATAAAATAATTTTTCTTGAATTTATTTTTTTAGAAAACATAATATTTCATATTTATTTCATTTCCTACAAACACGTGCCAAAAATTATATTTTAGCCGATTTCATTTCCAAAAAGATTTAATTTATTTTTAATTGGAGCTTTAATCTATGTGATGGCAACACTTTGAAAAAAGCTGAATTTTTCCCATGAATGCGAAATGTGCTTAATTTTAATTTTTATTTTTTACGGAAAAAATTATTGAAAAACATAGTTAAAATATTTATATAAAAATTCATTAAAAATAGAAATTTAATTTTAAGATTAAAACATTAGTAACATTTAAAAGATAAATTTTTGATCTTTAACTTCATGTAAAAATCTTTTTTGTGCGGTAATATTTTCGAAAATTATAGCAGAAACACTTCAAAATTTCGCTTAATTTTTAAATAAATAAAATTCTAATTAAAAATTTGAAAAACTAACCCCCAGGTGCACATTCTCGGCCTCCAAGTTATACACGTGCCAAATTTGGTAGCTGTAGGTTGAATGGTCTGGCCTGTAGAGCGCCAACACACACACACACACACACACACACATTGAGCTTTATTATAAGTATAGATATAGATTATATTTTAGTTTTTTTTCTACTTTTTATCAAAATCAATTTAAACTCAAAAACAGTTTTTTGAAAAATTGATATACATTTTCAAATTTTATCGAAAATGCCATAGAGAATATAAAATTAAAGCTTTGAAAAATGCTTTATCCATACATTAATAAACTTAACTGACGGACTGTTATTTAAAACATTGATAAGATTGATAAAATGAGAACGCTGGGAAATAAGGCTTCCACTAAATTTGAGAAAGTGTTACGTAAACAAACGCTCCAAAAATACTTTTAAAATAATTAATTGCTTATTAGTCAACTTGCATTTTAAATCCCGCGGTGATTATTTGATTTGCATATTTATGTAAATTTCCTGATTTTTATATTTCAGTCTTATTAAATAATTTAACTGCTTTAATTATTTGAATCATTCTAATAATAATTGTAATATTAAAAGTTTAATTCTAATAGTTTCGTAATATGTAAGAGCAACTAAAAATAATAATCGGAAATGACGAAATCATATGTAAAGGGAAGAAAAAGAAGGATATTTATTTTCATAATAAAGAAATGTGCTCGTTCAATTTTACTGTTAATTAGTAAGGAGATTTGAAAATTTTCAGAACTTAAATCAATAACTAAATGAAATACAATTAAAATTTGTAAATATTAAATCTGAACAAGGTTGCAGATTTTATATTTATGTAAATATCTCGAATAATGAGCAAATATATTAAATTATTGTCTGTTGATTATTCCTTGTTTGAGTAAGATAGGAGGAAGAGATTATTTTAAACGAAATTTAAAATAGATTTCAAATTATAAGTATGGAATTGAAAATATATATATATAACGTACGATACAAATTTTTAAGTAACATGATCCATTTAAGCATAAGATAGCTAAAAACAGTTACCGTCACCTAGATTACAAATGGCTAAAAACCTCCTTACTAATAACATCAAAAGAAAATAATTGAACAAAGAAAGTTTACAAGCTTAAGTACAAACAAAATTTAAGACTTTCTTCGTGTAAGTAATAATTGACTTTTGTGACAATACTTTGTTATACAACTAGCTAAATTTCAGTCCATTTCATTACTATCTGACACATTATCTACGAGTACTTTCAGCTGGTTCTCCTTTGCATAAAAAAACCCTACGATATCTCCACTAATGATAAAAATGTATGTCTGTCTGTATGCTTGTGTTTTGATTCTCCACAAGACAAACCGTTTCACAACCAAATTTGAACACAGTACAAAGTAAATTTAAGGCTTTTTTTGAGTAAGTAATAATTGATTATTGTGATTGCATTTTGTCATGCATTAAGCTAAATGGGCGTCAATGTTATTGCATGTGACTTCATTTAGTCATGTATTAAACTAAATGGACATCAATTTTACTATCATGTGACTGCATTTGGTCATGTATTAAGCTAAATGGGCATCAATTTTATTGGCATGTGACTGCATTTGGTCATGCATTAAACTATATGGGCATCAATTTTATTGGCATGTGACTGCATGTGGTCATGCATTAAGCTAAATGGGCATCAGTTTTATTTCCATGTGACGCATTCTCTATTAGCACCTTCAGTTGCTTCACCTTTGCATAGAAAAACACACACTATCACTTCTGATAATAAAGAAGCACGTGTATCTGTCTGCTCTTATGTTTTGACTCTCTACAAGCCAAACCGTTTAACTACAGAATTTATTTGGCACATATTTATTTTGGTACGTGGGATCGTGCATATCAGAATTATTCTTTTAAATTTTATAAAAAAAATATTTATTAAAAACTAAGCGATATTTTTGTATATAATTATTTTCCCATAATTATTCTCGAAAATATTATGGATCAAATACGATTTTCGCACCATCTTAAAATTATATATATATATATATATGTGTGTGTGTGTGTGTGTGTGTGTGTGTGTGTGTGTGTGAATTATAACAATATTCAATAAAAAAATGTCTTTTATCTAATTTTGAATGAAAGCATTTTTGTGAAATACAAATGACAAATGTTGCTCTCTAATTTTGCTTTAAAAGGCAAACTTTCCAAATTTTGTTTGAAAAAAAATGTGATTAATTGTAATCGGTGCTTTTTTTTATATCACAATGAATATGCAAATAAATATATAAAATACTCAAAACTTTTTACTATAAAACCAGCAGCATTCTGAAAAGGAATAAAAAATAATGCTGAACACTGAGAAGAACTTAAAGGCCAAACTTACAGTGAACTTCCATTTTCCACTTGTCCTCTATGCCACTTCCAGGTATAAGAGGATTCTCCGCTCTGCATGTGACGTAATGTCCATGATCCTCTGGCGTTGGAGTGAAGAAAAAGACACTAACAGTTGCATTTCCGCCAGTGACGACTTCTTCTTGAGGATTCTTGAAATTCGACCCCGCCTTTTTCCAAGTAATGGTGGCTGGAGGACGTGACCCTTGACTGCTGCATTTAAGCTGTACCCGAGTCCCAGCTGAAAAAGGCTGTCGAGGACCAGCGATTTTCACCAGTAAAGGTCGAACTGGAAAATGAATAATGAATCATTCTTGCAAAATCTTAAGAAACCAGAAAAATATCAATTAGCGTTTCTTTTCTATGTTTTAGGTATAATACTGAAATTTTATTATAAAGTGAAAGCAAGCCCAAAAACATAGAAAATTTTATCTTTTGTTTCATTATTTTCAAATATGAAACAAATTATTTACTTTATACGAACATGACTTATTATTTTCAAATGTCCTTCAAGGCGTTTTTCATGGGAAATATGGCATTATTACATACAATTAAGATTTTAATGTATTTAATATATATAATTAACAATTTTTCGAATTGTTTCACATAAATTAGATAACTTATAGAAAACTGTGGGTAAAAAATTCTGTAGTAACTTCTAAAGTTGAAAAAACTGTTTACGCTCTGCTTATTTCTAATCAATATAATAAATATTTCTTACAAATGGTCGGGGAGGGGCAAGATGTCTTTTCGAAAACGTTAACTTTTAAAAGATAGAACTGACTTTCTTTTAAATAGATATTTCAGAAACCTTTTCAAAGCATCAGAAAAACGCAGGACTTATTACTGAATGAAACTTTACAACCAACCATCAATCACGCCTTGATGTTTCACACTGGTATCTCGAATAGGATTGACCATTTATGAATTATGAATAATTTTGCACATTCTTGATCGATAAAGGTTATTATAAAAGTATAAAATAGCAAAAACTGAGATGAATTCTTGGGCAATAAAAAAAAATCATCATTTTCTGAGTCCACACCCAGACATGAATGCATGATACTACTTTCCTCGCGTGCTAAGATTAAGAAGTAGAGAAAATATAATCAACGAGTAGAATTATTAGCTCTCTTCCATTGAGTAACACTGTAATCAGGATTTTGTATTTCGATCTTCTGTTAAAGATAGCTAAACATATGAAATTGGTAATCCCCAATTTGAACACTAAAAAGATTAAACGATTCTAACTAAATGATTAAATCAACATGATAAGGTTAAATTTATTGCATTATCAATAAATATTGTGTAGGCAATCGCTTTAATGCATTTAAAATGTGCTGTCTCATGATATGTATTTAAGCCACTGAAGAGGTTAGAATTTTGCGACTGAATATGATTTTTGAAAACCCCTTTTAGGATTTGAGAATAAAATTGTATCATTTGCAATTATAAATAAATTATATTGCTTAGCGAAAAATCTTTTAGAAAACCTGAAACAAAACTAATTTTTTATTGAAATAATCTTTACAGTTACCAATAATAAACAATGCAATATTCATTACACATATATCCTTCATATTTCTTTGAAATTTCATTCTGTTATGAAATTGTTTTTGAAAGCAAATAAAATAAAGTATTATTCGTCATAATTAGAATCTGGCATTATCATCGTTAAATGAAATGCTTGGTTAAATGAATGCAACTCGGAATGTCAAAGAAAACATAAATAGATCCCTCCCACAATATTTCTGAAACGAAATTAGAACAGAATGCAATGATCCTGACATATAGGATACACATATTTTAATTTGCATAATGGATTCAATTCATAGTTATGCGATACAAATGAATATACGGAATCAGTATAATTTTGGAATCGTTTGGAGTTATACGAAATCAGTATAATTTTGGAATCGTCTTCATATCTTGTAAAAAAGAACCTAAAGTGATATATTTTCATAGCTCGGTTAAAATACAAATAAATATTAGATTATATGAAAAATCATGCCATCAATTAACGCAATAGCTAAATTATAACAAACAAAGAATGAAAAAGGATATATAATTAATTCCATTTTTAAACGAAAACAAATAAATTTCTAGAAAAGGATTAAGCGATTAATAATAAAGCACAAAACAAATTTTCTATATATTTTCTTCTAAAATTTTCTGCAAGAAGTAATTTTTCAAATAAATTCTTCATTTTAATAATGGTTTATGTCATTTTACTGCGATAGCTTCTGCCTAGATATTATTTAAATTCTCCTTTCAATAACTCCCATTTTTACAAAAAATATTTCTCACGACATTTACTCTTCAGTAACTTCCAACTGCACTGGAAGAATTTTCAGGTTTATTGCCACTTTCATAAATCTTTTGTCAGAATAACTATTAACTACCCAAGTATGAATGCGCACAATCACGCTTCAATTCTTTGTTATGTAAAATACTTCTCTGGAATCGAAAATCTTTTATTTATCCGATATTCGAAGACATTTTTCAATACAGTGTTCCAGACCCGTAATCTGGATGTGCAAACACACAGTTATTGAAATTGTTTTCCGCAATTTATTCAAAAGCCAAAAAATACATTCTACTAAGTATTGAATAGTGCATTTGCATTGTAAAGTCGACGGATTGTCCGTATTTGAAATAACAAATGGTGGAAAAAAATCGAAAGCACTAGTACTAGAGTTTGGGACTCGCTGCCTCCGTGCCTTTTTACATATTCTGCAAATATGAATGGCTCTAACAAGAGGCAGCTTTTAAAGGCTTTGACAGACAGATTTTTAGTCAGGTACACTTTCGAAAGACTTGTCGATAGTGAATGTAATTGGAGTAAAGACTGTTTTGGCTTTCAAATATTCAAAATAGCTTTTGCTTGTTTTTGTGCTGAAGTTAAGTGTTGGATATGTATTCATGTTTACACTAAACTTATCTGATGCGGCAGAAATATGTACTGTATGAAGAAAAATGAATTCAATAATTCTAATTATGAAATACCCCAAAAGGTCTGTTTATCATTATTATTTCGTTAGAGCAGAGGAGAAAAATAAGGCATTTGATAAATCAAAGGTTTTTGATAAATCAAAATAAAGATTTTTATTGCGTTTTCAAATGATGACGAAAACTGTCTTATTATTAAACTATATTATTTGTATATTATCTTGTGAATTGCCATGAGTATATATATATAAACAGCTATTAGTTCATTTTCTTGAGTGTACTATGTTGCTCAGGTTAATGCGATTAATCTACTATTTTTAATACAAACCTATTAATCACATTGATCGCCACATATACACATAATATGTGTCCCAAATAATTAGAACAAACCTTTATTCCACAAATATTGCGATTATACACATACTTTTAGTTACAAAATTTTATTAAATGTAGTGTAAAAATGTATGAACACACTTCAACTTCTGTTAAGATTGATAGTAAAAGTTAAAAAAAAAGTTAAATTTCTGCTGTACAAGTGTCATGTGGTAAAGTATTTTTTACATGCATCTATGCACTCACAGAGTTTCCCATTTCAGTCTAGAAATCTTATCTTAACTGAAAATTTGCAGATTTTTAGGAACTTATCAGTAATTAAGATGAAAGCATTTATTTTAAAAATGTAAATACATTCAATGCAAAAAATATAGTATTGCTTCATGATGACTTTAAAAAAATTAACTAATCATGCGTAATGCAATTTCATTTGATTGAACAAAAAAGGCGACATCAATTAAAAAAAACCCGAAGAAGTTCAAATTCAAAATATCTCAGCATACTGGAATGCCGAGCAAGAGCATAAAACTATTTGCTCGCATCGGTATGCTTTATTAAAGAATGACATATTTTAACAAAAAGGAACATTTGGATATGATGACGATTTATGCTGTATGTAATCGTAATTCCGATATAGTTGTAAAAGAAAAAAAATGTCATTTCCAGTATTATTCCTTGCATTCTTTTCGGAAGTATGTTTAGAGAAAAGTTAAGAGATTAGAAATTAAATGATTTTTCACTCTCCCGGATAGGACTTAGAAGGATGCGGTGTTATACATGTGATGCATAACTTGAAAGTTTGGTTTATATTTTCATGTTATTCTCACGTTAGAGTACGAAAAGTCAGCACAAAATTCCATATACCAAACTCGATAGTGCAGAAAATATTCCAACGTAATAACTGTCATTCATACAAAATTCATGGAATCCATGAACTGCTTTGTCAGTTGTACAGAAAATTCTAGGATCGAAGTCTAAAATTTTATTATTGGGTCTTACCATAAGAATACTCGAATAAGTCTTTATTGAGAAATGCTGTTTAGAAAAACTGATGTTGCTTTAATTAAAATAGAAAAATTAATCTTCTGAGCTATCATTTTCGGAACGGAAAAAATCTCATTTTGTTTTAAGAAGTTCATCATTAATTTCAATTTTTTATTAATTTGTAGTGTGGCATTTTTAGAAATCCTTTGATTGACTTATATACTAAATGGTGACCAATATATTAATTTTGATTGGAATTATGTCTGAACTAATGGATAAAGTGATTTTATCGGTACATGCTTGCAGCTTTGGCGATGAATTCAAAAACCATGTCATTTGCATTCAAAAGCAACTCGTTTGCACGTGAAAGAATGTTAAAAGAATTCAATTTTATATAGTTGTCAAAAGTGTTCATTTTGAACAAATTTTTCAACAAGTTAAAGAATTACAGAAATTTAAAAGTTAATGAATGCATCATTCTTTCTGATTTCGCTATTTTAATAATCTTTCGTCATATGTACATTATCCCTTAGACTTTCAACGGAAGTCGCGCTTAAACAGCCGTCGCAGATTTGGAAAAAATGGCCCAAGTCAATATATTTTTTTAAATTTTAATAATATTTTTAAATGTGCTCAAGCAACCGATGGCAGAATAAATAACAAGCTTTCTTTACAAGTTAAACTGTATAATTTTTCAATCTGTTTCCTAAAAGAATTGCGAGTGTTTGTATGTTTTTATCTGATTAGTAGGATTTGCATGTTGAATTACTATGGGATGGGTGAGTGGTCAATAGATTTAAATCAAAATGGTTATAAAATAACCCTCCTTTATAAGAAGCATTTATAATTTAAATAAGTGAGCAAAAATAAATCCAATTTCAAATGCAGCCAGTGGAAGTCGTTGGGAATTAAATTGCATAAAATGTTTATTCAAAAGTCCCTGGTAGGAAAGGTTTTGGTATGGTCTCCACGCAAACAGATCAAAATGAAAGCACACAAAAAATGGGTTATATAACATTTCATTAATGTCGAATGACAAAAACTGCACATACAGAAATTGATGGTATATATGTATTTACAGATAATAATTTTTTCATTAATCGATGTGAGATTTCTGTGACACATATGAAATATTTACAGATTGTTGACCTATCCTGTATAGAGGATATTGTATCGGCAACTTCTGACAGAACTTTATATTTTTTCTTTATACCTTTCATATGAAATTTTTTTTCTTCTCCACTCATCTTTTAAGGCATTTGTAAATATATTAAAAAGGCGTACATTTATAATGGCATAAAATTTTGGCATTGTAAATGCCTTCAAACAGTAAAAGTTATTTTCGAATTATGTATTGGGTGGAAATATCTAATAATGATATTTTGAACTGAAATTAATGATTAGTTTGGAATCCAACATTCCATTACATACTTCATAATATAATAACGGAATCTGAATTTTTGCATTGCATTACTAATATAAACTTATTAAAGTATTTATTTAAACTTTATTTAATTAAAGTATGAATTAGTTTGACAGAAAAACTTCAACTTAACACTTGATTTAAGAAAGAGAAAAAAACCCATACAAATTTAAGATTACATAAAAAAAAGGGAATAAAATTTTTGACAAGAAATAACAGACATATGCGGTTCCAATATTGGTAATATATTGAGCTTTCCCATAACATGTTTGATTTTCCCCGTGTTATATCAAAGCCAATCTCGGCGAAATCCATATATCCTTCTATAATAAAAACAATATATTAGAAAATATATAACATGAATACTATGTTATATACTATCAGAATGCCTTGTTCTTGGAAGTTTCAGTATACAAATAAATTCCCTGCTTTCTCAAATTTCCATTTATATAAATATGAATCTTTCATTGCATCGATAAATTAAAATTGCTGTCCAAAGCACGACAAAAATCAAAGTTTCACTAGGCCTTCCTATCAATATGACCTTGATGTATATTTATTGAAATACACTTCTGGACATTTCTATATCTCGAGTCTATAAATACGAAATCTTCAATTTCATTTCCCTATCGAAACCTCTCTCTTTCTTCTGTCGGACTGAAGTCAATTTAATAAATTCAGAAAAGAAAAGAAAAAAAAATTCGAGAACTGGCACTGAAAATACGATCCAGAAGCAAAACGATAAAATGTAAAATCATAAAAAGAAAAGAAAAAAATATCCAGTCAAAATAATAATAAAAAAACAAGGTTTATTTTAGGAAAATGCTTATATTGAAAGCAAAAAGAAAGCTAAAAGGAAATAGAAATTTTTGAAAAGGACATTTTTTTTTCTTATGAAATACATAAACCAGAAGGAAATATGAAAAAAAAAGTTTCCTATAGCATAATATTCGCAAACTATTTCATTTTATGTGCTTTCACTTATTCTTAGCTTCCGTATTACTCTGCTTTTTGGGGGGAATCAAGGATTTTACGCTTGGTCCATTTATTCCCAGGGTTTAAATAGGTTTCTTCCTCAAAATGATGAGGCAATATACCCTTCTTTTGTTCTCGGCAGAAATGATTCCGACTATTTTCTTTAAACCCTTATGACAGTCGAAGAAATTGGGAAGTTTCAGCGTAATGACAAAATAAATTACCTTTCTAACATGCTCTGTAATGATGATGGCACTCTTGCCTGGGAGAAACAAAATGTTGATCGTTTAGAGGCGTAACATCCTTAATTATGTTTATTCTTTAGGGCTGTTGTACGACATGCGGTTGTCTCACGCTAGCCCTCCACGGAGACATGAAGAAATGACAAGAAATCATAAAAAGTGCTTGAGATTGAACAGTTTCTGACACATATTTGCCATTGAAAAGTGATTTGTTTTAATTCTCTCCATTCTTTCTCACGTACGAAGTACATAAAAAGAAAGCAATGCAATATTCAAAGTTTTTGAATTCCAGATTTTGATGAATGTTAACTTTTTAAACTTCCCTGAGTTCGAAAAATACATTTCTTGAAATCGTTTGTTTGTTTGCATGTAATAATGGTAACTCAAAACAGCTTTGAGCTAGATGGTTGAAATGTGGTATATAGCTTTTAGACTAAATGTGTAAGTTTCTATTAATTTTTTTAGAAAAATCCGTTCAGAGGGTCTCCTCTGTTGTACGAATATAAGCCAACAGGATAACTTCAAAACGAAGATAGTTAGATAGATAAAAAGCGATGCAACGATTTAATATCCATAGTGTTGACACCTTTCTAATTGTGATCAAAATTAAACAAGGGGGATAATTATCTGCTGGTCTATGCCTTTAAAAACATGTAAACACAATAACTCTAAAAGCGCAGTGTTTGTTAAATTTTGAGTATGAATTTAATTTACTTGATTTGATTAATTTATTTCATTTAGTTAATTATATATTCAAATGTAAGAAACATTTTTAATAAAAAAGAAGAAACGTTAATAAACCATCTTAATTAATAAAAAAGAAGAAACATTTTTATTGTGATATTCAAGCAATAAATGAAAGTTGTTTCGGAAAATTCATGAGATTACGTAATATCCTATATAGTTTGTTATAACCTATTTGTAGAATTTCAGCTAAACAGTGGAATATGGGGAACTCGATATCAGATTCCAAAAAGAAATATATATATGAGTTTTTAGAAATATTAAATCAATCATTTAGGTTCAAAGTTTTCACATTATGTGGGATTAAAAATTAGGAGAATAAATTACCTGCTACAAATTCTTTATTATATCACGAAGATTAAAAATACTAATTGTACATATTGTAACTCGAAATACTGCATATACATATTGTAACTCGAATATACATATTGTAACTCGAATATACATATTGTAACTCGAAAACTGCTCACAAATCAAATAATATAAATCATTGCGAACTTTTTATCCATCAAAGAAAAAAAAATTATAGAAAGCTATGTCATACAAATAATTGTTCTAATACTAAATATATCCTGCTTTTCAATAGCGATGAAAAAAGAAAATATAGATAATGCTTGACGCAATTTTTAATGTATTGCTTTGAGATCAATTATTGTTTCTGCCATTCGTTTTGAATAACACTATATTGTCTTCTCTAATTTAAAATTATATTCACTTAGCAATGTTATATTGATATTTTAGTGTTCTTAAAAATTCGTTCCTTGTAAGCGATGCCATTTTGGGTTTTTTTAAAGTAGAATTTTCTGCTTTTTTCAAGTTGTATGCCAGCCAGATATAAAATAAATGAAAAATGAAATGAAAATGATTCAGAAACAAATTCAAACAAATAATTGCTTAAAAATAACAAATTAAAAAAATTGGTCTGATAAAAACAAATTTTAAAAAATAATTCTGATAATAAAAAATTTTTAAAAATAATTCTGATTTAAAAACAAAAATTAGTATAGTTCAAAAACACAATCCTGCTTTATGCATCAAATTACGATTTTCATTTTGAACACAAGAATTATTATCAATTTCTTTTCTTAACTGACTACTGGTTTCTTTTCTTCTTTTTTGAATCCGGTATGCTTCTCTTTTATTCATTTATTTTATTCTTTTTTATTTGTAAAGAAACATACAGACAGACACTTTCTCACGTTTTTCTGTTTTTTTTTTCTTTTCTTTTTTTGTAATTTTTTTCATGAGGTTTTTTTTTTTTTTTGTTTTTTTTATATGTAGCATCAATTTCCAAAAATTATTAACATATATAAGTATTTTTTTTAAAATCTGCTCTTAGTGATCGTTAGTAAACACTTTTATCCACAAGTTTTGTAGGAGATAAAAAAACATAAATTACTCATCAATCAAGCTTTCACTATTTATTATTCTAAACATTTTTTCTTAGTTTAAATGACCGAGAATATAACAATTAAATTACTGAAAGAATATACTTTTTAAAATTATTCTTTATTAAATTATTCTAATAAGTTCTTCTTAAATTATTCTAATAAGTTTAAATTGTAATATTTATTAGAATTATTCTATTCCTTGTTTGTTTATCTCAATTTATATTTATTAATTGTGAGTTCCAAGAAATGAAACAGGGACATTCCGAGATTCTTGAATAAGTACGCTTATAAAATAATTAGATATCTTCTAAGTTTTTTTGTTTGTTTACTTCAGTTTTTATTTCCTAATCATCTTTATTCAGATTTTTTTTCTTTTATAAAAAGGACCATTATTTTTGCCAGGCATTTTAAGGGACCTAATAACCATGTCTTAGATATTAACTACACAAAAAAAATATCCAAAAATAGGAAATATAAAGATTTGAAACATACCATTCGAAATATTAAGGAATCTCGTTATTAAAAATTTCACCTAAACAGAGTAACAAGCAACTTCTGAAACAAGAATCGAAATTCCATTAGATGTTTGCTCATCCAAATCTAAAAAATTCATATAAATGTATGAAAAATCCGACGGTTGGAAATCTAAGTCGTTTATGGCGAAAACCTGGAACAGTGCCCAAATTTGAAGGACGAAGTAATAGTTCGGTGAAAACTAATCCAAGTGCTGCCACGTGACTTGTTAGCGTGCATTCAACTCGAAATTTTACCTTATTTCTTCTTTTTTTTAACCATCTTTATTTCGAGAGCGAAAGAAGAGAATAAAAGATGGTAAAAAAAGGCAGTCGAAATTAAAGGAAAGTTTCAAAAGAAAATGAGCTATTCTGATTTTATTCCGTTTCATTTTTACTTTTCCCTTTCTTTCCAGTTCCTAATTGTTATCTTCTCTAGAGTAATCATCAAGAAATGCCTTTTATGACGGAAAAAGTTACTTTTTGTCGGTTTCTTTATCGCATTCTATTTCTTTATAGATTTTATCATTAAGTGTTGCATGTAAGAAAAAAAATTTATTATTATTTAAAAATGATTACATTCTTGCAGTTATTTCCTTATAAAAAATTTGATTCTTATAAAATCTAAACTTTATAAATTATCAAGAATGTAACAAAAAAGACCATTTATAAAAAAAAGAATAAATTTATTAAATTGAGTTTGATTTTGTTTAGTTAGATAAATGTCCTTTTACTTGAGTTCCATGCAAATAGTTTCAGTTTTTCATTGATGTGAAGTGACAACGAATACGATAACTGAACCGTAATGGTACATTTTTTAACTAGGTAGGGTAGTCAAATCACTGATTCTCCGACCCGCCCGAAGGTGCATGGATAAAGAAAACTGAATGACCGGACCACTGCGACAACAACACTAGCGGGAACTGTAATTGTGTCCTAAGAGCCATCACCTGCCACGGTACAACCCTTCCAGAAGGAAGTACGTCTCGCCATCGATGGGAGGAGCTTGATCCCTCACCTTTTTGTGTACCCTCCAGGGTGGTGAGATCCAACCACCATACCGGAAGCATCTCATCCTCTTTTCGAGGTGCCTAAAGGGGTGTCAACTAGGTAGGGTAAAAAACTTACAAAATAAGGCCAAATAAATAAGATTACAAAAACGATATAAAATATAGGAAGGATGAAATAATAGAAGCGCAGTGTACATTTATATTTATCTATTAAAATCATTATTAAATTATTTGAAATATAAATCAACATTTCATTTACAACGTAGTGATTGAATGTATGCAAGTGATAAAACTCATGTAGCTAATGGATTAATGATATTAAACGTCGTCATTTAAAATAATACTTAAAAACATAGCAATCACAGTGTAAGTATCAAAGACTCACAACAATTCTTTTCCAGGCTTCCACATGTTTTTAGTACAATTTTATCAGTGAAATATATGTTTAAAAATCGTGTTCAGACGCATGCAAATGATGAATTGCTTGAAAGCATAAATTAAATCACGAATTCTTTGAGTACATTTTATTGTTGTCACTTTCCGATGAGCAATATTTCTACTAACTCTATTTCTCAACATAACACCATTGCTTACTTAATTGCGTTAATTACAATTTATTCGCAATCAATTAATTACCATATAGAAGGAAATACAGAGATCACTGGTCAAGTTTTAACAATTCACCTCAGAGGCTTTTCGGTAATCGACTCGTCCTTCGTATAAAATTCTCATTGAAAGATGTGTATAAAAATCGAGTTCAAAAGCGTATAAATTATAAAACTGAATGATTGAATTGTTTGACAATATTTAACTACGGTTTCCGATGAGCAACGAATTGTAATGTTTCTACAGTGCTTATTTTCTAGCATAATGCCATTGCTTATTTCATTTCATTCTTTACAATTCGTTCTTATTCCGTTAATTACCAATAAAAAAAAACAATAGCAAACACGGTGCAATTTTTAACAATTCATCTCAGCGGCTTTCCAGGAACCTACTCATCCTTGATATTCTCAGTGAAGGATACATTTAAAAATGGAGTTCAAAAGCATATAAATCGTTAAAGTTGATCATCGAATTGTTTGAACATATATAATTGTAGCACTTTCCTATGTGCAATTGATGGCAATGTTTCTATAATGACTATTTTTCCCCACGACTTCAATGCTTACTTAACTGCATTATTTACAATTCATTCTCATCCCATTAATTACCATAAGATGAAAAAACAAAGATAACGGATCACCTCAGCGCATTTGCAACAACCCACTCGTCATTGGTACAATATTCTCAACAAAAGGTAGCTAAAAAGTTGAGTTTTCAAAATCATATAAATTATGAAACTGAATCATCGAATTGTTTGAATATATTTAACTACTGTCACTTTCCTATGGGCAATTCATGGTAATGTCTCTACAAAGCCTATTTTCCAAATAATTTCATTGCTCATTTAAATGCATTCCTTATAATTAATTCTTATTCCATTAAATTACCTCACTAAAGAAATATAGCGTTCCTGGTTCAAGTTTTAACAATTCAATTAGGCAGTTTTCCAGCTTTCCAGTCCTTCGTAGTACTAAATTATCAGTAAAAGATGCTTTTAAAAATCCAGTACAAAAATATTTAATTAGGAAATTGAATCAACGAATTGTTTGAGCATATTCAACTTTAAAATCGTTCCAATAAGAAAATGAAGATAATGTTTCTACAGTGCCTATCTCCCAACTTAACTTCATTGCTTGCTTAACTGCATTCTTTACAATTTTTTCTTATTCTATCAATTAGGATACAGAAGAAAATACAGCGATCATGGCTCAAGTTTCAACAGTTTTCCTTAGCTTCTTTCCAGCAACCTACTTGTCCTTAGTACGATATTCACAGTGAAAGATATATTTAAAAATGGGGGTTAAAAGTACATAAAATATAATAGGAATCATTTCAAAAGTATCTAAAACATAAATTTAATTATCAAATTGTTAGACCATATTTAATTGCTGCCATCCAATGGACTGATGTAATGATAGTAATGTTTCAATAGTGCATATTTTCCAAAATAATTTCATTGCTCATTTAAATGCATTCCTTACAATTCATTCTTATTCCTTTAATTACCACACAAAAGAAATAATAGCAATCAGGTGTAAGTTTTAACAAATCACCTCAGCGGCTTTCCAGCAACCCACTCATCCTTGGTACGATATTCTCAGTGAAGGATGCATTAAAAGATGGAGTTCAAAGACATATAAATCATGAAAGTGAATCATCGAATTGTTTGAACATATTTAACTGTAGGACTTTCCGATGAGCAATTGATGACAATGTTTCTTCAATGACTATTTTCCAACACAACTTCAATGCCTACTTAATTGCATTCTTTACGATTCATTCTTATTCCTTTAATTACCATACAGAAGAAGAACTTAAATCACTGCGCAGGCTACAACAATTAAACTCGGCAGCTTTCGAGCTATCCCCTCGTTCTTGATACAAAATTCTCAGCGAAAGATACGTTTAAAAGTCGAATCCGAAAACACATAAATCTTGAAATTGAATCATCGAATTGTTTGACAATATTTAACTGTAGTACTTGCCGATGAGCAATTGATGGCATCGTCTCCACAATGCCTATTTTTCGACACGGCTTCAATGCTTACTTAACTGCATTCTTTACGATTCATTCTTATTCCATTAATTACCATACAGAAGAAACACAGAAAACACGGCGCAGGTTTTAACAATTCACCTCAGCGGCTCTCTAGCAATCATGTGTTGCAATTGTAAACCTTGATTACCATTGACTTATCTTAATTCGGGTGAGCGCAACGCGTGATTCGCAACCCTAATTACGACGTGAAAGTGATTTAATACGGCGTGGCAGAAGAAAGCGGCAGAAATAATGACTCGTAATGGTGCTTGCAAAATATCGGCTTCTCTTTCTTTGGGACCTCCTATTAGTGACGTTAACAGCTTTCTTAACGATTCATGAAAGGCCCTCTGGGCAGGTGCTAAAAGCAGGCGGCAGGATCGATGGGGGAGTTTAAAATTTAATGATTGCGGGCGGCGCGGTATCGTATTTTTATTTAATCATTTAGTTCCAGCGCTACACGTACATTGCTCTCGTTTTTGGACACCAGCATACCCCCCAATAATCCCATGAGATCTTTAGTACTTGTGTGCCTTTAGGAGACGATATAAGAAGCTTCAAGTATTTGCGAGAAAACAAGGGTCGCTGATTTCAGAAGGTATAACTGAAGGTGGTAGATTTTTTTGAAATTAAGCTAGAGATAATCTGGAATTCATACCTTTTGGGCGACTTTAAGGAATGTACAGAGAAGTACTAGACAAATGCCCACCCTCCCCATAAAAAATGCAAATGAAATGAAATAAAAATTGAGAAAAGTGTAATATTCGACTGTTAGAAAAACAAGATGTATAAATGGTATATTTCGATATTATTTTCATTTTTTTCCTTTAGATTGATTCGCTCTGAAGGAAAATCATGTAAAGACTATCATATTTTATGAGCAGAAAAAATATGTTCACAAATTATTTTTTAATAAATTTGATTAATATTTTTAATATTAGTTAATTATTTTTATGTAAAAGAACAGGACAATACAAAATGCTCTTTTAATTTAGATTACCTTGTCGCTTTATATACATAAAAACAGTTGGAAAGTTAAATTTAACCTTCTATATAAATATAAACTTTAATATAATACATCAATCAAATATGAAGTTTATTACTTAAGATAAACAGGTATTTATCTCATATAATTTAATATATATGAGATAATTATTATTTATAATATAAAATACTCACATTTATTATATGAGATAATAATAAATATCAATCAAATATGAAGTTTATTGCTGATAAATAAAATTCGAAATAAGCATTGGAAATTTTCTTATCTAATTATTCAGGACAATTCTAACCTTATTAATTCCTTAGTAAAATTGAATTTACCACCTGAAATTTAATGATTGTGGAAATACTATCATTAAAATAAAATAATCAATCAGTAATAAATAAACGGTTCAAAGCTACCCCTGCCTTGCTTAAGCATCTAGAGAAAATTGAATGATCATCCAGTGTAAAATGCTCTCCGTTATTAGAGTAAAGATAACTCAACTCCATAATCTTTCTATCCCCCCTCTCCTCTACCAAGGAAAGGCGAGGATCTATTATGCTGCAGTTTTTCATTTGTTTCATTTACATACAATAGTCCCTTCCTAGGGACATTTGATTCCAATTGCGATGAAAAGAGTGATTTTCAAAAATAAATTGTTAATAATATTTATTTCTGAAACTCATTTTCTTCTATATTTAAAAAAAAATGCAAATCAAACGTTTAATGAAATCAACAAACACGAGAAAAAATATGGAACTTGTGTTTTTTACAGGTCTCATGAATTTTAATTGCTTCACTGTTTATTTTATGATGATTCACTTTATTATGCTTTCAAAACTTTTAGCGTAACTGAAGAAGCGAAATCGTCATTTTCCCACTGAAGTTTTAATCATTTCATTAAATAAATTAATTTCATGAGATTTTAAAGCAAACGATCTGATAGCCTTTCAACATAAATAATATTTTATTTCATCATGTATTTATTGTTCAAGGAAATGCCATAAAAATGCTGTTTGATAAAGAGAATAAACATGGCTAGACATATGAACGAAACAGAAAACGTGAGAAATTTAACGTGAGATAAAGAATATATATATATATATTTTTTTTTCATTTAACAGATAAAGTAAATGGAAACTGAAATCAAATTAACTTGTGTAGAAATATATTTTGCGAAATTATACATTGTTTTAATGTTTGCATTTTTTTAATTCAAAAATGCTTCTTTTTTCAAGGATTCTCAAGTAATTTGTGTGTACATTTCAAATTAATTGCATCAAGCAGCTCAAACTAAATATTAATTTTTCTATGATAAAAGCACGCATACAAAGTAACAGCATTTCAAGTTTTATATTTCATGGATGGATGTGAGAGCTTCTTGCTGTAAGTCAACACTCTATTGTTAAATTTTTCAACACCTAAATTGCTTTCATTGTTTAATAAATATATACTCCGCACGAAATGTTCATTAAATGTAAAGAATCAAGGCTTTCTAGATATAAGATAAGAAAGAAATAATTAAAAAGTATACTTGCGAGAGTAAATCGAGTGTCTAGTGAAATAAACGATATATATCATTAAATATATACTTTCATTAAAAGCTTAATTTAAAACTGACATTAGACTAAGACAAATGGGTGTAACAAATGCAAATGTTTTGATTAGTAATGTCACCTGTATGGTGTTATTGATGATGCTTTGTGCCCTTTTTAAAAATCGTGCACTCATGAGACATCACGCATTTTATTCCAGGCTCATCAAATTAACTGCAAGGCGTGTTTAGAATAAATTGATTTCAAATAAGATGATGTCTAACTTAGTTAAAAGTAATTATGATAATTACTAATGGGCACGTTTGGCGATAAATGAACCGCAAAAGCATTAATTTAGTTAAATATCATAAGTAGTTTTGATTCAGTTCAGTTAAGGTACTTAGTAATTCATTTCAGTAGACGAATGCAGGGACTCAAAAATGCGTTTTGGAGATGCATTTTTATAGATTTTTATGCTGAAATTATATTTAACTAATGAGTTCAAAGAATAATTTAGTTTTCTGAAAGTGTCTGAATTTGAAAGGGATAAAGCATGTATTTTCCTTTCTGTTAAGCAAGAAAATGAGAGAATATTTTTAAAGTATAGATATTCTCAAAGTTTTGGTGAAATTTTATGCATACGCAATGCATTTTCTAACGCTTATGTATTAAATATTTGAATACAGAGTCTGGTATATTCAGTAAATGCATAAATTAATTGCATGTGATGATTAAAAATGATGGCCACTTTCGTCAAAATATTTTAGCTCTATAGTGTTAAAAGAATCGAATCAGCATCACGGATATTTTTGTCTAATTACATTTAATTTTAATTATCAATTACTTCATTAATAAGATTATTTATTTACCATATAATCATCAATATGTATAGATTAAAAATAAGTTAAAGGCGGAAATAGAATATCGTTTTTCATTTAATAGCGTCTATGATATGGAGATCATCGAAAAAGTTTTAATATTGATCTTTAAAGCGAGTTGATTATTCGCCAGTTTTTGAATAATAAACTCGTTAGAGGAAATATTCTATCGTTAGGAAGCTTTAAGGAGCACTTCCCAGCTTTTCCATTTCCTCCGTGTGTGAATTCACTGGTCTAATACGAATGTACGAATTTGGCTACGGTCCGGTTGCGACATCGGAACCGGAGGGTTTCAAGCTCGAGATCCGATCACCGAATAACCGCCGTGAAACGGGCATAGCACATGCCAAATCCGCCGTGCCCAATCGTCGTTCCACTGGTGTGGTGTGGAAGCTTGAAGATGGGGGTCAGCTCAGGCGTCGTCCTTGTTTTCTGACCGTGGCTCAAAATTACGAGGTATATTCCAAAATAGCTCTAGTGTTACTTTAAAACAGGATGTTAATATAATTAAACTAAATTAAAATTTGGTTGAAATTTTCACATATCTTATAGCATGAAAGAAGTGCTGAATTTCCAATGAAAACCGTTCTAGCTATCGATACAAAATAATACAGGAAAACTGTTATGCATGCATACATATATTAGGACATCTCAATTGACTTCTACATTTTTGCACAAGATTTGAAAGAATATATGAAAGAAATTCGAATCTTGCCAATAAATTGATTTTTTCCTTCTTCTAGGTAATATATTTGATAAAATATGTTATATAAAATCGTGATACTTGATATATTTCTTTGTATCTATTTTGTAATAACACCTTAACAAAATGCATACAAATTCATAGCCTGCATTATGAAAAAGAGTTCAAATGATGAGTCAAACTAGGATCAAAGTAAAAATGAATGCGGAAAGAAATAGGAAGTCTCATAGAAATGAAAACTATCATTTTTTACAAGTAAAGGCAGGTACAAAATGAAAACACAAGCAAGCTAGAAATGTTATATAAAAGGTATATTGTTGGTAATATATCCATCGGGGGGTGTTTAGACTCTTTTGATGGAGGCATTAATGCTTGTCTGGGAATCCGGGAAAACAGTCTGAAATTTCCTATTTGATAACGTCTCAAAGCTTGAAACATTTATTCTTAGCAATGCTTGATAATTTGTTTCAGGTCTGGAAAAGTTGAATTATTAATTTTGTTTTCAGGGGTGAATTCCATATTGCATTAATAAATTTCAAGTAGAATGAAGAGGGAGTAAATCTATAATTTCCAGCCTGTAAGTTGTATAACAATTTGAATACATATTATCTATTAAATAAAAAATGTATTGCATACATTTGCACAAATATTGTGTTTAAATTTCAAATATTAAAATGATTCAGGTAATTTTATTATTATTTAGAGATTAGAACGAATGATACTAAATATCCATTCTATTTAATGAATGAATTAAATATATAAATTGTTGTCATAACCATATTATTAGGATTTCAAATAATACGATTAGTGAAATAATAGAAAGACATAATTTTTTTAAAAATCTTGTTATAGTAGATTTATGTAACTGACAATAGTTATTTTATTATTAGTTTATCTTTTTGTTCTCAGAATTAAAATGATGATCAAAATAAATATAGTTAAATGATTGGACAAATGAATTGATTAATTTATAATCAAACAAATAAAATACTAAGAAAAATAAAAAAAATATACCAATATAAAAAATTTCAAATAAATAACTTCGATATTAAAAATAGAAAAATAAAAAATAACCAAGAATATTACTTTATCTTTCGTTTATAATACCAAATAGTCATTGAAAGTCATACCAAACCTATACTATTTTTTAGATCGTTTCGTTCAATTTACTATATATATTTTCCTAATTTGTTGTCATTTCCGGTAAAACTTCATCTTTAATTTAAAGTGGAAATGATGAAATTGCAATTAATATAAAGATATTTTTTTAATGAAATCAAGAGTTTTATTTTATTTATCATTTTTAGTGTTATTTATTTATTTATTATTATTATTATTGAATATGGGTACTGCAAACAGAATCGTTCAGTATTTAAATCTTATGTGAACTACAAAATATTTTTCATAATTTATGTAATATCACAAAAAATAATTCAACAAAAATTTCTCAAATTCAGCAAAAAATTCAATTTTTTAGTTTTGCTTTCAAAAGGATTGAAATGAAATCAATAATAATATTTTGTTCCGGCCTATAAATATATTTCAAAAATTATGAAGTCTAAATTTAATGCAGTAAGGTATCATATTCTGAGAAATATTCTGAACACATCAAATTTTAAATAAATGAATGAATGTTTCTATTTTCCACGATCAATTAAGACTGATTTATGAAACTTTGAATGTTAAAAATTTAGAAAAACTCAACATTTTCATAATCCTAGACCAATTAATCTTCAGAAGCATGCGCGCTGATTGGCGTATTTTCTTTGAAACGATCGATGGAAAATCTAAAATTTTCTTTTTCTATTGAATAGTGATATTCAAATTTTCATAAATCAGTCAGTTTAAGTGACTGATTTATTAATTGGAAATTAGTTGATTGGAAATTAAATCGTTTTATTTAAAATATTAGTGTTTAAGAACATTTTGTTAAACGTGATTTCCACAGCAGAAGCTTTATGAAAAATCAAAAATTCGTTATTTATTAGAGCATTTATTGAATCAATTTACATAAAATATAATCATTTTCCATTTAGACCATTTTAGCAGATCTGTGTCTATTACTAAAGGTTTACAAATTAGCTGTGTGGCAATGATTTGAATGGATATCCTGTTCATATTAAACAAAACTTGCCTTAAAATATAACTGATTTATTGGATTAATAATATAGAGAGTGCAAAAGATCATAAAATAATTTTTCTTAAATTTATTTTTTAGAAAAAATAATATTTCATATTTGTTTCATTTCCTACAGACAAGTGCTGAAAATTATATTTTTGCAGATTTCATTTCCAAAAAGATTTAATTTATTTTTAATTGGAGCTTTAATCAATGTGATGGCAACACTTTGATTAACGTGCAGACACGTGCTGAAACTTATATTTTTGCAGATTTCATTTCCAAAAAGTTTTTTATTTTTAATTGGAGCTTTAATCAATGTGATGACAACACTTTGAAAAAAGCTAATTTTCCCCCATGAATGCGAAACGTGCTTTTGCAGCTTAATTTTTTTTTTTAGTTTGTACGAAAAAGATTGTTGAAAAATATAGTTAAAATATTTATTTAAATATTCATTAAAGATAGAAATTTAATTTTAAGGTTAAAACATTGGTATCATTTAAAAAATAAATTTTTGATCTTTAACTTCATGTAAAAATCTTTTTTGTGTGGTAATATTTCCGGAAGTTATATCAGAAAAACGTTACTGAACTTTGAAACAGTTTATTTGAACTTTATCGTAGTAACTTCCATTTTGAAGCCATAGAAATACAGACAAGCAAATTGACATGTTTTCGTAAACGTTTTTATATTGAATTTACGAAACTTAAAAACAAATAGATTCAT
The DNA here is from genome assembly GCA_026543865.1 of Argiope aurantia. Taxonomy (NCBI): domain Eukaryota; kingdom Metazoa; phylum Arthropoda; class Arachnida; order Araneae; family Araneidae; genus Argiope; species Argiope aurantia. Next base: position 234,853 of record JAPMOR010029715.1, read on the forward strand.
CACAATCTTGAGGTTAATATTTTAAAGATTAAAATTCTTACTCGTCGCATACGAAAAAATAATAATACTTACATCAGAAATCTTTCTACTTTAGCCACATTATTTATGGTACTATTTATTGCTTAATTGCGTTAGTGTAAATAGTACTTTTTTCATACTTACAGATGTTTCAGCAAATACTCTATAATTTCAGTTCTTTTTTTCAATTACTATATATTTACCATTGATATATTTCAAAATATTATACTTTAAAGTTGTATAGATAACACTATTATATCTTTAAAATTTAAATACACATCAGACAAAATTATAGCCCCCCAAAAATAGGCATTTTGATTTAATCGTAATTAAATTAATAAGTAATATTAATGCATCTAAAACTGCAGAAAATATTTAAAATTTTACTACGGCGATAATTTAATGAAAATTTATATAGTATAGGAAGCAGATTAGTTTTAAAAAGAGAAATATGAACAAAAAAAATCGCTCACATAAAAATGAGTTGGTTGCAATTTTTCAGAATTACTTAAAATATGCTATTTGAAATAGACTTCACAAAAATTTCCAACAGCTTTAATTGTATTTGTTTCTATGGTGAATGTATTGTCATTTTAAAATCATATCTTTTCTGATATTGGGATCCATTTCTTTAAACTATGCGAAATCTTTCAATCCAACAGCCAATCTTAATATTTGCACGCCACTGCTCAAACCATTATTGAGTATATTTTGTTAAAGGGTGCTGGCGTGCCAGTACCGAGTGATCAGGGGTTAGTAAGACAGAAGAAGATCCTCCAGCATTAATTGGTAATCTTTAGAGTTTTATCTTTTGTCAATCTTCAGTTTGCATGTGTGTTGCTGCACAAATTGAAGATTGCAAAATAGCACATGCATATTGGATATTAACAAACTTCTCTTTAGTGACCAAGAGGCAAAGTTTAAATTTTAGTTTAATCTTCATTCTATTTCTTCTTAATCTTCATTCTATTTAGTTTAATCTTCATTCTTCTTCTATTTATGTTTTGGAATTGTTAGAAAACTCAACCATACTATTTCGTAGATCATATTTATTTTTAAAGATTTTTTAATGCAGCTAGAAGACTAGTATTGAATGCTGCACGCAACACACATTTCGATTTCCTTTCTAGCTTTTTAGACATTTTCAAACGATGACAACTTTCTTTAATTTTTATATTTATAACTAAGTGGAACTTTTAGAAACTTTTTTTACTGCTTCCATTAAAAGGATTCACTTTTATAGCAATTCTCTCCAGCAAATCCGAAAATATACATTTTACCAACTTGCTTTTCCAGTATTACCTTAGTTAAAGCTAGTCCTCAATATAAGTAAAAAAATGCTTTTTTTAATTCCATAATTTGTGACGATTCAGGTGAATAAACAACTTTTATAATTTTTTAAAACTAATTATTTTAAGCTTAAAAAGACAATAAGAATAGTCCAGACAAATAAAACTTGAAAAATTATCATTTCAAATAATATGAATGTGAAGATAATTTTCCTTTCTCTTTTTTAGCTCATAATAAATCATTGTACGATACTTTGTGTGAAAGATAAGGAAAATAGTGATAGCTAATAACAATAGTGGATATTCATTTTATCATAAAATAAATTTACAAATAAAACAAATCCCAATCTAAAATATCTTGTATTAAAAATTTTAATCAGTGTTTTATGTTTCGGCATGATCTTGTGGAAGGAATAAGAAAATAATATTCACTAAAGGCAGCACTAATTACATTTTTAATCATAAAGGAAATTATTCTAACAAAATACATCATCATTTCGAATTTTTTTACTTTCGATATTATAACTTCGTTCAGATTTTATATAATGCTAAAATATTAAAATTTCTCATTTTCTCATTAGTTTTAGTTTTATCATTTTACTTATGAATTATACTATATAATAATTTTATAATTAATTAAATTTATTTTACTAATTTTTATTGGTATTAATTGATGATTCCGACGATCCGATCCGATGAACTGTTATAAAGTGAACAATTTATAGATTATTTATTATTAGTTTTCCCAATAGTGTATTTATTACTTTAAAAATAAAACGAGCTCTAAGACATTCATTAAATATCCATCCATTTAATGAATGTCTTTTCTTTGTTATAAAAGGATAAATAAATATATACATTTATTTTAACAAATCCTATTACATTGGAAAGAATTTAACTATCACTTATCATAGAATTTCTAAAGCATCCAAACTCAAATGAGTCAACGCATTAACATATTCTAATCGAGTGACTGGAAATTGCAGATAATACTTCCAGTTTAATTTTTCAAACATTATCCTTAAAATCTCAAATGACAATAATTCTGAAAACTTAACGACAGCAGGAATTGCACAATGGCTTTTCAATTAAACACACTTATTATTCTCTTAACGACCATTACATAAGTAACTGGGGCAGACTGCGTCTTGGCTTTCATCTCCTGCACAGACAACACATTTGAGTTCGTGGAGGCACAAAAGAAAGGAGAAATAATTGCGAGGTGGTTATTTACAAGCTGTATGAATGCTCTTTGGACAAGAAAACTAATAATGCAGACTATAATAAAGCCATTATGTATGAGACGACGGACATTATTAGACACTTTTACACGAGAATACTGCATGGAAAGTAGGGTTTTGTTGTTTGAGGCTTTGTTAACACCCAGTGATATGGTCATTTAGATGGAAAGGGAGGCACAAATATGAGCTTCATGTGGGGATTACGCTGCCATCAATTACGTTTCTTAGACCCAGGGGCTTAGATTGCGTGTTCCGGGAGCGATAATTCAGGGGTTGTCTTTAATTTACAAACGCTTTAGATGACACGAAGTCATTCTCTTTTCACTTATAAATTGTTCTGGTTGTTATTAAAGAAGTCAGTTTTCGTTCTTGTTTCATTATAGATAATATATCGCAAAATCCAAAAATGGAAACAATAAAATTTTGATTTCTTCAAGTTAATCACTCATTTATACCGGCATTTTCCAGAATCGTACGCATTCAAAAGAATAGATTTTAGGCTAATTATGGAGTATGAAGCGTTTTCTCAAGGCATTGTGAATAATATGCATTCTATACAAATAAAGAGAATAAGGTTTTGGCTAAGTATGGAGTAATGGGGTTTATTTCCAAGGCATTGTAAGTAATAGGCATTCTATAGAATGAGAAATGCTATTCAGGATAAGTATGAAGCAGAGATCATGACAACACTATTCTTTATACAATTTATTAATTTTGAAATAGCGAATACGAGAAATAGCATAACAATCGTTTTTACAAGCAATGCCGCGGTAAGTATGATTTTTTTACGACGCTTTGCATATGAATGTGCATTAATGGTTACTTTTAAACAAATACAGCAGGTAGAAGAAATAGAATATCTTTGTTAAGCATGTCACCCTCATTGTGATTTAATTCATCGTCGAATAGAATTCCATCCATGTTTTCTGAAACAGTTCTTTTTTCTTTTTTCTTACATCGGAGATACATTTCATATTTTGGCGGTTTGACATTGCAGGTCGGAAACCTGTAAAATGTTTAATTGTTTCAGATTCTTTAAAAACACCTCTTCTAAATAATATTTCCTTTTTTTTTAAATCTGCTTGTTTCTGAAAAAAATATATATCATAATCAGAAGTTATTTTAAAATAGTTTTCAAATATAATTAAACGAAGTAAAATCTTTCTTTATACAATTTATAACTAATATACTAATTAGTCAATGGAGTAATGTATCATTTTGATTAATTCTCATTTTGATCTTCACCGTTTAAAAAAATACGCAAAATGACCTTTTATAATTATTACAAAAGAACATAAGCTGCTTTAAATGCCTTTAAATGCCTTTCAATGTGCAATAGTGCTCCCATGCTTCTACTTACTAAAACAATAATTTCTTTACACAAAATATTTTGCTTTAAAAATAAAAATTTAACCATAACATTTAACAAAAAGAACGATTAGCCATCCCTATATTAGACGATGTTTCTTAATAACACAGAAAATCAAACTTTAATTTTTCTTTTCTAATAAAGTCAAATAATTTTTAACAGAAGTTAACAGAATTTAACAAACTTGAAATTAGATAAATGTTTTGCCGATTTTTACGAAAGGAAGATTTATAGTTGATCATTATCAGTAGACTGTTTTTCATTAGTCAAAAAATTATTTAAATAGAAATAATTATAAAAAAACAGGTTTATTCATTTATAGCAGTTCAGTATTGAGGTGAGTAAATCCCATGTCACAATGTACATGTTGCAATGTATGTTTATGGCAATGCGCATGTTTAGCATTGTTACGTATTGTTTGACATAAGAAATAATTCTGTTGAAAACATATTTAAAAATTGGTAAAATGCAAAAGAATCATGGTAAGTGAATATTGGTAAAGGGCAAAGAAAATATTATTAAATGCACTTGGGTAAAATGCAAAGAACGCTGCGAAATTCAGTAACATTCGCGAATCGTCTTATCATTGATTGATTTTGCAAACTTTCTTATCAGCGATGATCTTTTAACAGCTTTTCTAAGCACCGAGAGTGTTCCCTTCTCGTTAAGCCAAAAAAGAATTGTCGAGACAGCGATTAACGCATCCCCCAGTGTCGATAATTTACAGTTATAAGACATAACATCATCTCCATTTTACTCAAAACATTGTCTAAACAAATTAATGTTCAAAAAAGTTTGCAATATAAAGGTTAATATCAAATAAAATAGTTTGTTAAAATGGTAATATGTGATAGCACTTGTGAATTTATTTTTCATTAGACTATTTCTAGACTCGATTTTCAGACTAGAATTTCAAATACATTTTTTTGGTAGCTTTGTCGAAAGAAAGAAGGAATTATGATTTAAAATTTAATATCTATTAAATGAAATTTCAATGACATAAATCATAATGGCTCCAATTAGTTTGATTAATCATGATTTGATTAATTTGATTGATCATCAGATTGCGGTATTCAAAACTGAACTTGTTCCAATATAACATTTACTCACAAAAAATGTTAAGAATGTATTCAGAATTAGTTGAAGTGAATTTATATTATTATAGATTTATATTACTTATTCTACTACTATTATAGATTTATTATATTAAGTTATACTACTTATATAATATATAAAAATGCATTTTTGTTTGTTCGTATTTTATGCGCTGCCTTACCGTTAATCCAATGGCGATAAATCTTTGCCAAGTTACTGCTTGCTTTTGAGGGAAGGTTTATAATACAATTAGTATATCTAATATATAAAAATTAACATTTGTTCATTCGTTTTTAATGCGCTAGTGTACTATTGGTACGATGGCGATAAAGATTTGCCAACTTATTGTTTTGAACCTAGAAAATTCATGCATTTCACATGGCCAGTAGCAGCAACGCATCGGCTACTAGCTAGTAAATACTAAAAGATTTCCAGCACTATCTTAACTGACATTATTAGTCTACTTATGTTTATTTTGACTTAAGCAGTCACACTTACAGTTAAGGTCCAGTGACACAGAACTCTTGACCGGGGCGGATACGTTATTGTTGGACGCTTGACAAGTCAGTTCAGCCATGAGGTCCCTTCGGGTCAATGTCTCCAGTTGAAGCTCATTCCGGACAAAGAGTGACGACGTGACTACTTCAAAAGTATCGTCGATGAGTGCCGGACCTCTCCACCATGTCAGGACTGGAGGAGGTTTTCCTAATAAAACAACCCATTTAAAAATCGACAACTTCAATAAAACACAATATTTGAAAATAGTTATATGAAAATGCGATCAAGAAACATTGTGCAATTGTTCATTGATTTGTTTTATTGTTGAAGTTTTTTATTCTATTTTTAAACACGTTGAATGATGAATGTTCACTAAGTGATTTCACCTACTATCTAATTGTACCGAACCACAAATCAAATTCAACGACCCTTTTTCTACTATAGTTAAGAGGTAAAAAAGAAAGGGTAAACTAATTATATAGATGGTCCGAAAGAGGGAAGAATAATGACAGTGAAGGTATTAAGGAATAGGTTCTTCATTCATGACCCATCAGAAAAAAAAATTCGGTTTGCCCACATAATAGCAGACAAGATAATTCATGCAAATCAAATTAATAAATTTAATTTTTTGTATTCACATTGCTGCGTTTTGTGATTGTTAATAACCCCGTAATCACTTTAATGTATGATTTTGTTATTTAGTTTTTGTTATTTCCTTTTAGCTTGTATCTATGAATTGCTATCCATTATTTAAATATTAATTTTATTAATCTGAGTTTTGAATATAGCTATAAAACTTTGAATATTTAAATATATTAAATATATCTAGCAGTAATTATTTTAAAAGGAAAAAATTAATTCGATATATTTAAGAATTCCAAATGTTTTCTTATGATTTTATGTGGAATGTGACAATCATAAACGACTACTCAACCTGCCCTGTGGCATATGGGAAGCTCTGAATGACTGGGAGGCCATGACAGCATTGGTGGGAACTAAGGTTGTGTCCTAAGGCCATCGCCGGCCACAGTACAACCCTTCTCGTAGGAAGCAAGTCCTATCATCGATAAGAAATAGCCGAAACTACACCATTTTAATATCCACCAGGGAAGCGAGAATCAACCATCCTTCCAGGAGCATCTCATTCACGTGAGGGGCTTTCGAGGGGCAGAGTATTAGGATAATGACTCATCACTATCTGACTACACAGCCCATAGGAGTACTGATAAAATTGAATGATATGACCACCGCGACAGCAAAACTGTCGAGAACAGTGGTTGAGTCCTAATGGTCATCACCGGCCATGGCACAATACATCCCGTACGTCCCGTCATCCATGGGGGATCCAACCACCATCTCTTTCTTCACCCACCAGGGAGGCGAGAGCAACTACCATATCGGAAGCTTCTCATCCTCATTTTTGAGATCTACCCCCCCCCCCCCAGTGGGAGATAGCAATATAATAAAAACAAAATTATATTAAATTTTAATAAAAGCTATTCGCATGTAATATAACTAATATTTATCTAGATTTTTTTTTACCAATCAATCTCAACTAAACTTGCAATCTTAAAGCAATTTTGGATTAAAAAAAGCAATTAGCTCAAAAATTTTTAATATTTTTTTCACATTTGAATTAACATTAACAGATGATTTTCAGAATAAGATAAATGGAAGCATAACAGAAATGAAATTTTTATAAATAATATTCACAACTGTGTTGAAAGCGATGTTAGCTGCATCAACTCAGTGGTGTAACTACCAATTGGAAGTAAGGTGATGCCATCGGAGCAAATTAAAATGCAGTTTATCATCTTTTAAAATCAATATTACGAGAGAATGAAAAAATAATACCATCCATGACCACCATTTAGCATTGTTAAGCTAGCGATGGTGGTTAGAAGTGAAAAGGTGCTCGGATACCAATTACCTCCTTTATGCTATTCTGAATGACATGACACTCTCGTAACATAATCAAAAGTGAAAGATAACAAATAGCATAATCAATGTAGTTTCACTTAGTTGCCTCCACCACAGTCCGTTCTCCCTTCAGAAATATTTAATGGAGTCATTCCAATCAAAAAGTATAAATGTTTAGCTCAATTCAGCGTTTGAAGAGCTTTAGCATCTTTGAAATAATTCTGGCATGATGTTTTTCGAGTTCATAGCATTAGAGATTCCAGTAAAAACGACATATTTCATTTGATTTACAGGTATTGCACACAACAACAGCCCATGTATTCCTCAAAAGTGATTTACAAAAACAAAATATCGGTCGAGACACAAGTAAAAGAGGTGCATACATACTATACATATTCATCAAAACAAATGCCACTATGTACAAAATTAGATAATGTCATAGAATATCCACAAATAAATGAGATGTATATCATTCGCATGTTGAATATACTCATATATTCATATATATATTCCCCAAAAGAGATGCTCAGTGTGTACAAAAACTGACAACGTTAATATGCACCACAAGCAATCCGTTGATATGCGAATGATATGCACCACAAATA
>JAPMOR010029729.1:4071-54182 GCA_026543865.1 Argiope aurantia
TATATGGGAGAAGGATTAACACTTTTATTATATGGGAGAAGGATTAATTTTTCTGTCGGCTTCCTGGCTTAGGGGTAGCGCGTCTTCCCCGTGATCTAGTCGTTCCTGGCTCGAGTCCTGGTTCCGGCATGGTTGTTCTCTTCCTTGTTTTCTCTCTGTGAGGTGCGTAAATGAGCCCCCCTGTAAAAAGGGGTTGTGCAAGCGAGTGTGTGTGTGCTATCTTCATTTGAACTAGAAGGCTGAATTCTGCCCTCGGTTGCTCAGGGGTCTTTACCCTCAGAAGCTACTGCACTTAATTTGGCTTAAAATAGTCACCCGACAAAAAAAATTAATACTTTTATTATATGGGAGACGGATTAACACTTTTATTAGAGAGAATATGAAAAAGTTTTTGGGGGACCAGTCTCTACCATACGCCAAAATGCAGGGAATCCATGTTTTACATAACATCATTGAAACAGCTGCTCGGTTTATAAATGTTTTAATAATTAGGAGAACGAATGAAAGATGCAGAAACCTGACTAATTATAATTGATAAAATGTTAATATTATCCTAATAGTGATTCACAGTATTTGCAATTTTTAAAAACATGTTTATTTTCCAACGAGGGAAATAAAATATTTTAATCGACTTGCTTCCAACCTTCCCCCCTCTCAGCATAGCAGTCATTAGCAGTTTCCTAATCTGCTCAGATGGAAATTCTTGCAGTAATGTTTAAATGAAAATATTACGTAGTTTTCTTGCCATATTGCTGCCTTTTAATGTATAGATTCAATACAGAAAGCACCCATTTAATAAAATTGCATTTACTGTTATCATTTGCTTAATTATGGAACTCATACTATTCCGATACTTTGAATTACTGTTTTAGAGTTTGGATATAATTGGAATTCCAAATATTAACAACAATCCGGAATTAGAGGAGTTACGGAAATTACTGAATGGTTAATGTTTTGACAAAACATAGATCATCCATAAAGGCGATGAGCCAGGTGCTATCAATATAAAACGCTTATGCGGACGCAAAATCAAGCTGAATTTGTTAATCGTAATTTGGCAACAGCTGGCATCTTCGATTTCTTTATATGCTTGCCTCATAGAAAAAAGAAGAGACAAGTTATTTGCTTTGAGTTAGATATTATGAAAATAAATCTGAGTCAATCGAGCAGTTTCGATAACAAATTTAAATCGATGAAAATGGAAATTAATGCAAAAAAAGTGCTGAAGAATATTTCATGAGGAGATCCATTCTCAATGAGAGAAATAGAGGTGAATAGTCTTTAATTTACCTCAAGAAGTTTCTGAACAACTGGAGAATCGCCGATTAATTTCGCCTTTTTGAATAACAGCTTAACTCTCAGAATGCTCTGTCATTATTGCTCATGTTTAATTTAAAATAATTTGATAAAATAATATGGTATCTTCTTGTAATATGATATATTCATGAAAGTTGATTGACACCACTAAATTATTCTTAATAACAGTCGCTGTCTTCGGTGATTATTTCAACGCTATCAGCATTATACATTTCGATGAAATGTATTTATCAAAATTGGGAGGAAGAAAAAGAAAATTCAGTTTTGACTTTTAAAGATCTCGTGCTTTTTCTTTCTAACACACACACACACACACACACACACACACACACACACACACACACACACAGTATCATGAATTATTGTGGTTTTAATTTTGTCAACGAAAACATTTTTATCACATATGACATCGTGCGGGCTTTACTAGTACCATACATAATAACTGTTGTGAAATATCACTCAGAATTTGAGCAGCAGCTTATCTTTTGCATCGCCCAAGGCATTAAAGTGTCCAGTACCGGTGTGGGATATATGGAATACAATATGGAGTATTAATCTTATATATTGCTGTCACAGAGAGAGCTATCTCATATAAACATCATATATATTAATAAAATACAATGCTCACACATAAAGAAATATAAAAAAAATTAAGAAAAACATCTACCAGTCAGATTAAATAAAATTATGCAGAACGAAAACAAAATTACAAGTGCGAGCTGGACGCAGAGTAGTAGAATTTGCAGTGATGGGCTTAATTTAAAAGTAATTGACTTATGAAAATCGATATCCTGCGTTATAATATTCCTTACTTTTATTATCGCTAACTGCATTTAGCTATCACCTGTTTCGTCGGGAATATCGATTGGGTTGAATTTCAGTTATATTTTTAACGGATAACTTGATACTCATTATTCTCGCAATAAAATATTTTATTTTTAAACGACAAATAGTGACAGATATTTTCTCACGTAGTGGCTTATTTTTTAAACTACTTATATCAAAGTATTAATTTAAGGTTTAATTAATACATTTATTCATTTTTCAACCATTTAAGGAAGAAAAAATATTTTTAAAACTTAAATATATACTTTCTTTATTGAGTAGTTTTGAAATTCAACCACAAACCATTAATTACTCTGATATGAATGATTCAGAAATATAAATTACCATGCTTGAAGGAGTTGATATATTTTAGTATTTTTCACCTATTTTGTTTACTGTATGCAGGTATATTCTTAATAATTATGTCAATAATTATGTCTACAAAAACTTTGGAAAACTATCGTTAAAAAATAAGATGAAAATTATTTTCAAACAATTGTCGAAATGCAGGGAAAAAAGGCATAGCAATTAACTCGGTACAATTCAGAAAACCATTATTTACTTTCTCATACATGTAATATAGAGAAAGTATAGCAATCGACAAAAAATTAGAATTCGAAATTTTGACGAATCTTCGCGTTTAAGACCTTCCTCAATTTGAAAAATACATTGTTGGGAAAATGTTTAATTGTCTGCCTGTGACAAAGATAAATCATACAGGCTTTCAGCTAGCCGGTTGAAATTTGGTTGAGGATTTTGATATCAAATTTGCAGATTTCAATCAAACTTTGAGTAAAATCTGTTCAGAAGTAGTTCGAATTGAAAAGAACTAGATAGATACGATTCGGTACACAGATTTCACATCTATAATATAGACACCTGTCCAATTTTGAACCAAATCCAACAACGGGTTAATTTTCTGTAAATCTATACTTTCAGAACCATATAAAGGTGATAATTCAAAAGAGCAATGACTTAAATAAATCAAATTTGGTATGGGATTTTGCGACTACAAGTGCAATTTCGTATTAAATTTTCTCCTCCAATTGGTTGAAAAAAATGCATCTAAAGCACAATTTTTTTTTCTGGATGTTATTAACTGCGTGCAAGGGATTAATTGCAAAAAACTCGCTAAGGATGACATGATAGATTCTGTAAAAAAGACTAACTTCACGCCAAAAGTTAATATTTTATAATTATTGAACACTAATGTCATGCAAGCCTTTTTCTGGTATGGCAAGTTTATTAGAGTATGCGAGAAAGTTTGGGGAAGACCACTCCCACTGGTTTATTTAATTTTAAAATGGTGTCAAATTCAATTTTTAGCAATAATAATATTGAGAGCTATTGTAGGAAAATGCCAAAGTCTCGCTTAATTTTTAACTAATAATTTTTTTTAAAAAAATCGCTTTGAGGCGCACATTTTCGCTTTCTAAAGTATATCTATACCAAATTGAATAGTTCTAAGTAAATAGTTCTGTATTGTAGAGCATCAATAAATAATCATATTTCTTTTTTACTTGTAGATACAGTGATATAAACTTCACTTTCATTGCTGCTGTCATTAACGATATAAAACAATGGATATGGTATTTCTGTGTAAATACAGAAGAAAGTGATTTCCTGGAATTGTTGGAAACAACTAAAATTCTCCATATCCAATTGTTGCGAAAAATAAATATTGCAAAACAATTCATTATTTAATTGGCATCTAGTGTCGAAATCAACCGTATTTTATTCCACAAACAGGAAGCAAAAATATTGAATGCAAATATACATCTAATGGAATGAGGACACAACCTTCTCACCGCATTTATTTTTATGAACTTTCAAAATGGAAAGTAAAATATTCTTGAAACACTAATATTTTTTAATAAAAAAGAGTTACACTCTTGGAATGAAAACTGATTGAGTTATAAAAATTTGAATGTCTCTATTCTATAAAAAAACTCGATTTGTGACCTATCATTGACCGTCTTGCAAAAAATATGCCAATCAGCGATTGGATTTTCTCTAAGACTGACTGTCTAAAACAATGAAATAGTTAATTATCTTAAAATAATGATATTCAAAGATCGATCAAGCTTGATCGCAGAAGATTGAACCTAAGAATGTTGAGATAATTTTACTGAATATGATTTATACGATCGAAGGACTGTATAAAATGAAGACTCATAATTGTTTTCAAAAGTACATTTATTGATTGGAATAAAATAGAATATCATTTACCGCATTTAAATCTTTCTGAAGGTAAAACTGAATTTTATGATGAATTAGAGAATTTTTATTGAACAATTGTTTGAAATATTGCATAAATTACATGAAAAATACTTTATGGTAAATATAAGATTACAATGCTGAATGATTCCATTTTCCATCGCTAAGTATTTAAAAATATGTTTGCTTTCAGCAAAAAAGCTTTAATACTTCCATTTCAAATTCAAATTTAAATCTCACGGGCAGCTGACAGCAAATTAGAGAGATACAATGAATAAAATATCATAAGGCTTCTATAATAATATGAGTTATTTGACGATTGAAATTTAAAGCTTAAAAAATATTTCCTGAAGATTCTATTAAGAGACCAAATCACACAAATATATAATTGAAAATTATGGAGTACAATATTCCTAGCGAACCAGCTGGTCGCCAAAGGCTGTTGGTTAAAAATAATTAAGTTTTTATAATGGATTTTCAATTTCAAATTTTTCTGGATACGCCGCAATTAATTAAACAGATATTCATAGTGTTTTAATGTAACTAGACAAGACACTTAATCATTAATAGCGAAGGTGCAGCATTCTCTAATTATCCGAAGCTATTTTATGATTAAGTGTGGGAAGAATGCCGAAACTCAGAGTTCAAGTATTCGGTAGTAATACGCTTGGTTCAGCAACTGAATCAGCGATTACCACTAACAAGAGCAAATAAATTATCTTCTTATCAAGCAGAGGTTAATGTTCTTACAGTTCTAATCATGTTGTAGAAAAATATACATGAGAAGCACAGTTGCAGAGCAACATTTGCAGTTCAATAAACTAACACTGGGGTCAAATGAAAGTCGTTAAAAGAAAGAAGAAATAGGTAAAAAAAGTTATGTGAAATATTCGGCTTTCTGAACTTTGATAGTAAATAATTTTTCCAAATTATATTTGCATTTAAAAGCACTTATTTGTTAACTCCAGATTTTTTCCTGGTTATAACTTACAACAGTCATCAGATTACTATTTTAAAACTCAATTTTGGGAAGGTGTTATATTTTTGACCTATTTTCGGTATTTACTTTTTATTCGTTTATTTATATTCACATTATTCTATTATGTATTCCTACCTTGTCTATGCTCAGTTTTATATTTATTACATATTTTAAAATCCTAAAATTTTTAATTTTAATATTTCTGACTATTTTTTAAAACTTTTATGAGGTTGCCAATAGTACAATTTAGTTTTTTACTTTTAAACATTGGTACTTTTGACGTTAACAATTACGCATAAAAAAGGCATTTTATCTCTTAAAGCGATAAAGTAATTATATAATTCGTTCTTCAAAATAAAATTTATTTTTTTAAACAGATGCAACCTTTTAGGCTTAATGAGAAATTCCTTGTTAATTTCACGGCTTGGAAAAAAATAATCTGACCTAACAGAAGGTTCGTAGCGACTCTTTTTTTACGCTTTTGTTGATAATTCATGATGATCTACCTTTCAACTTTCTCTCATACAAAGTACCGTAATCGTCAAAAAATTCGTACTCGTGATTTTGACGAATCTCCAAGTTTCAGTTCTTTTTGAGACTAGAAAACACAATTTTGGAATTATGATTAATGGCAGTGTTCTGTGAATAAGATTATGCTCTAATGGATTTATTCATTCAAAATTTGAAAGAAAAAAAAAACTCATAAATTTGTTGTTAAGACCACATATCAAACTTCATCCACTAAACTTTAAGGATTTTAGCGTTATCGTCTTCACAGAGGGACATAATTCCAAAATTGTGTTTACTAGTCTCAAAAAGAACTGAAACATAGAGATTCGTCAAAATCTCGAATACGAATTTTTTGACGATTGCGGTACTTTGTATGAGAGAAAGTTGAAAGGTAGATCGTCATGAATTATCAACAAACGTGTAAAAAGGTCGTAATTCCATATACAAAATTTCAATCATCTAGCTCAAAGTAGCTTTGTGTTATTATGTTCCCAGACAGATCGACTGACAGGCAGACATAATGCCAAAAATATGTGCAAGTCCGAAATGTGGAGATTCGCCAAAATCTGGAGTTTGATTTTAATGAAGATTTTTTGAATTTTACGATGAAACTTTCTGAGAAGCAATCTAATTTGGATGTTTGAATTATTTTTTCTTTTTGAAACTCTCTCGACAAATCTACTAAATGAGGCATTTCAAAGTTGTTTACGATAATTTCCACGAAGAGTTCAATTAAATGACAAAAATCTCCTTTCTTCACATCTCATTAGAGGGATTTGAGTAAACAAGACATTTTCGAGGATGATAGGCATAGAGACACAGAATGGATCTTAATGAACTCTTCAGAGTCTCTCTCATTGGATGTCTTTATGAATGCTTCAAATGAGAGAGGATATAAAAAGAGTTTAAGTCATTTCCTCTCATTTTTAATGTTTGTAAAATTCGTTATATTCGATTGAAAATGAAGGTTTTTTTAAAATTTATATTTTGTTTTCGTGAATTGCGAATCTAATATTTTTATGAAAATGGTCGTTAGCATTAAAAACAAAGCTTTCTATACCAATAGTAAAAGATCATAACTTTGTTTTCTTGAAAAAATTTGACTACTTTCGGAAATTTTTTTTAAAACTGAGTTCCCATATTATTTTACTTCTGATGCTTTTTACTTAAGAAGCAATATCCATTAAATTATTTTTATATGATTGTTTTCAATTTAAATAAAATTTCTATTATTCCTATCATAACTCGATTCATAAATTATTTTTGTTCAAATCTATGGACCAACCGAAAACAGTTTGTCATTGCTGTTTTCTATATTATTTAACATCACTTGTTTCTTGTTTGTTACCAACAGATCCTCTCACAACTTTCATAATACTTTCTAATTAAAGTGTCATTCCCCTGCCCCTACATAAAATTGTAAACTCTGCGCAAAACTGTGAATGCCACGAGTACTCAGATTTTTATTTTTCCATAGGAGAATTGTACACATCGTAGTATAGTCAGGGCCCGACTTAGCATAATTGGGGCCAGAGGAGCAAAACTTCTTTGTGGGCCCCTCTGTTTTTTTGTTTTTGAAAAGTTGAAAAATTTTCATTAAAAAAAGTTGTTAAAAAGTTTATTAAAGAAGGAAACGTAAAATAAACTTTCTATTTGATTTGGGGGCCCTCCTCTGAAGTGGGGGCCAGGGGCGACTCCCCGTATGCACCTGCCTTAGTCAGGCTCTGAGTATAGTGATAACAAAAAACAGTACTTGTATATTAATTTTTTGCCATTGGCCAACAATTGTTGTGAAACATTGATCATTGGCAGGAATCTAGCGATTTTACTAAATCTAGCGTATGATATTTGGCGATTAAATACTGGCATGCGATTAATATATTAATTCCAGAAAATGGAATATACATACTTTGACCGCCTTTTTTAAGCGGAAAATTGGGACTGAACTACAATTTTAGTAATAGGGTCACATGCCAATGGACACTTTGACAAATTGATTCAAAATTAAATAGGAATCTCTACTTCAGACATTAGCTCTGCGTAGCAACTTTTATCTGCCGAACTCTTTAGCTACCGTGTTCCTTTGCATGTGGACAGCCTGACAAGCAGATTTTCTCTGAATGAATTTCATCCAAAATTTTATAAAAAATCTACAAATTCAGTGCAAAGTCCATATATCAAATTTCATTTGCTTAAGTCAATGCGTTTTTTAAACTACCGTGTTCTAAAATAGATAGATATAATTCCAAAAATATATAATTCCAAATAGATATAATTCCAAAAATATATTTTTCGAATTCAGAAAGCTCTGAAAAATGAAGGCGCGTCAAAATTTCGAGGTTCAATTTTTTGACTATCACAGTACTTTCTGTTTGTACACTTCGTATACAAGAAAATTGTTTTTATAGCACTGTTTTTTGTTTTTTTTTCATTTACAGTTATTTCGTGATATTACATTTTAATTAGATTTTTATCGTTTGATTTTACCATGGTTAAATGAAATAAAATAAACGTATAAAATTCAGAGTTATTATTATTCATTGCTTTATTTTATGCTATTGTGTTTTTATTTCGCTGATATTCATCGTGTCACAAAAAATGCCTAGCGAGTTTTGCTAAAGAATTATAAATTAAAGAATATAAACTGCAGAAATAAATTTAAATTTAAAAAAGTCTATTTAAATACATTAAAAAACTGCCTTTAAAATGTTTTCTATTAAATTTAATAGTTTCATAATATTTTTGTTTATATCCTTATTCCCGGAAGCTAAAATTTGATAAAAAAAAACAAATTATCTTCTTAAAATTTAAAGAAATCCTTAATTAAATAATTCCAAACTTTTTTCTGACTTATTTTTCCTCTAATTTATACAATTATTTTTAACTAGCCACCGTTGTATACCGGATGATTCGCTATAAATATTGGTTGCGCTTACTTACAATTAAAATGTCTTGAGTATAACTTAATAACATTAATGATTCCGTCAACAATAATTGTATTTATAATTGTGGCATGCATCAAAGCCGTGCTATTTTAAAAACCTTATACCTTTTCTTGTATTCTTGTGTATAAGGACCATTCTTATAGAATCAAGTCAAATGCCATCGTAATGCTATTAGAAGGTGGACAATACAAGGTAATCTAATTCTGTCTTTCTTTTTTCAACTATTACAGCTTTAATGCCTGAGAATTCGATAAACTTGAAGGTATATAAAGCAATTCAACTGAAATGAATGCAACCAATATATCCGGCGCACCAGCTGATCGTGAACTGAGACTAGTGTTTGGTTTTAATTGCAACTCAACAATGAGATCTGTTGCTAAAATTTATAAAGGGTGTCCCAAAATTAACGCAAGATTTGAATTTGCCACCATTCGTACAGTAAAGTGTTTACAACCCTATTAAAAAAACCATCGGACAGCTGATAATTCAAGGTTAGTAAAACTGGAGCTTAACGCGATAAAACAATGTGTTTTCATTGTTGAAAAATAGTTTAAAAATAATGAAAGTCTGGCAGTTACAATTCGAAAATTTGAGAATTGCCTCCCTAGATCGTGTGATTTAACACTATTGGATTTCTTTTTATGGGGTTATTTGAAATTAAACGTCTATGCCAACAAGCCCACAAGTACGCGCATTGAAGAAGGAAATTCAATGCTTCATCAACGAAATTTAGCCACATTTATGCGAAATGGTCATGGAAAATTTCGACAAAAGAGTGCTATGTGCCATCAAAGCCGTGGAGACCATTTGTCCTATATGCCATTCTATACTTAACCCTGTCTTCTGTACTTAACGATTCTAAAAAAATATAACAACTTAAAGAAGGAAAAAAAGTGTTTTATTTTTAATTAGAATATTGTGTTTACACGTTGTTCTATCGCGTAACGTTCTATTTTTTTCTAACCCTAGACCAGTGTTTCCCAAAGTGTGGAACGCATACCCTCAGGGGTACAATAAGAGTTTGATGAGGGTAAAACTGGGACAAAAGTCAACCCCCGAATAATCACGTGACTCTGTCCAAAATGAAAGAAGACCCAATGATCTGTGATCCACTGTCCCTCCACACGTGACCGAAATCGGAGAAACCTTTGATTGAAGAGAGTTGGAAGTGGAGAAGTAAACTCGTTTCTCTCTCTTCGTGAGTTTATAACAAGTTCGACTACTAAAATTGATGCTGATACTCTGAAATGCATAACACAACATTTGGAGAGTTTGCAAGTGGACCTGAAAAACTATTTCCCTGATTTTAACAAAAATATTGAATGGATAAGAGATCCGTTTAACATTGACACAACATCCATGACAGAAGATTTGACGCATGCAGAAGAAGAGCAATTGTTGGAATTGGCTTCAGACGGATTAACATCGTTCTGGTTACAAATGCATCGACCTTAACATCGTTCTGGTTACAAATGCAACATGTGTATCCGATCTTAACAGAAAAAGTTCTGAAATATATCTTGCCTTTTCCAACTTCATATTTATATGCAGTTGCTTTTTCAGCATTTGTAGAAATTAAGTCGAGAAAAAGAAACAGGCTATTGGACGTGGAACCGCATCTGAGATTAAAATTAACAAACAGGGAACCAAGTAATGACGATCTGTCATCTCAGCACAAATAATTTCATCCTTCTCATTGATCCAAATAAATGTTACTAACAATATAACTTTTATTTATATTTTATTATGAATAATTTTATTTCGCTTTTCTTATTATTTTGTGTATGTCACAAAAAAAGAAAAAAATAAATATATTTTTAATTGTTATTAAAATACATCCATTTTTTTTGACGAGGGTTTAGTTTAGTTATATTAACGTCCCGTTGTAAAGCAACACTAGGGCTATCTTGGGACGGATCTCGTAATTTTGAACCATGGTCAGATGACGAGGACGACACCTGAGCTGGCATCCCCCTCTCCACACCACACCAGCGAGAGGACGTTTGGCATGACGTATTTAACGTGCAACAGACCCACACACACGACGGTTCTTCGGTGGAATCGGGTCTCGAACCTGAAACCCTACGGCCCATATGCCGAGACCCTACCCCCCGGCGCCCCTGCGCGGTTTTTTTTTTTTTTTTTTTGACGAGAGGTACTCAGCGTTACGAAAATTATAGAAGGGGTATCCATATGTCAAAAGTTTGGGAAACACTGCCCTAGACGATCAGCTATCAAAGGTTTTTTTTTTAATGAGTTGCCAACATTTTTCTGCACGAATAGCGGCAAATTTAAATCTTCCGTTAATTTTGAAACATCCTTTATAAAGAATTATTTTTAAAAAATGTTAAAATTTACGAAAACGTTGAAAGAAACTAAATTGTTATCATTAAAAATAGAATTAAATTTTTTTAAACAGAATAAAAAATTAATTTTAGGCAATAATATGCTTCTAGCTATGCAAAAGAGAATTGATTGAAAGTCAACAAAATGAATATTTCCGGTGAAACATACAATTATCAAAGCGGCTAGCATATTTAATAATTTCACTGCACGGAGTGGAAACAATGCCGTAATCTGTATGAAAAGAAGCGTTGCATTTAAAACGGTGCGCATGTGATTATTAGTGTTCAGATATAATGACCAATGTGAATTCCAGTATAAAAGTTACAAACGATTTTTGTTATTGTAAAAATCAATACATTAATAGTGTAAAGTAGAGTAATTCATGTAGTTGAGACACCAAGATAGAAAAAAATTTCATTTGGGAATAATATTATTGTGAAGGAATGTTTCCGTGGAAATTGAATTATCAGAAAATTTTATTTAAAAGAAAATGACATTAGAACAAATGAAAATACACTTCTTTTCCAGAAACCGAAATCAATTTTCCTGAATCTTTCTGACAATCAAAGATTCTTGTTTTATACCTCATCAGTAGAATTTGAGAAGACATGCAAAATGCAATCCTGTAAAAAAAAAAAAAAAAAAAATCTTAATTTTTTAAAAAAAATATTACATTTTTGATTCACCATAACTAAAAGGAGCATCCAAAGTGATATAATAATAAATAGAAATGAGTATTAAATAATAATGAATTAAAAATAGAGCAAAAAAGATTAAGAGTTGTTACGATTAATAAATATCTCGCTAGTTTGTTCTTTTATATTATTAGAATTTGCTTTCCATTATTCTTTTTTTATTCCTCATAATTTGTAATTGTGCCGAGACATAATAAAAAAATATAGCTTATGTTTTTAAGAATTTTTTTTAAAATTGCAATTAACTTACTTCAAAAGGAGCCATGACTTTCTTTATCTCTTCTTTCTAAAAAAGTATTTTAACTTCATCAGACTTTTTTTCGTTTAATATTGTAAACAAAAAGATATTCAAAAAAATTTCTAATTTCATTTTTCATAATATAATGTCTAACCAAACTATTTCAACAAAATATTAAACCATTGAAAATTAAACAAATTTTTAATTAAAATTGCAAAAAAAAAAACTTACATTTGCAACATTTTTTAATTTTTCTTCTTGACATTTATTGCACTAGAAAAGAAAAAAAAAATAATATTGCATTGGTATCTGAGCTAATAATATTAATCAATCAGAATTACAATAAATGAATTTGTTAAAAATATTTATAATGTTTCACTCAGTAGCAATGAAGAAACTAGAGATAAAGTAATCTTTCCTATGCATGGAAAGAGGTTTTAATTATTAAAAAAATTAATCACCTAATAATGTCACGATGCCTTCACTAAAATATTTATAATGCTTCATAGTATTAGTGATCTAAATTTGAAGAAATCCTTTTCAGTAGTTGGGATTAGTGGATTTAATATTGGGTTGAATCTGAATTTTTTTTTATTTATATTGATTTTTCAAAATGGATTCTTTAAATTGATTTAAATAATCTTTTATTTATTTAGAAAGCTTCTAAGTTTTTACAGCGTTTCGTATAATATGATTAATCTCTAATATTTTCCTCTCTCTTTACAGTGTTTGATTTTAATATTATCTTGATAGCTCTAATTCTATTTTTTAAAAGAAATTCCTATAATGTAATTGTTCGTATCTACTTTGAACTTGATAGCTTCAAAGCATTGCACTTCTTAATAAAGGGTATTTCATTTTTTTTATGTTTTCATCATGTTTATTTTGTTTATTTCATTCCATTTTTGTTCAAATCATTTTGCACTCGCAAATCGTTTGCAATCGAAACCACTTTACTTATCAAAAAAATATTGTGATAAGCAAGTTCTATTGAATTGTTTTAGAGTAAATCAAATCATAAGAATAATTTCTATAAATAATATAATATTACAATTTTTCTTTGCAGAGGTATTAATATATTTAAAGTTTATTAAATTTGATCGTGTATATATTAGTCACTGCTTATCATCAACATAAAAAGGCATACATATCATTAATATAGTATACATATAAATCAACATATCATCAACACAATAGACATATACATCAATATATAATTAACACGGTATATATACACATCAGCATATCATCAACATAATATACTACATATATACATCAACATAATAACATAATATACGCATACATCAACATATATACAAATACATCTACATATATGTGATGTTGGCCGCCATTGACAACGTCTGCGGAAACGATTATCGAAATTTGTCGCCGCTGTTGAGGGTTTTTTTTTTTTTATATGATATTTTGAAAAGAGCTTGTGCGGCGGAGGGAGAAGGATGGTTATGCTTTTCTTTGATTTTGAATAGATAATTTTAAGAAAAGTCTTGAGTGCTGCGGTTTATTTGAGATATGCGTTTTCTTTAAGAATACGCTCATGTCATTACAATATCAACATTAATTTGAAAATTAAATTTTTAAAACATTTACTAAATTTGATGATTGTAAATGATGTTAACAGATTAACAGACCTATTTATGGATATGCCAAAATATACATAACTTTAAATGTGAGTATAAATGTTTATTAAAAGTATGTATAACCTTAAATGTAAATCTAACAGAAATGGTCATTGCCTCGGTATTTGAAATCGTATACTACAAAATTTTATATTTATTTTTAATCGCAGTTGTATCTACACAAATCAGTTAACTTAAGGAACCCAAGAATTATTATCAGATTGTACCTTTTTAATAAAATTAATTCATCAAAAAGCACTAATGTTTTTTGTTTCTTTTTTTAATTTCTGGAATATTACTTTATTTTTACTTTTTCATGTTCGATGTAAATACAAAGAAAAATATTGTAATTATAAAAAAATTCGAACTCAAAAGTTTGACGAATCTCCTCTTTCAGACATCTCTGAATTCTAAAAACGCATTTTTGACTTCAAGTTTGCCTGTCTGTCTGTCTGTGAACACGATAATTCGAAAATGCTTTGAGCTAAGTGGATGAGATTCGGTATATGGTCTTTACACCAAATTTTAAGATATTTGATTTTGAATGAAATCCATTCAGAGGAAATCTGTCTGCTCAACTGTCCGAATATACTTTTACACAATTACTACAAAACGAAAAAAAGCTAAATGAACAAAATTTGTAATACAGATTTAACATCTAAAGTGTAGATACTTATCAACTTTGAAGCCAAATTTGACTAGTCTCTATTTTGTATAGGTCTTTGTTTCTATTTTTTCAGTTGGTCTGTATTTTTTCGTGCATTTAAACGCAATAACTCAAAAATTGAATAACTTAAATCAATGAAATTCGGTATGAGTTCTTCTGACAACTGTAATTCTGTGTCAAATTTTAATTTCAATCGATCGAAAAACAGTGTCCAAAAATATATATTTGAGGAATAAATTTAATAAAAATGCGAGATTCACGCCAAAGAATCTATGTATTTATCTATCAATCGCCAATACTATTCAAGGCATTGGTGGTCATACAAAAGATCCCTGTTTTATGCGGGGGGAGAGTATGCGAGAGAGCTTTGGGGAGATCACTTCCACTGGCTTTACTTCAAATCAAAAATGTAACAAATCAGTAAATAATTTGTTAACTTAGTACTAAACTATCTATACATCTTTGTCTTTACTAATAAGAAAGATGAGTGTGAGTGATCATGTGTGCGTGCTGGTATTCTACCGGATAGACACTTTGACCAAAGGTTACCAAACTTTTTAGGCTGGAAATGTGTACCTCGAAATGATTTTTTTAAAAATAAAATTAAATATAACCAATATTATTGTTTTACCAGATGATGGCCGAGCTGTAATTTAATAAATATCATAAGAAATTATAATTAGGTTTAAGAAATTATTTTAAGGTTTGGATCTGCAGTATAAAATGATCAAATTCCTTCTCCTGCTTAAAAGAAAAATTGACAAAGCGAAATAAGAAAAATTTAAGTGATTTACATCACATTTGAATATTAGGAGTTTGTTCGCAAGCTTATCACCCATTTTATTTTCTCATGCTTCAAAAACAAAGTACCTTTTGTATGGTTTCCACATTCGTGCTGCAATACCAATCTCTGACTTCCTTGCCCGTTTTGCGATCTCCAACTCCAGGACAGCACTGTTTGGCAATTTTATCAAACTGAAACAAAAGATATTAAATTCGTTTTAATGCTTGTTGAATGAAGGTAAAATTCTTTTAATAAAGAATTATTTTAAATTTTACCATTATACTAGCTCGACAATTGCAATTTGAGTGCAGTCAATGCTAAATCCGCCATCATCATGAAATCGTATGATCTTTGATTCGATTATTATTTACCATATTCAATGAAAATTTATATTTTTAGTGAAAGTTATAACACACACTTAACAGCTATTTCAATTTTAATGTGGTTTTCATCTAATTTTTTTTCACATTTTATTAGATCTGCCTATAACGACAAAGTTTTGAAGAATTTAATTGGCAACATCTATTTATATGCGTTACTAATTAAAAGGTACAGAGGAAAATCATTGATAGACACATAAGGTGTTTTTACACGCAGCCAGTTATAAGACGGCCAGTAGGCAGCATATGTGTAGAAAGGTTGAAAAATGCTGTTATGCTGTTCGGTCCATGGCAAGTACCTGTAATGGACCGAACAGCATAACAACATGTCAGCAATAGAACAACATTCAGTTTTTTTGTATTTTTTTCTTACTGCACATGCATTTATAGAATTGGCAGTGTTGTTTTTTTTTTTTGACGTGGAAAAAAATTGATCATTTATTATATATTAATTCCGACATTTTTTGTCTGTGCTTTCTGATGCGAGATTGTGTGTATGTTTTTTTTTTCTGTAGTTTTCCAAATTTAGATATGTTGACCTTTTTTTTTTTTATTTTGCCATGTTTCTTTGTATAAATATCCATCATTTTAGTACGATACGTAATGGAAAAAAAAAGAAAGAAAGCCAAAACGGCAATTTATAGCCAACATGGAACATCTGAATCTATCTTATGAATTTATGGCAAACATAAATTAGTCCCTTTCAGCGCATGCATTGTTGGCCGTCTTATAACTGGCTGAGTGCAAACCCATCTATACTCAAATTGTGTCAAGAAAATAGCTGGAAAGGAGATACCAATTAAAGATAAAAGAAAAAAGTCACAAAATAATTAAGATGAAGAAATAAAGAATCGTTCCTTCGTCTTTATAATTCTTTTTCCCTCACAGTGATGTTTGAAATTAATTTCTATTTATTCTGCCGATGTCGGGTTTTCAGAATGCTTTTATAGTGATTAAAAATTATTCGTCGATCCACGATTTGACTAAATTTGGGTCAATATAAAAATAAGCGATCTTAATATATTTTTCTTATATACAAAATCATTCACCTTTTCATTTTCTTCATGGAATTTGTTACTTTTAACGTTACAAAATAGAGAATTTTATTATTGTACCATAAGCAAAGGATCCACCTTAATCGATGGAAATCTATATCATTATTTAAAACGATTTTTTGATTAACAATGATCATCCAATCAATGGACTCTATTTCTTCGAGGTAACCGTTGATTGTTCTAAAATAATGAAAGCTTCATAACTCAGTTAGTTTGATCACATACAATTTTATTTGTGACGCTAAAATTAGGGAATTAAATGAAATTATTTACTAAAAATTATTAATAGGACTTCGATTTCACAGTTTTTTTCAGCACGACATTTATTGATTGAACAACAAAATATAATTCTTGGTTTCTTTCTAATCCATTAGAAATAAGCTTATTTCTAATGGATTAGAAATTAATAATTACGATTATTGACAAAAATGCAGCCAAATGGGTCGATAAACAACCCGCATTGTCTTTGAAGACATCTAGAAAACGCGACAACATTAGTGTAAACAGAAATAAATTTCCAAAGATCACTGAAGAAAGACAAATAACAGTGACGATGTAAACGAAATGTTTCCTTAACCTGCATATCATGCCCTCTATTGGTCTTTCGGAGTATTATTTTAACGACCTTTATGATTTTTCAAAGCACTTATTATTAGATTTAATATTTCGCTAATTAGTGTTTAGCTGACAAAAATCTCTCAATTCTCACCTCCTTGTTTCGATACGGCTTTCAATTTATGGAGAATATTATTAATAAAAGTAAAAACTTTTGAGCGATTTTTGTTTTCTTTTTCTACTCAGCATGCATTTTGCATTCACTGGTCAATTTTTTCTTCTATTTATAGATATGAAGTCGTGAGTATGGTTGAGCCGATTTTTGATTTATCAAAAAAAAATCCATATTTTTGAAAAATCGAATTTTTAATGTCAGTTTTCGAAAAATATCGATCTATCGAAGTCATGATCAGTAATAATAGTTCACGATGAATCACGATACAATAAATCGATATTCACAATTAATTTGCGTTTTCGATTTCGTTTTGGCTATCGGTTAGTGTTTATTTTTGTTGCTCTTCATTTTTTCCTTCTTCATACATAATTTTTGTTAATATTTATATAAATACTGTCATGTTCTAAAAGATAAAAAAATACTTGTTCAAAGCATGCCATTTTGGAATAAATTGTTCTCTATTTCCTAACTGAATAATACCATTATGGAAAAATAAGTGCGGTTATCAGAAGGCTGTTGACTGTCCTTTGTTTAATCGCTAAATGCTCATCTTCATAAATAAAAGCAAAAAGGATTAATTCAGATAAAATCCACAACTTTATTCGCAACTCGCATTTTCACACTCAAACGTACTCGCATAAAAAAAAGAAATTGTAATTAATTTTTAAAGAAGCTAAAATTAATTTTTCAAGACATCAGATTTTGAATTTACGATTTATTAAAATACTTTATTTCACTTGTTAAAGGCATTATTAAGTCGTTTTCCATTTTTTAAAATAAAGAATGAAAGAAACTGAAGTGTTTTCAAGTCAGCAGTAAAAAGAGTAAAATTTTAAAAATTATTATGTTAAAACTATTATTGCTTTGGTATTGGCACACTTTATTAAAGGGCTTTTAATAAAATTATTTTCTAACTGTTTTTATTCAAAAGAAAACGAATATTTTTATTATATAAATTGAAACTTCCTTTTATTTGGAGTCGTTCTGATCAGTCAATATGTTAAAGAGATGCTATTTATAATTATAATAGCTATAGATAAATAATTATATTACGGTATATTGAAAAATATCGATATGTGATGTGTTAGACGATATATTGAGATAATGAAGTTCGGTCATCGCCCAGCCGTAGTCGTGAGCAATGCTATGTTTGCGATGGAATCAAGCTAATTTTGCAGCGAAATAAACATCATTATTACTCATTAGTGTACTGTATGGATTAACCAAAACGTAATTATTAGTATGAAACATAATTAATACAAGCTAATAAAAACAAGATAAAAATTATTCTTTCTTTATTTTGATATTAGAGGACAAGTTTTTTTTTTCTCCTTCTATTCTTTATTTCTCAAAATGATATCACGAATTATATAAAAATAAACGTCGAAGTAAAATTAATTAATGCTTTTATTTCATAAAATAAACTGGTAGATGTCATTGAAATTAATAGAAATTAGTCAGTTCTAATATTTTTATACAATTTTATATAGCTTGACTTCTTTCAGTTTGTAATTATGGAATTTAAGATTTCGATTTTATTAGAAATCGATTTTAATTTACTTATGTGATCAAGTTTTTTAAATCTTGTATATTTGATTGTACATAATGGCAACAAACTATTTTCATATTCTTAATTATACTGCCAATTAATCGACTGAATTAGTTAAAGTATATTTCCGTACTAAAAGAGTTACTTGATAGTGAGTTTAATTTAATATTCCATAATGTTTGAAATAATGATATTACAAACTAAATAGTGATAGTGTGTTTTTAAAATATCCTTTTATTGAATTTATTATTTTGAATACTTGGTTTTTTGTTTTGTTTAAATATTTAAAAAGAAAAGGAAAAAAAAAATCCTACCTCTTCTGGTATTTCTGATTTCTGAATTTGTCCAAAGCAGTTTTCTATTTTATCCCCTGTAACATCATTATCTAGAAAAGAAAATAGATTATTTTTTTATGCAAATAGAAAATGTTAAGAATTTATGCAAGACTATAATATGGAAAGTTCGGAAAACTTTGTAGTTCCAATTCCTGTATTCGAAACTGCGTTTATAAATGTTGCGCGTAAAATATAAATAGGAAATATCAAATAATCCTTTCATCGCGGTTTCTTTCTTTTTGTTTTTGAAGAAGACATAAAAAATTAAAAAGAAAGATGAAAGCGACTGCTATAGATAAGACACCAGACACTCTATTATATTACAGTACACTCCTACGTATCCGACCTAATGTAGTGGAAGAGCAAGCCCAATAACAAGAAAACCGGACAGGCCAGAGTTCTATGAATTCATTTCGTTGCCCACTAATACCAGAAGACGAAGTTTTTATATCAAAACGCTTTTATAATACGTATTTTCTCAGTGAGTACTAAGCCCTCCATTTATCTCAAGCCACGTGGAATGTGAACGCAATCGCTTCCCGGTGAATCATAGAAGCAGTTGCCAGGAACATATAGAGTTCAAATAGAAGACCCTGCACTGGTAGTTTAATCTTCGGCAACGACGAAATAATGAACAACGAGCAGAACTCTGCTCTTTTCCTGGCACAACTCGCATTTTGCACACGACACGAAGAAGGGTCATATCAGATGCCCGTTTCGAATGACTTGGCTATGTTGCCTCTACAACGCCTTGCCTTCCTCATTTAATTACAATAAGAGAAAACTAGGTCGGATAGTCTCGAACCGGATATTCGGGAGTGTACTGTAATTAATTATTTTCCTTTGCGTTAGAATAAATTAATACCAGAATAATTAGCAACTAGAAGTATGTATCGGAAGAAAAATTAAAAATATTCCAACCTCTAGTCCGGAATAGTAGTAAGAAATTACTAGATCCTTTAGTCTAGTAGTTTTTCAAAATATATACAATACAAATTTTATCAATTTTAATATTAGCAGTTTTGAATTATTGTGAAAAGAAGTGTTTGCGATCTTTATTTTGGACATCAAAATACAAGTTGGTGCACTTGACGTTTTCGAAATGTACTCTTCTTGTAGGATAAGTTGAAGTCTCCCCAGGTATCACTTAATAATCCATACAATGCCAATTCATATCCGTATTGCGTGATATGGACTTGACAACTTTAATTTACTTACTATCCGCCTTTGGAATTCAGCTGATTTATTTAGAATATATCCTGCGTTTAAATTTAAACCAATTTCTTAAACATAACGACATTCATCATTCCTTTAACACATTTTTAATCATTAAATTATGACAGATATTATAGTGATGTTATATTAATAGCCTTATACCTGTTCTTTTAATTATGTAGTAGCCGAATCACCGTAGAGGAATTAAGCCCAGTGATATCATAATGCTATTAAAATATAACTATTCGGTGACGTCTGTCTTAGTAATTTTATGGCTTTATTTGACTTTCACTTTCTTCATGTAAACTACACAGAATCCTTATTCATCAGTTATGAACAATGAATGGGCAAGATCTGGCCCATGCTGGCCTATTTTTTACAATTGCTGTTTTCCTCACCACATAAAACTGCTTATCAAATTTTAGAACCATACGTGCAGAAACGAAGAATTAACAACACTTATATACCGTTTCAACAAGTTAAGTCCCCAGCTCATTTTTATCCCATGATCAAAAATATTTTTGTATTAAATTACGTTAGATGTAAAGCCGTTTTATTTTAATGGCCAAACACCTGTTCAGTTTTTTTGGTCCACTTGAAAGTACCTCCGTGAGAAGAGTCAAGTTCCGTGTTAGGACAGGGGCAGCGGTGGCCTGATGGTAAATGTCGGTATCAGAACCAGAGGGTTTCAGGTTCGAGACCTGATTTCACAGAAGAACCGTCGTGGAAGCGGGTCTGATGCGTACTAAATCCGTCGGGGATAAACGCCCTCCCGCTGATGTAACGCAGAAATTTGTAGGGGGGTGCCAGCTCACGTGTCGCCCTTGTCTGACTGCGATTCAAAATTACGAGGTCCATCTCAAATAGCCCTAGTGTTGCTTTAAAACGGGACGTTAGTATAATATAATTAACTATCACAGGGCCAATAAATGTATAACTGGGCGAATAATCTGTTTTCAAATTGAGCATTGTATTTCTCAGTACTTTAGAGTACATGGCACTAACTTTCTTATTTATTATGCAAACTGTGAAATTAGTAAATAGAATATTTTTTCTTTACTTTTCAACAATGAAAAAAAAAAAGACATGCGATTCAATGTATGATGAAACAGTGACAACTGATTGAGTTTCATTACAATAATGGCAACTATTGTTTATTGTTAGTAATTATACAAAAAGTGTTTAGAAAAATTATTAAAATTCAAGAAAAAAAAACTGCAAAGTAGTTAGGCTGATATCATTAAAAAGATTCATCATTCTTTTAATTTCAAATTACTTAAATGTTTTTTTTAACTTTTTGAAATATACTAAGAGAAGGTATAATAATTGTCAAAAAAAAAAATTCGAGCTCCAGATTTTGACGTATCTCCACAACTCAGACCTATTTGAGTTCAAAAAACACATTTTTGGAATCATATCTGTTTGTTTGCTTGTGAAAAGACAACTTAAAAAATCTTTGACCTAGAAACTTGGCAATTGATTTTTAAATCACATTTCCAGATTTTTTATCAAAATTCTAATGTAATCCATTCACCGAAAACATATCTGCCTGTTTGTTCAAATGTCACTAATTGCAGAATAAGGAACTAGACAGGTAAAATTTGGTATGCAGTTTAGCATCTTAGAATTATTTCAAATTTTGAGCCGCATTTTTCGAAGAGTTGAACAGTCTTAACTTTCGCATACATGTAAACGTGATTAACTTAAAAACGAAATGACGCGTCTAAATGTGATATATTCCTTGAAATTACAGTTCTGTGTAAAGTTTCGTTTTCGATAAGTTGTAAGTAAGACGTTCAAAATGCACACTCGATTTTCTTCTTTATTCTTATGAAGTATAAAATGTATATGTCCCGGAACCTGACAATAAAAATTTGAGCACTTATGGTTTTCATTTTTTTGTCCATGGTCCCCAATTTTTATGAGGGAGGTAAGGGTGATAGGACTTTTATTCGGAAGTATGCCAGAAAATTTTGGAGGTCGAGTATTTTCGCCGATTTTTGCAAAACAATCGTACAATTTCAGAAATTATTCCCTACAAACACCAATATCTCGCTTAATTTTTAATCAAGCGAAATTAAAAATAAGTTAAATTTAAAATCTGCTGCAGTAGTTTCCTCAAAGCATTCTCGCATACTCTCTAATAATTTGCCACACCGTACGTGGTACTGGCATACAATAGTTACGAAATATTAACTTTTGGCTTGAATTTTGCCTTTTTACTGAATTTGTCCACGTTTTTATCAACCGATTGAAACAAATTTGACCCAAACGTGCACTTGAAGTCACAAAATCCCATACCAAATTTGATATATTTATGTCTTATATATTATGTTATGTTTTTGAATTATCGCGTTTCAATGTTTCTGAAAGTACAGACTGGCAAACCGGTCAATCCCTTGTTGCATTTGTCTCAAAATTTGACAGGTGTCTACGCTATAGATGTTAAATCTGTGTACCGGATTTTGTCTATCTGATTCTCTTCGTTTTGTAATTATCGTGTTCACTTATATTCGAACAGCCAGACAGACAACTTCCTCTTAATAGATTCTACTCAAAATATAATGGTCAAATCTACAGGTGTGGTAATACGACCCTATACCAAATTTCAACCGCCTAGAGTGCGTTTGTGAGTTATCTTTGTCACAAAAAGATAAACGGACATCTTCCAAAAATGGGGTTTTTGAACTCAAGAAGATCCAAAAATGTGAATATACGTCAAAATCTCGAGTTCGAATTTTTGACGATTTTTATACTTTCTCTAAATAACATATACGAGAAAGTAAAAATAAATCCCTGGTAGCCAATTTTTATTGCCCAAAGTACATATCGGAGATATTTGGTAGCCCTAAATCAAACATTTGCTCTGTAGAGCACAAGTTCAGATACAAAGACACACATTCTCTTTCATTATTAGCACTGATTATGCTCTAAATGGAACGAGATATTTTATTCAAACCAAGGGTTATTTTTATAAGCATGGACAAAGAGTCAGAAAGGGTCTGTTCAATAAATCTATAAACACCTAATGAAGTAAAAACACCCTGGACGTGCACATCTTATCTCTAGTTCCGCAGAAATTCATTGCAAGAATGGAAGAGGAGAATCATCGCTTTCCGTTCAGATCGAAGAGTAAGTTAGGAATGACTAAAATCGATTACGCTTAGTGCTCATGGCAAAGCGATGCAACGGAGTGAGAGAGAGATGTTTTTCAGACTTAGCCATTCTTATTATAGCAATATGATCCCCCTCCCACCCACAGGTTGTTTGTGAAACCAGCTGTCGAGGATTGGCGCTCGAAATAGCAATTATTTCTATCTTGTGTTTCTACCACGATGTTTATTTTCTTATGATTACTACTTTTATGATGAAAGGAAAGTTTCCATTTTATTAATGGATATACAGCATATTCCCGAGTATCCAGTTCGCGACTATCCACGATAGTCTTCTTTTACCGCAATTAAGTGAGGAGGGCTTGTCCAAGACCCACAGTTTTATGAGGGGAGGAGAGAGGATAGCATTTTTGCGGGAGAATGCGAGAAAGTTTCGGAGGAATCACACCCTAGTTCTACAAATCTTAAATACCATTCATCTTCATTTGCTTTTAACAATGGAATAAAATTACGTTATTAAATATTTCATGAAATAAATGAAATGGTTTCGATTTTGTGAAATACATTGTTAAAAAATGTATTAATAAAAATATAAATGTTAATTTGTTCAAAATCTAAAATCTTCGAAAGTTCTTCACCGATTGTTTTGAAATTTTAACATAATGTATTAGAATGCATGCATGTTTTTATATATAAAAAGGTTTTTTTTTTGAGAAATAGGGCCATCTATTGGACATAAAAGCAACACACGTTCCATTTTAATCTGATTTGCAATTTTATGATTCCATTGTTTCCGATTTCATTGTTAAATTGCATTTCCATAGATTTCAATTTATTTTCTTCGTTATTTAATTCTGTGACATTGGGTTGGAAATGAGATATGTTGTTTATCATCGCCGACATTTAAGGAAATAATTAATTTTCTATTTCTTTCATTTCGTTTTTTAACTGTTTTTTTTATTCGCAATGCAATTGGTGATTGATTTGAGCTGTATCGATTGACTTTCATTTAAATTCAAATTACATTGTGAAATGGACTTCTTCAGTATTACGAGCGGATTGAAATATTTTGTTTCTCATTGTATTAGAATTGAACTGCATCAGTTGGTTTGTATTTAAATTGAAATATTTCGTTCATATTTTCCCTTTTTTTTCACTGTTTTTAATTTCAAGTATATGTAGTTTAGAGAAAATGCAGTAATCGTCAAATGATACGAAATAGAGATTTTGACGAATCTTCACGCTTTAGATGCCCCTGTGTTCCAAAAACATATTTTTTAAAAAAGACCATCTATCTGTCTCTGTTTGTAACAAAGATAACTCAAAAACGTTTTGTGCTAAACAAATGAAAATTGATATACGGTTTTAACAAAAAAATTTGAAGATTTCTATCAAATTTTGCAGAAGAAGTCCGGCTGTTCCAAAGAAGTCCGGCTGTTCGGCTGTTTGAATACAAGTTAACACAATAATTATAAAACTAAGAGCCCTAACTAGGTAAAATTCGGTACACACATTTAACGTCTATAGTGTAGACACCTATCAAATTTTGAATCAAATGAGTTGATCGCCTGTAAGGCTGCACTTTCAGAGACATGTAAACACTAATTCAAAAACGCAATGATTTAGATATATCCTATTTCATATGGAATTTTATGATTACAAGTGCTACAAAATTTTGTGTCAAATTTATGTTTTTGTTGATATACATATCTAAAACACAAATTCGATTTTTGGATACTATTAAGGTCTGTAAAGGATTAATCGTCAAGGATGAGACAATAAATCCAGTAAAAATGTCACATTCATACCAAAAGTTAATATTTCGTAATCATTGTACGCCAATGCCGTGTAAGGCATCCTCTGACATGACAAGTTTATTAGAGAATATGCGAAACAGTTTTTTGGGGGGACCACTCACGTTGCTTTTAGTTTGGGATTTTTCCTTTTTTATTGTTTCAGAATTTTATATGTTACAACCTAACATATTTAAAGAAACTACGATAGCATAATGTACACGATGGTTCTACACCAAGTTAATTTCATACTTAACGTTATTTAAATTCACTTTTGTAGCATTTCCCGGATAACATATCCCCCCCCCCCAGCGAGGGCTCTTCAAATATGGGGACGAGAAGCTTCCGGAATGGCGGTTGGTTCTCGGCGCTCTTGTGGACATAGAAATGGAGTGGTAGAACTACCCCTATCGATGACTGGACGTACCTCCTACGGATAGAGGTTATACCATGGCCGGTTATGGTTCTTAGCATTAAACGTTAGTTTCCACAAGGTGCCGGTCATTCAGATTTTTCCGTGTGTCTCACAGCGGGTTGAAGTAGTTGTTTAGTGATACCTAGGGTAAAGTAGAAATATTGCCTCATTTATTTTTCTGTATAATATGGTTCTTGGGATTAGTTCCCCTTCCTAACCCTATATGGCAGCGCATTTCCGTTGTCTTGAAAGTTATGCAAAAAAGATTCCTTGTTTGATTGGAAGTCAAGAAAAGTAGACGTTTACGTGAATGTGAGCGATTAGTAGCTCGCAAGGAAAAGCAGAGAAAATTTATTTAAACGATCACGCGGAAACCCAGCGAATTTCTTGTGAAATTAGTAGTTCATGAAGAAAATAATTTTTAGTGTCTCGAAGAAATATTTGTAACAGTAATATGGAATTGCTTATCGGAAATTGTATAAAAATAAGGAGTGGCTTGATGTGAATAAATGGATGACTGGTCAAGAAAACTGTTTCCTGATTTTTCTTGTGTAGAATCTTCTATTTTTTGGAAAAAGGAGCACCGGGTATGTGCTCACGAACACTGCAGAAATACTTCGTTAGGGAAATGTCCCTTCTATTCGCCTATGATGAATGAAGCTATTATACCGCTATATGTAATAAGCAATTTTTTGTAGGATTTGGACTATTTATAAATGTTACATATATGTAGATTGAAAAAAAACATTTAAATAATAAAAATATAATAATGTAAAAATTGACCGAGGCTAGAGGATTAAACCTGTATTTACAATAATTCCTATTTTTAGTATTATAATTTTGTTCTACTTTTCGGATTTTGAATAATAATTAGATTAAAAAATATACTTTTCTGTATAAGAAACAAACTTTTATTACAGAATTCCTTTTATTTTAAAAATGGAGACTAAAAATTAATTTCTTAATCATTTGTTCCGCATTTTTTATATTTATTTATATAGATTCATGCAATTCTTGTTAAAAAAAACACACAGAGAGAGAAAATAATGCAGTGTAAGATTAAAACAAGAACACAATTTCGAACTTCCTCCCTTAATTTTATACAAAACTATATACATACCGCAAAAGGCAACCTTCAAAGCCTTCGCTTCCTCTATTGTAGACGCCTTCACTGATGCTGCCATAAACACAGCAGTCAAATAAACAAAAACGCATAGAAACATTTCCCTTTTTACCTGAAAATGCGTTGTGAATATGTTTGAAATAATAATAATAAAAAAAAAGGAATGGTACGCATATTTTATACTAATGACAAACGAAGAAAATTAATGGCCTTGGTACCTCCTGCCGAGACCCCCAAGCCCGAAGTATGTCACAAATATTCGTTTGATTGAAAAAAGAAACAGTGGTGATGAGTTAGGAACTTTGCTGCTGTCGAATTTTGTCCTAGTTGCGAAAAATGCACGAGGAAAAACCTCGATGTGGAATGAAAGATGTACGACACTAATAATGAAGAGGAGAGATATATGTATTCGGAAATACGTATTAATTAATTGTTCTAAAAGTTATTGTAATTGGGAAAGCAATCAAATGCTTCAAGAAGAGAAAATATTGTACAAGAATTTCATTAATTATCTTTACTGTTATTTTGATGTTAAGGTAATTATCACCATTGTTTCAAAATTAATAATAGCTTTCAATTTTAATAGTTTTTATTTCTGTTTTTTTAAATTGATTTATGGTAGATGATTAAATTAAAAAGATAATTTTTTATTTTATTTATTTATTTGCAAAAATATTTTTTCTGTTTAATTTTCTTAATTTCTGAACAATCTTCTTCATAAAATCGTTGAATTTTGTTCTACACTTATTCTTTTGGAAATAGCATAGATTTTTATATTTACATAATATATGTTTTTGAGCTATTTTATATCTTATTAAGGCCACTTTTATAGAATTAATAAATAGCTTTCATTTTTAATAGTGCTCTTTTCTATTTTTTTAAATGATTTGTGATAGATGATTAAATTAAAAAGATATGTTTTTTGCAATATATATATATATATTGTTCACTATTCTTAATTTCTGAATAATCTTCTTCATAAAATCGCTTGATCTTTTTTTTTATATATGCTTAAGTTTTTGGAAGTTACATGGATTTTTAAATTTACATAATACATGTTTCAGAGCTATTTTATAGCTCTATGTGCGATTTTGTCAAATTCTATGTTTTGGCCGAATTTTCTAATGGAAAACGTCGCAAATTAAGATCTAATAAAAAATTATTGTTCTGATATGGTATAATAATATCTCAATATGTTCTGCAATTCCTGAACTTGAGAATAAGCATAATGTTTATTTAAAAAAATATTTTATAACTGTTTTATTGTTTCAAAATAAGAAGAAAAATTGTAAATTTCATGTTATTTATCAATTTAATCCCAATATTTAAAGACTAGATGGAAGGATAATTTCCTTTTTAGTTCAGAAACTAGGAAATATATTTATTAAATTATTTGAAAGATTTTGAACAAATTCTTTGATAAATTTTTAAACTAGATGGTTTTACTTTATAATTCTTTTCATTAAAAACATCAGTCATCAACAAATAATTGGTGATTTGAATCAAATTAACCAGTCATCATATTGCCGGGCTATAAATGAAGTATCTAGATGTATAGCTGAAATGAGGCCAAGATTCATTTACCTACCAAAAAATGAATCTGAGCGATTTGAGGTATGTTTACATTAATCTCTTTTATATCCTTCATGTGGGAATCCCTTTTTATTATTATTATATCCGAATCGATTTTTGATTATTATTTTCTAGAAATTTTTGAAGCTAATGAATTATAATTAAAAGAATTTGCTAAACTTATTAATACCTTTTAGAAAACTCGTCAAGTTTAGTATGATTATACTGTTTTTTTTTTGTCAAATGATTGTTCCTTAAAATGCTTCCATTAAAAACATTGTATTGCATAATTAGTTTAAATATGTAGTATAAGTTAAAAAATGAGTAATATTGCAATTTAAATTAGAATTGTGTATGGTTTTTTTATTAGTAATAAGGCAATCCTTGTGCACCACAAAGTACAGAAAAAAGCTTACAGAAGTAAATAGAAACAACAACTATAGATAAAAACAGATAAAAATAACAGAAAAACAAACAAACAAGTCTAATTAAAAATTGAAGCAGCAAAGGCAATAAATTTACAGAATGAGAAAAAAGCCATTTTGTAGTCGACCAAAACATGAAACGGAGGTGGAAACAATATTACAGGCATCGAGATGCCCAATAAAATCCCTTCTTCCTTCAATAAGTTTGGAGCAATCAAACTGCAAGTGCTCGACATTTTGAATTCCACCC
The DNA here is from genome assembly GCA_026543865.1 of Argiope aurantia. Lineage (NCBI taxonomy): Eukaryota > Metazoa > Arthropoda > Arachnida > Araneae > Araneidae > Argiope > Argiope aurantia. The sequence continues at coordinate 33,187 of JAPMOR010029729.1, forward strand.
ACGCTACAAGAGACAGATCAGTGTCCGATAATCCAAATTTCTTGAGATAATAATTGAAATTACCATGGCCAGTAAGAAATTTTTTAAAGTGAAATCACTTAATAAATGCTTGTTATTTAACCTTTGAGAAATTGTGAGGGGAAATAATTTAGTTAAAGAGGCAGTTGATGAATTCTGGTACAGCTCATTCCATAAGAAAAATTGTCTTTTTGTGATTCTCATTGCGAATGCGAGATTTGGGGAGGCTCACAGCATCAATGATGTTTAGCTTTGTAGCTTGCTTTGCAAGCCAATTGGCTCTTTCATTCCCTTAAAATGCCAGAATGACTTCGGACATATGAAAAACAGACACTAATTCCTCAAGCTTTAAGCTCGTAAAGAGTGATTTGAAAATTCACTACAATTTTGTTGCAGGAAGAAATATTACTAAGCACAAATAAGAATGAAAGAGAATCAGTACAAATAAGAAACCCGGATGACAGAGTACAGTGGTTCACGATCCATTTGAGCGAGTTACTGAGGCACAGCAATTATGCTTGGAGCAACACACTACACTCATCAGGAATTCTAAACATAAATTGTTCCATTTCGGCAGCGTCTTGAAACAAAACAAAAAAGCAAGTCCAACACGGTGGTTGAGTTTACTGCCATCAGTAAAACACACTATAGGAAAATTGCTAAGAACATTTTCATCATAATCGATAATTTCGATAGGAACACGTTCAGCAGGATATGGAAGATTAAGAAATAACACTTTGGAATCTTGTGTAATATTTACAACATTATCTTTCAAATCTTTATTTTGCAGGACAAAAATATCAGTTGGGAAAATTCCGCAATGACAAAGCAGGCTTCGTAACTTACAGTCCTATAGCCATGTATAATTCTGAGTAAAATTCTTCTTTGAATTCTACGCAGATTACGGCAGTTGACCTTTTTTTCAAAACATTACCCAAACTCTAGAAGCATAGCAGATAAAAGGTACGATTCCCTGTTTATAAATCATATCAATAACATTGTATTTCAATCCAAAGTTGTTGCAAGAGACACGATTTAGACCTTTAAGAACGTTTTCACATTTTTTGGAGAGATATACAATGTGATATACAACAAACTTTGTCATCAAGCGTTATCCCTAGATATTTGATTTCATTCACCATTTCAAGCCGTATGTTATCAAAAATGTTTAACATAAAATTAATGTTCATTTATTTTATGTTAATGTAATTGTCTGACCTAAATGTAATTAAATGTGCGTTCTAAAATAGTAGTGATTCCTGAGTCCTACAAATATGGAGGTTCGGCCGGGATTTTAATGAAGACCGGTACATAGACGAAAGAAGAGCCAAACAGGAGTGAAATTCGAAGTTCTACAATAAACCTCTTGGATACCAACCCCTTGTGGACTGACGCAGTGTAGATCTAAGTTGAAGAAATTGTGAGTACAATTTTGATTTATTCTCAAGTATGGCATTTCTTGCACGAGCACGAAAGAGCGGCTTACTAACTTTAGTAGACGAATTAGAACTAATGGCACCACAGGATGCCAAAGTGCTACAGTTAGTTGCAATGATAACAGAGAGTCGAAAGACTATGACGATGAGTTCGTAAAAAACTTACTTTTAACCATCACTCAGGAGCGCGAAAGGATAGATGCTGAAAAAGCCGAAGCCGAAAAGAATGAGCGCGAATATACTTTGAAAAAGTTAGAACTTGAGTTAAAAAATTGAGAAAATACTTTAACTGTATCAGATATGCCTAAGACTGATATATTAAAATTACTAAAGAATTATGATAATAGCGGGGACATAAGTGTTTACCTTTCGTTATTTGAGAAACAAATAAGTAGGGCTAACATTACAAAAGAAAACTGGATTTCTTATTTACTCGGGTTATTACCATTGGATATAGTCAATTTAATTGCTCGTGAACCTGATCCATCAGCTAATGACTATGATTACATAAAACAACTGTTGCTTAAAAGATTTAAATTAACTTCCGAACAACTCAGGTAGAAGTTCTTTACTCACAAACGAGATTCTTCTTCTTCATGGCGGGATTTCGGTTTTGAACTGAATAACTTTTTTGAGGAATGGATACATTGTTTAGAAATAACCGATTTTGAAGATTTAAAGCAGCTAATGATCGTTTACCAGTTAAAGAGTAAAATACCAAATGACGTACGCGATCATTTACTCGACGATTTACCCAAAATAAAGAAAGTAGAAGATTTGGTTAATAAATTGGACGAATATGAATCTGTACGAAGTCATCTTAAAAAGGAAACAAACAGAAATTGGCATGTTTCTGAAAACAGAAATAAATTTGATATCGCGAAAGAAGCTAAAAATTCACCATTCCCGTTCGTTCGTGCTCAAAAGAATTATGCTGATGATAATTACTATAATAAGAGTAATAATAAATGTTTTAATTGCAATGAGGCTTGTCATAAATCAATTAATTGCAAGTTTAAAAACAAAGGATTGAAATGTTTCCAATGTGGTAGCTTTGGCCACAAAGCCAGTATCTGCCCGCAAAGAGATTTTAAAGTGTCTCTTTCTAATAAAGTGTATATTCGTAACTTTCCAAAAACTGTAAATAAGCTTAGTAAAAATGTTGAAATAAATAGTGTAAATTGTGATGCATTAATTGATACTGGAAGTGATATTACTATGATTAATTATGATTTTTATTTGAAAATTGGTAAACCTAATTTAAAGACTGATAATGTGAAATGAGCTGGTATAAGTGGAGATAGCATTACTCCTCTAGGTTTTTTTAATTGTGATATATTAATTGATGAATATGTAATATCAACTAATGTGTATGTGTTAGAAATAATGCCGAACGAAATAATCATGGGCATGGATGTATTAAATAATCTAAGCTTTTCATTACAAGAAAAACAAATTATCATTCATGGGAAAAAAGTTCAAATAAATTATACCCGGCTGGTGAGAAACGAGGTTCCTCGGAACTGAAAAGAGACAGATAGGCACCTATTTCTGCTGAGACTTGCAATAAAATAAATACACATCCTCTCCCATACTTCCTTCATTTAGCGGATTCGATAAATTATGATGAAATCGACATGAGTCATGTAAAAAATTGCTATGAAAAAGAACTGTTTCAGGTGCGGAATGTATTGGATATCACCGCTAAAGAGAAAGCGAAACTACAGCTCGAGGCTGATAAGTGGAAAAATGAAGCAGACGAAGTACGCTTGAAACTGTTGAAAAAAGAAAAAGAATTAGCCAATGCTGAGAAACAAGCCAAAACATCTGATATTTTAAATCAAGATCTTCAGAAGAGAGTTTCTTCACTTATTGCTGAAAACGAAGATTTATCCAAGCAGTTGGCTGCAATAAAGAAAAAACTGGTTGATGAAACTTTAACTAGAGTAGACTTAGAAAACAGGCTACAAAGTGCTAGAAAAGAATCGGCTTTTAAAGAAACTGTATATCAAAGAGAAATTACTGAGACATTTGAAAGAAACAGAAATCTCAGAGTTGAATAGTCAACTGGCTGAAAATTATGAGCAGAAGCTAGCTGACACATTAGGCGAATTACGAGAGCAATATGAAACTCAGCTGCGAATGAACAAAGATGAAATTGAAACCTTATATGAAACTAAGATAGCTGATTTCATGAAAGCATGGTCTTCAGACTAAAAGAAAAAAAAAATGTTTATTGGTTTATCTAAATACTGTTTTTTTTTTTTTTTATTCTTTCAGATTTTTCTACGTTGATTTAACTTTCGAGGACGAAAGAGACGTCAGGATCGCCGAATGTAGTGACGAACGCCTGATGACGAGCGCCATCTGCTGGCCAACAGGTGTTGATGCTTGTTAGACGGAGTGCAGACGAGACCGGTCTGAATGAAAGCAAGACGTGTGAGACGAGACGTGTCTCTGAACAAAAGACGCGACGTAACATGTGAATTAATCCTGCGACGTATTCGACGAAATCTATTTAATGTTCATTTCTTTTATGTTAATGTAATTGTCCGTTCTAAATGTAATTAAATGTGCGTTCTAAAATAGTAGTGATTCCTGGGTCCTACACATATATATATACATTAATATAATAGGAAATTGGCTTTCCTTTAGAATTTAATACAGCCAAAGAATTTTAAATTTACAAAATAACTCAATTACATATTTATTAACCATTAAAATGTGAAAAAGTAAAATATCTGGATTTCTGTCTATATATGGAATACAAACATAATACAATTTTTTTCTAGTATTTTGCAGATTATATCATCCATAAAATTCAGAGCTTTATAAAAATTTATTAAATTACACGACAATTTTCCAGGTATTTCAGAGGTTATATTTCAGAGGTTATCATGCATTTTAATTGTCAGTATAGGACATTAAATATTACTTAGCTATGAATACATCGACTTAATATTTATAACGTAAATTATCCTTAAAATCTACAATTTTAGTCTTGAGAAAGATTTTTAGACTCCCAAATTTAATCAGGAAAGCTCTACAAATTTAGTTTTATGAAAAAAAAAAAAGGAATGATTCAGCTAAATTCAAATGAAAACCATCCTAGACACTATGATAATATCAATGAAGGCAATATATAATTGGGAAATTATGGATAATTTAAATAATTGTTCATCTTTTAAAAATAGTAATTTTTTTCAGTGATCCAAAAAAAAAAGATATTAATACAGATCAATGCTTTAAAAAATAATAATTCATAGCATATCAAAATATTTGATTCCTTCCCTTTCCAAAAATCAAAATATTAACAAACATATTTGCTTTGCTATCTCAAAAACAGATATCAAAATGTAAATTGGCATTTTAATTATTTCTCAGCTTATTATAAGTCTTATTTTCTCTCTCTCACACACACACACACACATCTAATCTAAAGTAAGAAATATTTTGAAAACGAAACGAAAAGAAATAGTTTCGGAATCGCAACTAAAAATTATTTCTTATTCAAACTAAAACCAAAAAAGGAACAGGAAAAACATCGCAGTATTTAGAGAGCGCAAATCCAGCTACTTCTTAAACACAGATGAATTGAGACAAAAGTAATAAAAATCAAGTTAATAAGAAAAACAAATTAAACCAAATAAAAAAAGAATCCAGCCTGAAGACTTTTTCAAGGGTCACCCTCAGGCAGGGATTCAAATAAAGGGATTTTTTCCCTGTAGGAATGCAGACTAGACAATCTAATAATGATTCCTCGTGACCCGAAAATCCCCTGAAATTAGGCCCAAGAGATATACCATTTTAACAGAAAGGAAAATACAAAACAATAAATTAGAAGAATACATCCACTAATAAGCAAAAATACATAACAAAAATACCATATAAAAACACTCAAACTAACAATCAAAACAAAAAGGGAAGAACATACCAGCATCAGGCAAAGAAATTTTAAGCTATCGATTGTGATTCCTGCTTTTTAACACCTCCAAGCTAACGCATTTAAGGTAAAAAACAATTGTAGGGTCCCAGCACCATCTATTGAGTGATATAATATGCAAGGAAAGTTCTATTTTTATTTTAGATAAAGGATTAATCCCAAATCATACCTTGTTTAATCAAAAAGTTGATATTACAGTAGTTTCTGGGAAATTCATTATTAATTAAATTTTTAATGAGGCTATTTGATGCTTCAATATAGGGATTTTAATTATTGCAAACCCTTTTGATCCTGTTAAATTGTGAAAAAATGAGATTTTTGAAAATTTTAGAGTTTAGATTGAAATGATAATTACAAAGTTTTGTTATTTTAAAGTTGTATTCATCCCTTTTATCGTAGATACCAACTATTGTTTTATCATTAGCAATTTCGATTTTTAAATACAGAAAGGTTGCCTCAAGTTGATTTTTATTTGTTTCAGTTAGAATTAAATCTTTTGGATAGCAATTAGTAACAATACTAGTACTGTCTAAGTTTATCAAAAGTAGGTCATCAATATACCTCCACACGTTTATTAAATTATATTTAATTATTTTTTTTCTCATAGTAATGTAGGAAAATATTAGCTAAAGCACTTGAGAGAGATGTTCCCATTGGAATGCCCTTTACTTGTTTATAAAAATTAATACCATTAAAAACGTAATTTTCACTAATATTAAAATTACATAACTCTAGCCAGTTATTTTTAGGTATAGCATCTTCATTTAAATATTCGTCATATATAAAAGTACAGACCTTTATTAATTTTTCATGAGATGGATGGGTGTATAAATTTTCGAAATCGTAAGTATTAAGTTTATTAATGTTGTTATTTTTAAGAAAATCCAGTACTTCTTTGTTACTAGAAATTATAAAGTTGTCTTCATCTTTGATTTTGTCCAGGATAATTTTTAAGTATTTAAAGAAATGATTTCCCGTATAGTAATTATAACTGCCAGTGCTACAAGTCAAGAATCTGAATTTTAATGGATTTTTATGAAATTTAACTGTTGGGAATAAATAGAGAACAAGTCATTATTATTATTTTTTTTGCGAAAGCTATGATTCTTTTATCTAATTCCTTTTCCCCGGTGTTTTTTAAAATATAAGTTGCGTTAGAGTTATATTCTTTAATTAAAAGTTCTTTATAATAAAAGTTACAAATTAAACAGAAATTAGTTGCTGATTTATCTATTACTGTAATAACACATTTTTCTTTAAAATTTTTTATTTCGTTTTTTAATGTTTTGCTTAAATAAATCCCGTGTTCTTTAGATCTGTCAATATCAGTATTCATTTTTATTTTGATTTCCTCTAAAATTCTCACTTTCCATTCCCCGATATCTTCCGCAGGTCAATGGTATTTTCTAGATAATTTAGCAATAAAAATATCCAAATCTTTATCAATAGAAATTAAAATTTTATTATGGTTTATTTTTTCTCTTAATATAAATTTAGTTCCTCTTTCCATTAATTCTCTTAAAAAGTTGGATTCAATAGATTACCTGTAATAATATGACCTTTATCTACATCTATAAAATCTTTAAAGTTTTCTTTGTTACAGTAACAATCTGCTTTATTTATTTTATCTAAATTTTTGCTATAGTAATTATAATTACAGATTTTTTTTCTTTAAAGTTGAAGTATAACTAAACGCTATTGTAACAGTTGTTTTAACTGATAGAGGAAAATATATATTATTATTATGTACAATTTTGGGTAATTTTAGATATTCGAAGTAAATATCCAAGAATTTAATCACATAGAATTCTTTGTAAACATTATTTTTATTATTAAAAAGTAAATCGTTTTATCCAACGTTAAGCTTACATTTAATTAGATTAAGAATTATACATTTTGTGTACGAATTTTTAAACTCTAAATCCTCGAATTTATTATTTAATAACCGTTTAATTTTATTATTTCTAAGACCAAAAATGTATTTCCTAATTTTGTGAATGTTTTCATTATTGTGTTCCAGATTACAGTAATTTTGAAATTCCTCAAATATAATCTGAATATTGTCACCTTTTTCTTTATCTCTTTTAAATCTTTTAGAATAGTTATCTTTATTGAGAAATTTTTTAAATTTGTAATAAATGCAATTATTGTTTAAATCTGCGTAACCTTCCCCATTTAATTTACTATTGAAACCATAAGGAAATAAAGTTATAAGGTCACAAATATAAATGTTTTTTAGGTCTAATCTTTTGCTTAATTCGTTAACATTGTCTTCTAGAATGTAGATATTTATATTATTAAAGTTATGGTTTTGAAAGTGTTCCAGTTCAAAGTCAGTAGGAAGCATTCACACAGTCAGTTATCACAAGGAATTTCATTATGATGACAAATTTTAAATACTTTTGTAAATATATGGAAGACCAAAAAGTAATGTCATTTTTTTGTTTAATTATAGAAAATAATTTTACAATATGAATTTATTTTAAATCATTATATAGTAATTTTCACTATGAATGGTATTATTTAGTAGGTAACTATCTATTAGGTAAATTCTCAATTCTGGATTAGTAGAATAAAGACAGATTTTGATTTAAGACAAAAATTCCTGAATTTTTTCAAATAAAAAATCTTATTCTTACCAAAATTGAAATATATTTGAACTAAAAAAAATGTTATAATGACTTGAGTAAATGACTATTTGAGGTTTTGATATTAAGTTAATTAAGTGGGTGGAGAAACACTTCCTTCTTTATCTTAGTTTTATTTTATCTGAAGTCTTAATGTGGTGTTGAATTGCCATACATTTCATTTGGCATTTTTATTTAACAAATAGCAGCTACTTTTCAAATAATGCTCAATGTACATTGTTAGCTGTTATGTTTTGTCTTACTTTTCACAAATCTCTTTCGGGGGGTACCTCCTAATTGAGGATGAGAAGCTACCAGAATGGTGGTTGGTTCTCGCCACTCTGATGGGTACATGAAAAGGTGGGGCTCTGGCTCTTCCAATCGATGACGAGACATACTGCCTTAGGGAAGGGTTGTATTATGGACGATAATGGTCCTTAGGACTCAACCACAATTCCCTCCAATGTTTGTTGCAACAGCCGTATAGTCATTCAGTTTTTATCCGGATAGCCTTCAGGTAGGTCAGAAAGTCAGTGTTACGACTTACTTTTTGCAAATGAAAAATGATTATGTTTCAAATATTCTACCCAACACTCAAAGGAATCTTTCTTGAATAATTTTCAATGAATGCTTAGTTTACTCAGCCATCCGATTTGTTTGTTTTTAGCAACAGAAAAGTGATTATATCCAGAGCATTCTACCAAACAGACAGCATCACCTTTCAAGGATGCAAACTTAATTTTAAAGTATATAATGCGATTTGATTAATAGAGAGCCATGTGTTGATATATAAGATTTATTTCTCGTCTTTGGAAAATTCTTCCCAGAAAGTATCTTAAATGGTCAAGAAAATATTATTTGGGCAATTAGAGATAAAGCAATTATGATCAGCACTTACCTCAAGAAACAAATCAATTGTACCTTCAATCATAGCACAACCAAAACATGATTCAACTTTAGGTTACTATAACAATTAATTATAAGTAATTGATTGATTAGCTTTGCTCTCTTTCATCAGGGTGTGTAGTATCTCTGAACTTCCTTCTTTAAGATTATTAATTTTTTTTCAAGTGTTCTAAATGTTACTACTTTATCTGATAACTGTGATCATTGACAATGATTTACTTCCACTTCTTCATTATCATTATCAAGAGATACTAGCCTTTCTGAATTAAACAAGACTTAAAGACTAAAATTATCCCTTATGAACCTAGAAAACTCTTTAAAACATAACAAATATCTCTTTCAACTGGATAAACCTAATATATGTTATTTTGCAAATTTTGTTGTATTATCAACATTTTGATCCTCAAATAACAAGTATTGCCAGACGTGCAGGCTTTCAGTTTTTAGCATGATACTTCAGACAGGAATCTTATAAAAATGAAATTAATATATAAAACAAAGCAAAGAAATAATGTCCACTATTAAAAATACTTGTATGTGTACAATCAGTTGATTCAAACAATCAAATAAATCTTGGCATTTATAAATAAGACATCATTTTTCAGTTCTCCTAGAATTCCTATATCCCAATTTCCTTAGGAAAAAATTCTTGGACAGCACTTTAAAAAGTTGTGCATATCATTATAGAGACAATTTAAAATAAAACAACCTTTATATTTCTTAAAAATATACAGTAAAACAATTAATGCTTTTTTCTTCATTTTTGATGCAATAGGAAATGAATATCAAGCAGAAATAATTTAATGGATCTACAGAATGCTCACATAAATTAATTTTTTTAAAACAAAAAATTATTCTTAAGAAATTAGAATAATAGAGAAGAATTGCAAATAATTCTGAGATAAATATTATAAATAAGACAATTGAGTAAAAGAGTTCCAAATCAGCTTAAGGTTGAAGGAATAAATATTTTCATAATGGTTAATAATCCTAAGCAGCACTGAATCATAGTCACCAAGAAGACATATGAAAATACAACACAGTTTGCATTTAAACTGAAAAACTTATTAATATATGGACATAATAATTGAAGATTAATCCCAAAATGCCATACCTTAGTTTATTCTATTTTGATAAAAAAACTGTTTTTACTGATCACACAGTTTCATATTATGTACATCATAAAATAATTAAGAGGCAGAAATCACAAAAAATTAGTAAATTATCTATTCAAATCCTATAAATAAACAAAGATATATATAGATCTTTTAGATTAAGGCCAAGATTTTTTTTGTTTATTCATTCATATTGATAACTTTTCTGAAAAACTAATTTTCATAGTTTTTCTTACATTTTATTTGAAATATCTGCAGATTCAAAAATATTCTGACAGGTCTTTTCTTTGACAGATTAAATTTTATTTCATTATCGAGTCCATTTCACATTAGAACAACAGCAAATCTATCAATCTTTTGAGTTGCACAGAGCAATTCACGGTCACTCAACAAAAATGTCCAGTCAGTAATTAGTAATATAATGAATAATATGGCTTCTCTAAGTAGACTTCAACAATCAGGTCAATGTCCAGATCTGAAATCAATTACGAAATCCTTGAAACATCACAGTATTCCAATACAGAACCATATTTAAAAAATAAAGGCAAAACTTCAACTATTTTTCCTAATTCTATAATATCAACATAAGTTTAGAAGAACTAAAACTAGATTGGAATATGTACTCCTCCATGATTAATAAATCATAAAAATTATATCTAATCTGCTGGACATAAAGCTGAGACTGGAAAAAAGTCTTCATAATATTTGCTATCATGCATAAGCAAATGCTTATTCAAACTATCTTTCCGGACAAATGATTTACTGCATTTGTCACAAGCATGGGGCTTTCTTTGCAAATGAGTAAGTGCATGTGCATTCAAATTATCCTTCCTTGAGAATGCTCTGCTACAAACTTCACAAACATGAGGCTTTGTATTAGTATGTGTTAATACGTGCTGATTTAATGCACCTCTACGAGGAAATGCCTTGTAGCAAATGTCACATACATGGGGAGTTTCTTTTGTATGAACAACTAAGTGTCTACGTAATGCAGCCCTGTATGCAAATGCCGTCTTGCAGATAACACATGTATGGGGCTTTTCTTTTGTATGCACAAGTGTATGAGAATTTAAGCTACTTTTTTGAGTAAAGGCCTTATTGCAAACATTGCATATATAAGGCTTTATATTTGAATGAGTACGCAAATGTGTTTTTAAATTAGCCCTTTGAGTAAATGCTCTATTACAAATATTACACTGATGAGGCTTTTCGTTTGTATGAATAAGCAAATGCGCTTTCAAAACATTCTTAGAATGGAATCCTTTACTACACAAATGGCACACAAAAGGTTTTTCTGGTGCATGAGTAAGTAAATGGGCATTTAGAGATCTTTTTAATGTAAAAGCTTTCTCACAATAAACACAAACATGATTTTTTTCTGGCTTATGAATCAGTAAATGAGAAGTCAAATGGGCTTTCTGGGCAAATGTTTTGTTGCACACATCACAGACATGAGGTCTTTCTTTAGTATGAGTCTTAAAATGTGTATAAAGAGTACTTCTATGGGCGAATGTTTTGTTGCAAGCACCGCAAGTAAGAGGCTTTTCAGTATTATGTTTGAGCTTATGTGAAACAAAACTTTGTCTCCGAGAAAATGTTTTCTTGCATACATCACATGCAAAAGATTTTTGTGTCGTTAACATATTAAAAAGTAAAGATCCCTCCATACAGAAGAATTCTTTAGAAAAATCTTACAAATTATTTTTTTAATGATAGAATCTAGAAACTGCTAATATCACAAAATACCTAAATCATTTTTTGAATTCAAAACCGCCTTTAATGCACCGAATAATTTTTTCATGCTTATTTCTTTTAAAAATCAGTAACGGTTTCAGACGTATGACGGTTTGTAAAAAAAAGGATAAACATAATCGAAGCAGCAAATTCGGGCTCATACGCTTTTAGTCATTCCTTTGAGATTCATGCTCACTGTTCGTTTCTGATATTCACTACACAAATACGATTGAACTTGAATATAAACAGTGAGGGATACAGCGACAAACGCTGCTATCCCAGAGGAACGAAAAAGTCACTAACACGATTGTTGATCACTCAAAACAAACAATCTTTTTGATTGTATCACTTTGATTGATTGATTGAGATGGCGAATTGAGGAATTTTTAGCATCAAAGACTTATCGTTCATTGTTCACAAAACTAATTAGATAATATCGATATACTTTTGGATCTGAATAAATTCATGAAAATGAGTGCAACATTTTAAAACACGTCAAAAGATTGTCTATCGAAAAGTTTATAGAATTTTCTGAAACACTGAATAATTTAAACATAAGATGTTATCCAGATAACTCTGAACATTGAATAGGATAATTCATTGCAAATAGTAGGATAATCCTTTAAATTTTGTGAACAGGTTAGAATCTGAATTTGTTTCCTTTTAGTCACATTTTCACAATTATTTCACATGGCATATCGATCAAAACAGAAACCATTCTCATAGACTATCGCAAAGGCACTATCCGATATTAAGTGATAAGAAAATAACACTGTTAAATGATCGATTTTAATAACTTTTATAGGTAAAAATTTGTGCAATTTTAGCTTCAATACAAATTTTACTAAATTTTGATCTGGGATACAAACAGTTAAAAAAAAAAATCTATATTCTGATTGGCTGGCAAGCTGATCATTTCAGTGTTCTGTAACTGCGTTTAAAGAATTAATTTCGCGGGAATGGAAAAGGTTGACGGCTATTGTTTTGCTTTTGAATTTTGAAAATTAAATGTCAAAATGTATATTAAAAGCATTGTGTTAGAAGGTTTTAAGTCATATGGAAACAGAGTAGAAATAAGTGGGTTTGACCCACAATTTAATGCCATAACTGGAAATAACGGTAGCGGTAAATCGAATATTTTGGATTCCATATGTTTTGTACTCGGTATACAAAATTTACAACAGGTAAATGATCTCTTATTTATAAATAATTTAGTTTATTTTTCAAATTTTACTCCCTTTCTTAATTATATGCTTTTTATTATTAGGTTCGAGCTGTAAATTTAACAGAACTTGTATATAAACAAGGTCGAGCTGGTATAAACAAGGCAACCGTTAGTATTACTTTCGATAACAGAGATAAAGCAGCATCTCCCGTAGGATATGAACACCTTCATGAAATTACTGTTACTCGTACCGTAAGTGAAAACATTTATATAATTTACTGAGAGTGTAGTGAGTGCTTATCTAGTAATTAAACTAGTTACCCAGTATCCAATCGATTTTTTTTTTTTTAAGCACTGTAAAAGTAGAACTTTACCTTTTTATTTGATCAAAATTTTTCTAATTTTTGAGCAATCATTTACTTTTCTACATTATATTTGTGTATATTTTTTTCATGATTTAAAAATTTCTAATCCAAAATTTTAAATGCATTTCGACTTCAATTTATATTGCAGATGAGCTATAGAAACATATGGATTAGATTTGAAAACCAAATAGGACATGATTTTTTTAAAATTATAACTTTCCAAATTTAGCATTAGATTTAATTGTATTAATACCCAGTGGTCAGTAAAAGTGTTGTTAAATTTGAGATATGAAAATAACATGCTCTTAAATGTAATTAATATTCAACGCTCATCAGAATCATATATTTGGAACCACATTTTTCTTTAAGTAGCAATGAGATATGTTAATGAATCCACATTAAACATCTTTATTACCCCCCCCCCCCATGTGATTAAATAACTTGCATAAATCATTTAAACTTATATTAGGCAATGATTTTTTAAGTTAATAAAATTTGGTTTCATATATATTCTGTTTCATCATTTCTTTAGAATGTGATTTTTTCCCCTCTATTATTGTATCAGAATTAATGCTGTAGCTTTCTTTACGGAATATTTTTAGAACTTGTTTTCCAAATGATGAACTATTTTAATGAGATTTATAATATATAAATGTATCAATCTTTATTTTCTTTTCATAAATTGTATGATAGAGACAAATTACTTAGTGCTAAATTTTCAACTTCTTTTCTTATCCTATTTCAAAATATTAATTCCCAGTATTTACAATATTTCGCTGGTTGATGTTTGTAATTTTTTTCATCCAGTTAAATTGAAATTCAAATGCTTTGTTAATTGATTTTCTTGATTCATTTGAACCAGAGATCAGTGATTAGGTCTAATAGCATTGAGTATAATAAATCAGAATTATAATTTTAGTTATTGAGAATTAATAATGCAACTTTCAGTACAAATGCATAAAGTCAGGATAGTAATAAAATATCTCTCACGACTTATAGAAAAATTAGTTTTTAGATGGTAATAATGATGTGACTTATTTCATATTTTACCATTATCATGAATTGTGTACAGACTGGTGTGTTAAAGCAGTAAAATATTATTTTAAAATACAGGGTAATAAAACTTTTTTAAAATGAATGCAAGGTAAATTAATTCTATGGTGAGAACAAAATTTGAATATCTTTAGTGATACAATTACTATAATACTCATATGCTTAAAGGAAAGATATTCAGTTCATATAGCATGTAAGGGAAAGGTTAACTAATTTTATAATATCCCTTACAACATAACTTTTGTCATTTTTGCTTCAGTCTTTTAACCCCCCTCTCCTTTTTAAAGTATTTAAACATCAAATAAAGCTTATGTTGCTCAGCTGATGAACTTTTTTAAAAAAATAAGGCAAGTCTTCCTAATGGATTAATTGGTAAAAGAGAGAGTTCATAGAATCCAGAGTCTTTAAAATCATGTAATAACTGATGTTTTAATTGAATATTACACCTGAAAGTATGCTATATAATGTAAATATAAAATATTTATTGAAAAACAAAAGAAAGAAATCCTTACTCTATACAAAAGCTAAACATTGCTAAGGCGGAAGCGGGTGTCTGTTATGATTCTTCTATGTGTCGTATACAAAATACATATTGTGACGGGGGGAAAAACAACCCTCGGATAAGAATGTTGTATTTATCACGTTATAACTTTAAAGCTATTAAGTTTTATATATAAAAACTGTAATTGTTGAAGAAATTTATTTTCCCAATGTTTGATGCAAAAAGCATTAACATTTTCTTCACTCATCATATATAAATTAACCAGCACAAGCACATTTCAGCAAGAATTAAACTAGACGACTGCACTTGCTTTGAAAATATCACATACAAGGAATCTAAATTCATAATTTAACTGAACAACATCGGAAATAACTAGAGAAAACGGGTTCACCCTAGCATTGTTGGTTAGAATGCATTTTCCTCAATTAATTCGGGTTCTCCCTGGTGTTATCAGTTAGAATGTGTTTTTCCTAGTTAATTTGCGTTATGGCTGATTTTGGATTTTCACATTAACATATATATCCTCAGCTCTTCGAATCATATTTAATAAAATATTCTTAAGATACTAATATTTAAAAAAGTTCAATTCTTTTGCAATTAAAACTAATTGAGTTATGAAAATTTGAATGCCTCTATTCTATAAAAATGAGCGAATTAAGACTTCTCCATCAACTGTCTTGAAGAAAATATACCATTTTTCCCAAGTCTGATTGCTTAAAGTAATGGCATTGTGTATTGTCCTAAAATAATTATATTCAAATCGTTATAACTTGGTTTGGTTTGATCATAGAAAATTGAAATCTTAGAATGTCAAGATAATTTTACTGAATACGAAAGATTGTATAAAATTTAGACTTCATAATTTTTTGCAATAGTACGTTTATTGACTGAAATAAAATTGTATGTACCACATATAAATCCTTTTGAAAGTAAAAGTAAATTTTATGATTGATCCGAGAAAGTTTTATTGAATAGTTCTTTGAAATATTACATAAATTGTAAAAAATATTCTGTAGCACATGTAAGATTAGAAAGCTGAAGTATTTGATTTTTTGCAGTCATATTTCTGAAAAATATATTTGGTTTTAGCGAAATAGTTTTCAGTTATATTGAAATTTTATCTTTTGTTTGAAATTTAAATCTTACGGTAGCCAATAACAAATATGATTGATATATATCACAAGGAACAGAATATCATAATGCTTCTATAATAATATGAGTTATATGACTATTGAAATTTGAAGATTCAAAATATTTTGCTGAAGAAGTGATTAAGAGATTGAGACTCATAAATACTAAAATGAAAGTTTTAGAGAGCATTATTCTTGTTGAACCAGATGATTGCCAAATAAAGCTAGTATGAAAATAAAAGAAGTATTACACAAACTGCTATTATTTTGACTTTGGTGGCTTTATAAAATTTCACAAATATATATTTCTGACAGCTCAATTACTCACTTAAAATTTCAGCATGCTAATAGGGTTTAAACCTTTCCTGGTAACTAAATTTAATTTGATATTAGTGGTTTGACTTCAATATTGGTATTTCTATTTAAATGATGCCATCATTATTCTTTCACTCACTTTTTTGTAGATCTGGATCCCAGATTTTTGCTTCTATTTTAAGGATTTGTTCATCCATCTCTATTAGCTTATCAGTTGAGAGCTCTTAACTATATAAATCTTGCAATTCTATGGCATCATTAATATGGTCTCAAAATCTTTATCTGGCAAAATTTCATCAATATTATGTTGATCAACATATTACTGTATTTTCAAACTGAGTCACAGTGGCTTGGCGGTGAGATCTTGGCTTGGAACCAGAGGGTTTCGGGTTCAAGACCCAATTCCACCGAAAAACCGTCGTGTAAGCGAGTCTGTTGCACATTAAATATGGTGGGATGAACATTATCTTGCCTTATATGGTATGGAAGTTTGGAGAGGGAGATTACAGCTCAGGTCTCATCCTTTTCATCTGACCATGGTTCATATTTACAAAATCTGTCCCAAAATAACCCTAGTGTTGCTTTAAAAAACGGGACTTGAATATAGCTAAACTAAATTTATTTTCAAATTTTTAATTTTTATTTACTTATTTATTTTTAATTTTAGGTTCTAACAGGTGGCAAAACAAAATATCTCATCAATGGGGTGAGTGCCAATAACAATAGAGTTCATGATCTTTTCCAGTCTGTCCAGCTCAATGTCAACAATCCTCATTTTCTCATCATGCAAGGTCGCATTACTAAAGTATTAAATATGAAACCACTTGAAGTGAGTAAAAAATTTTATTATACATTTTTTTATAGGGCTGATACTTTTATTAATTGCTGTTGAAGTTCAAAATCTTTGAAATTTCATTAGAGCTATCACTTCTTTTCTTATGAGTTGTACATAAAGCAAATGTTTTTTTAAATTTATCATGAATTTTGTTAATCTAATTTCTACTTTAATTCTACCTTTTCACCCTATTTTTGAAATATCTAACCTGTTCTGTTAATTGCTTTAAATCATTTAACAGTTTGAAGAATATTGCCACTTAATTACATAAATATAAGATTTTCAACTAAATACGTGCTGACCTCTAAAATAATGCTGGAGATTCTCAATAGTTATGTACCATGTTTTAACTATACCAGTATTTAGTGACTGTTGGATATTTGATAAACATTTCTGCTTGTCAAAAGATGTAATTTGTAAAACAAGTTCAGCAAATCAGGTAAATTAATTTGAAATCTAGTGTGGATTTTCCTAGGTTCAATATATTTAATATTTCTAAAAAATCTATTTCTACTTGTCAAAAATATATTTTAATTAAATAGTGTATAATAAAATATATGCATTATATAAGTATCACTATTGTATTTTTTTATAGAATTTTCAGATTTGTGTTTTGTATTATTCATATGTATTTTTAATTATTTGTATCAAATGTATGAAAAATATTCACCTTTACTGATTTGTGTTATCACCTTAATTTTTAAAGAATTTTTTAATTTTGCATTTCACCCTCACTAAACCAGAATAAATGTCAGTTAGTTTTATATGATATTAATAATTTCTAGATTCTCTCTATGATTGAAGAAGCAGCTGGTACAAGAATGTATGAAGAAAAGAAATTAAGTGCTCTGAGAAATTTGGAAAGAAAAGATACTAAACTTCGAGAAATTAATACAGTAATTATTTTTCAGTGAAATTTTTATTTTTGTTTTTTCTTAAAATTAATACAATTAATTTGTGTGTATGTGCTTGAAATAGAATCCAATTGCACAAATGATGTTTTTGCATTTGGAGTCACTAATTTTTAAATATGCCTAAAAAATAATTTTTGTCATTTTATTGCTAATTATTTGAATTTGAGTGCAGCATGTTTCTTTAATTGTGTTAGTAAAATGAATTATAAAACAAATATCTGCATTTGAAAATTAAATTTTAAAATTAATTTTCATTTTTAATTACAAGATGCCTTCCATTATGGGAATAAATGATTGCTGTTGATATATAGTTTTAGCTTATAAATGTAAAATTTCAATAATTTGAATCTTGAATAAATCACTTAAAGGCTTAATTTATAGTTTCCAGAGTTCTAAAGTTGTACATAATTCGTTGAAGTATTCTGTGCTTGGCACAAAATTGAAAAACTAAGTTGGGTTTATATCATGTGAACAAACATCTGAAGTTCATAAGTTCATTTATTTGATTTTTATCAATATATATATATATATATATATATATATATATATATATTTAATATATTATTTGGATATTAGACCATGTGTTTGAATATATTTGCTTTCATTACATTTACATGTAATCATAATTTTTATTTAGCCATCAAGGTTTCAAGTCTGATGGTATCTTTTGCATGTTACATGATCAAACAAAATAACAGCAAATTTTTAATTAGTCAAAAGAATTGGAATTTTTTGGCTTTCTGTTTTTGTCATGTCTTTCATTATTATTCTTAACTTTTATTATTAATTTTAATGTAAGTGCTTCAAAATTAAGAGAGATTATAAGTTTAGGGAAACTGAGTGCGTTAATCTCAAAATCGCTTAAAATGTGCTAAAAATAATGAGCCAATGCTTAAATGAGACAAATGAATAATGAAAGAGTTAACAATTACAAATGGCAGTGTTAAATCTGGTGTAAATTATGATAATTTTTAACGTTTTTTTAAAAAATATTTCTTCTCAGAATTTTTTAATTTTATTCAAAATTAAATTAAGAATGGTAAAGTGATATTTTCTGTGTGCTCCTAAGCTAAGAATTCATTCAAGAGCATATGCAGGAAAACAAACCTCCATTCTTCCTTCCTTTTAAATCTAAAATAATTGAGAAATTCAAGATTTTTTTATTGTATGCTGATTTAATTGGAATTTGCCTAATTTTAAAAATGTTATTATTGTTCCTATTTATAATGTTTATGTTTAATTTTAACTTTTTTTTATCTGTGATTTGGATGAGTAGCAGATAATTAAAGTGATTTTTTTTATTTAACACTTGATCAAATTTTTGAATTGTTTATGATTTTAAAAATTTTGCTTTTAGATGCTTGATGAGCATATCTGTCCTCAATTGGAAAAACTGAAAGAAGAGAGAAAAGAATATACGAAGTATACGAAAGTTGTAAGAGAACATGAACATCTGTCAAAAATTTATACTGCTTGGGATTATTCTAAAACAGAGGTGAGAAATACATACACATGGGGGGGGGGCTGTTTTCAATGAAATATAAGGAATTTTATTTCATGTTAATTTTTACATTTTCATGGAATGATTAGTTTCAAGTGATTACTTTTAGTTATTGTGATTTTCCTTAATATGCAATCTGAGAATAAAGAAATCGAGTATATTTTTACAGTCTCCTCTTTATTTAAGCATTGCCTTCCTTTCAAAAACATTTTTTTTTTTTTTTTTTTTACTTTTTAAAGAATTTTTAATTCTGAGAGTTTAAAGCAGTATGAAAAATTATAAGACTTGCTCTTGATTTATTCAGTATATTGGTTTCCAGAAAATACTATGTGGACAGCTTAACATTCAAACCACACTTGGTATTGAAAAGCATTAAGTGAATTATTTTAATAAGCTCTTATAGAACAATATCTACATATGTAAAGTATTGTAAGTATTCATTCCATATCAAATCTATAGTTATTGTCGAATCTTGATAAAATTTGGCTCATGCTGTTCAAAATGATTTTAAAAAAATTCAATGAACAAAATTGATTGAAAACTTAGCAAAATATTATAGCTAAAAAAATGTACATTAGGCTGTACAAAAATGTTGTACCATAATTGTTGTACCATAATTGTTAAGGATTAATGGATTAAGGAAATCAATGGCTGAATTATTTGAAGAAGATGCGGAAATTGGTAGCCAAATACATTAAATTGACATACATAATTGAAAATGAATAAATAAAGAAAAGTAATTTTGCTTTTTAATGTTTTTTGAGTAATTATTAAATGATTTGTGTTTTATTTCTCTTGAGTCCTTAATTTTGCATGACTTATAATTAAAGAGCATGAGAGACAATATGTCCTTCCCCTTTAATATAAACATTTTTTCTTGCACAATTCTAGTTAATAAATACAGAAATTTTCTTTTTTTTATGTAAATACAAATCTTCTTTTAATATGCTATTTTGAATAATCTTAAATTGTCCTTCTTTTCCATCGTTTTCCACTCCTTAAAACCATATTGTATTGTAACTCGCACATGAGTGTTATTCGCATATTTCCTGGTACCTTGAATATACATACAAGGAAAACACAGAATTTTATTTCCAGATTTGAGTGGCAATCCTGTTTATATTAATTGTCTATATTATATCACCTAGATGATTCTTTCTTGCGCTTTGTTAAATTGCAATATTATATAATTTTCATGTGGAAATTGCAGCCCATGATTTTGATTGTTGTAAATAAATTGTGCCTTTTTATTTTTTTAATTTGTCAATTTGTATTATTTCTTTAACGTGAAACTTTGGCCTGAATTTTTAACATTTTTGTTGCAATACATATTGATTTCTACTTTAATACAACATGATCCAATTTTAAAAAATGAGGTACATAGATTTTTTTCCCTTTTAAATTCTTCCTTTAAATATAAATAGCCTTTTTTATTAT
>JAPMOR010029729.1:56781-67683 GCA_026543865.1 Argiope aurantia
TAAAAGTCTTTTAATTTGTTGATTCCAAGAACCTCAATTTTTATTTAGTATTTATACATAAAGAAAAATTATTCAGCTGTCTTTTTTTTTTTTTTTCTTCCCCTAACTCTATTTAGGAATTAGTTAAAAAATCTGATGAAGAGAAAGAAAAACTTCAAAACAGTTATAAAGAGCTAAAGACTTTGATTGCTGATTTAAAGAAGGAGATCGAAAAAGCAGATAAGAAGATAAGTGAAATTGAAAAACAGATAGATGAGGTGATATATTTGTTTATATCTCATAGTGTTTATGATTGTTTGTCTATAGTACTTTGACTATGTAGTTGTAAATGTTTTGAAAATATTTTATGCAGGAATGTGGGAATAAACTTCAAGAAATTGAAACTGAGTTGAAAAATAAACAAGTTACCGAAACCAAGATTGATACACAGTTGAGGAATTTGAAAGATGCTTTCAATGAAGAGAAGAAGAAACAGACTGAATTGATGAAGAATTTAAATGAAGTAAATTGAATTTCTTGACATTTTTTTCACCTTCTATCAAACTATTATGATTTTTATTATATATATATATATAGTTTAAATATGAGATAGTTCAACCTTGTGATAATAATATATGATTTTACTTAAATTTTTTTCTCCTAGTAATATAGTAACTTAATTTTCTGATTTTAATAACTTTTTTGAATAATTTTCTCTTATGTAATAGTTGGAAGTTTGTTTTGTTGGAAGCAGGGGTCCTAATATGATATTATTCAGAATTCTGATGTTATTCTTCTGATACAGTACAATAAAACTATCTTGATTTTAATTCTAGCACATATGTGACAATAAAAATGATAAAATCTCAGTTTATTTATTCTAGTTGCATTAAAAAAAAATTTAGTACGTAATGTTTCGTATCTTGAATTTCATAGCTGTGTTTTCCTTTAGGAAAAAACATCTTTAGCCCAAAAGCAAAAAGAATTGACTAATTCTTTGAAGAAGCTTGAAAATTTACAAGACATATGTGACAAAGATAATGAAGCTGTAACTGCTGCTGAAAATCATTTCCATGCAGTCAATGCTGGAGTTGGTGATGACGGAGAAGAAGCTAGTCTTGCTGCTCAGATCATAGGTATGTATTTATTTCTAAAATTAGATAGGAATTAAGTTATTGAATTTATTTGGTATATATTCTTTAATTTGTACTGAAAAGAAGGCCCAGTGGATTAGTGGTAAGGTCTTGGCTTGGAACTGGAGAGTTTTAGGTTTGAGACCTGATTCCAGTGAAGATCTATCTTGGAAACAGGTTTGGTGTGCGCTAAATCCAAACGGGGGCCAAGGGTCCTCCCGCTGGCATGGTAAGGAAATTTGGAGAGGGGAATGCCAGGTCGTCATCCTCATCATCTTACCACAGTTTAAAAATACAAAGTTCATCCTAAAATAGCCTTAGTATTGCTTTAAAATGTAACATTAATATAATTAAACTAAAAATTGTATTGAAAAGAAGAAAAAATACTAAAATTCAGAAGCATTTATTTAATTAAATATTTGCATGGACTTATAGCATTTTACTTGACTAGTTTTGAAAAAGGAAATTGATATATCTTATCAAATAATTAATTTGTTCTAATTCTAAGATTAAAATTGATTATCGTGAAATGCTAATAATATTGACCATTAAACATATTTCCCCAAAGATAACATTTTCTAAAATGCTGAGCTTCAACTTATGAAATTTCAGCATTAGAAATTAATAGCTGTTTACTTGAAAATTTATAGAAGTTTCACGCTTTTTTTTTGTGCTATTGAAACAAATATTTATCTTGGTGTATTTTTTATGCAGCAATAAACTATAAAACATTTTTCAAGAATGTTTTATGTTTAATATGATCTTATTAAAATTATGTGGATAGCTTATTTCAGATAATTGGATAGTTGTAGGGACATCATTAAATGAACTAGATTATTAAAACAATTCTCAAGAATTATTTTTATTTAATATGATCTTTATTAAAAACATATTGACTGCATATTTCAGGTACTTAGATAGTATAAGGGTATCATACAATGAGCTAAATTAAAATATTACACATATTAAACAAAAATAAAATTACAATTTATTTTATTTCTAAAATTTTATTGAAAAATAAATGAACGATTAATTGTTTTTGTTGTTGTTTTTTTGCTCTTATTATATTTATTCTTATGATTTTAAACTAATTTTAATTGAATTTAGCAGGCATTAATTATTATGAAATCACCAATAGTAATATGAATGCTAACTGTTGGCCTGCTTTTTCTATTCCTCACCAATCATACTGAAAATACAAGAAAATTTTGCAATGTAATTGGAAATAATAAATGATGAGTGTTCTGATATTCTAAAAGTGTTCATTTGGCATACCAAAACCTTGCCATTATCTTATCAAAAGCAAAAACTTTTCAGCACTTTATGATTACCCCGAAATAGGAATTGATTATCAATACTGTAATTAGAGGACTACCATGAAATTAAAAAATAATAATTACTGAAAAGAAAAACATGGCTTTGCTATCAAGAAATTAATTTGCAGGTTGCATACCGGTTGCATATTTCTAGTTACCCTATGTAATAGCAAGCAGAATAAGAGTATTTGGGAAACGGGTAATTTTCTTTAAAGACATCTATACCATGATTGCAGTGAAAAACTGATACCTTACTGTATTTTAATTGTTTACAAAATTATGCTACAATAGTACAAGTTAGATGCCTTAAATTTGGGGACAACCAAGATAACTAAAACTGTGACAGTAGTTTGATAACAATAGCAAATTACTTAAACCCAAGAGCATTAAACTGCCTTAAAAAAGGGTGTCTTGCTTCTTTGAAAAAATGTAAAAAAAAAAAAAAAAACCATAAGAATAATGCACCCATTATTAGAAACGAGATATCAAAATTTTAGGAATGCAAATTCAAAGTACTTTTGCTAATGTTGATTGATAATCATGATAACTTGTGATGACCCACCTCTCTGCAATAAGAAATAAATATTTCCACAATCCCAGAAGAAAAAGTCAATGAATTTAAAAATAATGTGTAGGCCCATAATGAATTTAGGAAATTTTTTTGATAAATTTGAACTTTCAGAGATAAGGGGGAAAAAATGTAGAGCAAGTAATGATCTTGGTGAATTTCAGATTTTTACTAAAACTTTGATTCTAAATATAAATTTCCTTTAAATGAGGGATTTATCATTTGCTACTGGAATGATGATCTAGCTGACAAAATTTTACTATCTCTAAATTTTCATAGATGAGCACAATCAATCCAACTTCTTGTTTTTAAAAAGAAAAGCAAAGAAAACAGTTAAAGACAAAAATTCTTTCTTCCAATTTATATCAAAATCATGGGTGCCAATCTTATTCTGCGCCCTCTTTCAGAACATATATATTTATTAAACAACATTTCTAATTTGAGCTATAATTCTACCACTGTCATCAAATTTTAATCACCATTGCCTTTTTTTATACCTCTGTAACTTCAATCCAAGCTTTATTAATGATATTTCAAATACCTATGACATTGATAAAAGCATCATTATATGTAGTGGTTTTAAAGCAATGCCTAATTCCTAAATTTGTTGTTCAATAAGCGGGACAGGAAAATTGTCTTTAAAATATTTCACAAATTAGTTATCTTGGAAACCTTGAGCTTGTCCCAATTAGATTTTGTACCATCTCCATGACTTTCGTACTTGTTTTTCTTTCACAACATTTTGCATGCAATTTAAAATTGAAATTTCTAGTAGGTCATTCTGTTTTACACCACATCTAAATTTATATTTCTTAATTGGTAGGATTAATTTACACTGTTTCAAAAACTACCTAAATAGCATCCCTTCTCAATTATTTAACTCTACATCAATTTATTGACTATTGTTTTAGAACCATTTATATAAATATATTCCTTTTTATTCAAGTGTATCAAAATAGTTCATTCTCACTGAAAAACTTAAAGAACTTTTAATTTCATTTGTCCTTATTTAACCTGAAATGAAGTAAAAAATCTATTAAAGTACTGGAAATTCCTCAGAAGAAAATAATTACCACATGACTCAAGACATGTTATGAAGTTTCCATAAATACTGTTACAAATCTGTAATGTTGCTTCCCAGCACGGTTAGTTCAATCACTAGAAAGACTGTTTTACGATCAGCTCTGTTGGATGCTGATTGGGTGCCGAGTGAGGGTTCACAGAGCTTGGTGGTAAACTTGGCGACAAATTTGTTGACTTTGGGGATGAAATAAATAATACCGGAAACTTCCAGAATTTTAGCAATTGAGCCAATAGAAAGTGAGATATGCCTGCTTATTCCAAAACTTTCTCTGTCTGCCCCCAGCAATTATAAAAAGCTGTCGGTCTGAAAAGCGATTGCTGAATTGAGCTGTGTGCTGAGTCCTCGTGTATTGTAAAAGCAGCATGTGTGAAGTAGCCAGTTGTATAGTAGTGAGTCGGCAGTTGGGTACAGCTAAAGCGAGGAGAGAGACAGTGGAGAATTGCAGATGTTTGGAGAGACCGTAGTGTGAAGCTACATCTGCTGAGTTTTGTCTGCCTCCTGCTGTATTCTGTCTGACCGCTTTGTATGCTGTAGTTGGTTTTACTATCAATTACTACTTGTGGGCTATTATTTGTTGTATTGTGCTGCTGTATGTTACCTGTGTTCATCTTGGCTGCATTTGTTGTACTTGATGTCTTCGTGTTTAATAAAAGTCATCGTTCGTTACTAAAGAACTCTTTATTATATCAACCATCAAATCGTGAAAGAAATTGGACATATCCTTAACAATATTAAAAGAAATTTCATGTACTTAACACTGAGTGACTTTTGGTATATTTGGAGCAATGTTCTTGATCTCCAATTTTCAATCCTATATTGCAGCAGGTATATAAAAAGCTCGGTTCAGTGTGTTGATGTGAATTTTTCGTATGAATAAAAGCTTATTGCAAATGGATTCATTTTCAGCTGCTGGTAAGGACAAAAAGACCGCTGAAACTGAAGCAAAGCAACTTGAGATGTCCATTAAACACACAAAAGCAGAAATAGCAAAGAAAGAAGCTGAAAATAAGAAAGTTGATGCAAGTTACACTAAGGATCAAGCTATGCTTCAAAGCTTGAATAATGAAGTTAAGAAACTACAAGTAAGTTGATATAAGTTACACTATATACAAAATAGAAATATAGTTACACTATATTTCTACTTTGCATATTTTATTTTAGTACTATTTTCTTCAAAAGATGTTATGTAATTTTCTTACTTTTTAAATACTTACACAAAACACTACTTATTTTAGGCTGAAATCAGAAAATTAAATTACCAAGAAAGCAAATATCAAGCACTTGTTGCAGAACAAAATAAAATAAGTGCAGAAATTTCTAAATACCAAGAAGAAATTGACAGTATATATGCGAGGTAAATATATATTATTTATATTAGCAATTTAACTTGTTTGCTGAAAATAAAGTTTGAATTTAATTAATTAATTAATTAAATTAATTAATTTGTATTTAAGGTTGCTTGAAATTGAATCTTAATCATTATATTATACTTTTTTAAATGTATTAAATCTTTTGCTGTATCTTATAATTAGGTCTATTGATTAAATATTATTCTGATGACATTTTATGAAGTAAACATCTAAATTATTAATTCTTTTTGATTTGATTTGGTTTGGTTATTTCTTGCTAATTTTGCAATACAAGTTTGTGAAATTTTGGTAAGCGATTGACACATCATAACCAAGTTTTTGTTCCACAACACACAACCAACTGCCAATACTATCATGATAGCTTTATTAATTGTGAATCTGTTGAGAGTTATTTAAAAATACTAAAATTTTATTTAAAATACAGCTAATAAGGTTAGCATCAGTTCTCATTTTAGTGTTGAATAGTAATTAATAGTTATTTTAAGATGTAATTTTTCAATTTTTTTATATTTAGTTCTGGAAAAGATTAATATTTGTCTAATTTCAAAGAGGCGCCTTTTGTAGAATGGAGTATAAGTTCTTTTAAAAAAAGGGGAGGGGGAGAGAAAAAAGTGCACACACACATACACACAATTATTATACAAAGTCTTTCATCAACTTGTACACTCATATAACAAGAGTTTTAAATTATTTTACCTTTAATTGTTCACTTCTATTGGAAATTCTGATTCAGAAATTATTTGAATAAATTAGATAATGTAATTTTTGGTCAAATTAAATTTATAAGTTTAATTTTTGAAAGAAATTAAACTTATAAATTTAATTACCTAGATAAAAAGATAAAATTTCCTAGTACAAACAGTGAAAATTGTGAATACTCAACTTTACATATTAAATATAAACAAATGGATTGTTTTTATGCTTTATATTGGAAAGTGATAAAATAAGAGAAAAATAATGCATGTGTTTATTGAATTTATTACTGGCTTATCCTTAAATAATTAATTGAAAAAAAATGACTTGTAGGTTATATTTGTATGCAACCAGAAATTGGTTGAAAGTGTAGAGATCTTTTAAAGAGTAGAGATCTTACTGTTTTTTAAATCCAATAATCTTATATTTGAAGTTTTGAAAATTTTTATTTAAGGGATGAAAGACAATTTTAAATTGACCAGATAATATTCTAGGAAAATATTCTGCCGATTATTGAAGTGGTATTACTTGCAAAAGACGTGCTGATCACTGAAGACTATCAAACATAGAAAGAATAAGTTACACTAATTAGATTTTCAAAACAGTAGAGGTACTAAAAATATTAGAGCAACTTGTAATTATCTGTATTTGAATTAATTAGGAGTAATATTTTAATTTAGTGATCTTATTTGTGTTTCTATTGTTACTGATAGCTTTCGTATATGTGGTTAATTAGGTAGCAAGTTTACTTATGTATTAAAGAATGACTTAGTTTATTCATATTTTTTGTATCTGGTTTCTGTAATTTGTGGCTTAAGAAAAAGAAAAGTTTTTAAAAGTTATTATTTTATGATATTTTGTAATTTAATTTTTACTGGCTTTTATATATGGACAATATCTTTTTATAGATTTCCTCAACTTTCATTTGAATATGTGGACCCTGTTAAAAATTTTGATAGGAAAAAAGTCCATGGCCCTCTTTGTTTGCAAATGCAAGTGAAAGATACTGATGAAGCTCGTGGTTTAGAAACTGCAGCTGGTGGCAGAGTAAGGCCAACTTATAAAATGTTCTATTTTGTGTTATTTATATTTATTATTCAAAAATGAAACATTGCTAGCAACCTAAACTGAATCATGATTCCTAAGCCACATTTCTTTCAATTGATGATACCAAAATCAAATGTTATCCATTTTATATGTATTTTTTTATATATTTCAGATTAAAATAGATGGCGGTGCTGTTTTGCTATTTTTAAATATGATTGTAAAGACGTCTTTTTTTTTTATTTCTGCAACCAAAACATTCCTCTTCTTTGACACGATTTAACCTGATGAAATGATTCAGTTATTAGTAAAGTTGAATACGCACAGATTGTTTTGTTTGTTGCTGTAATTGGTATTTGGTTTTTAAAATTCTCAAGGAATAATCAAATTTGATTTCCATGGAAAAAAGTGCTTAAGAAGATTTATTTTATTTTCTGTATGGGAGCTTCCAGAAAGGGAACTAAAAAAGAAATTGCAGAGTTTATCTGTAAGGAAAATGTTTCATCATAAAGAGAAGCGAAACATTTCACTAATTCTTCACAGAAATTATGAAAATTAAATTTTTAATTGAATGTTAGGTTCATTATTTAAATTTTCAAATGATGTTCGTTCTTTGAAATTTTAAAATTGTGAGAAAATATTTCATGTACAGACGTTCTTATCAAAAAATATGCTGCTTTGGTGTTTCATTGATAACACTTGTAGTATTAGAATGGTAGTATTTGTTATTATTATTATTAAATCATGAATTTTTGAATTTGCAAGTATCAACTCCATTTTTTAAGCATTTTGTTTTAGAACTAATAGGATTTTTATATTGATTATATTATATCCAAATGTAGTACATTTTTTACAACCTAATTGCTGTGTCAGACTTTGAAAAATTGTCTAGTCTCATTTATAAAAATAGACTTAAAGTTTTTATGTTGGAAATTTCATACCAAGATTTTTAAAATTCATTAGCTAAACTTGTTGATAATTCTTGGAATTCTGATACTTGTGAATATTCATACTTAATGTTTTAATGTAATACTTGAAGCTTGAGTTGAAAAGCTACCATAATTATTTTTTTAAAAAATGTATAAGCATAGACTAACCAAATTTATTTTTACATGTTAGTTTCTATTTAATTTTCTTTTGTAATTTTTAGTGTGTTTAGAATATGGTTTTATGCAGGATGATTAAGAAGCCCTTAGACAAGTTTCCTCCCAAAAGTATTGAACCATATTTAAACAGTTCAATACCTTTCAAACAGATTTGCTGGTTCGGGTAACATGAATTATTAATTATAATAATTCCCTGGAAATATTGTTCCTAATGATAAAAATTTGGTAATCTCTGAATTTGAAAAGAAATGGAATATGCCTTTTATATGACAAATTAAGCTTTCATTTGTTAACTAAGAAAAATATGAAATGAAAATCCTAGAACTTAATACTCTCTAGAAAAAGAAAAAAAAAAAAAGAGGCTGTTTATATTTCACATTATTTCTAAAAGTTATTCTCAAAAGCTTTAAAAAATTGTTTGTTGTATTGTAGTGCATTATACAAATTTAGGATTTGCATTCATACATATTTCAAAGAAGAATTCAGTCGATATTTGGAATATGTATTAATGTTAATATTCCGAATTATCTGAAATCATGTACTCCCTGGTAGTTTTCCAGGTTTCTGAAATGGGATTGCTATCCTCTTTTAGTATGAATTTTAGAAGGGGGGGAAAACTCAGCAAACATAATTGCATTCATGAATTTAAATATTTTAGCCTATGTGTTATGCAAATATATATTAGATACTTCTGTTGAACATCTTGTATGAATGACACTAAGTGAATTTTGTGGCTGCTACAACTATTTCATTAAATTGAAATAATTTTCAACATTTTATGTTTCAAACTAAAATTACTTTTATTGCTTTTTACAGTATTCTAATATTTACCCCCCTTCCATATTTTAGTGTTTTAAAAATATCGACACAACAGTTTACTTTGTATGAAGTGTGATCCAAAAAAAAGTTTACAAGCAGCAGTATTTGCAAAGTAGAAATTGCGGATAGGAATATTGTTAACCAGAGTGGAGACAGATGACTCTTATTGTCGTTCTTATTGACGACGCTTATTGTCGTTCGAGCAGGTAGTGTTAGTGCTGAGACCTGAAACAGCGACTGCAAGGTCAAGACATCTAGAGAAGTGGTCTCGCACAGAGGTGTGAGCCGTGATACGATTTCTATGGGCCAAGAATTTGTCCCCATCGGACATTCATAGAAAAATCGTTGAAGTGTACGGGGCAAAGCAATGAGTAAACAACGGGTAGTGAAATGGTGTTGATTTTTTGAAGCGGGTAGAGAGACTGCTGGAAATGTTTAGGTGGGAGGTCTGGTGCCACCCCCATACAGCCTCGATTTGGCTCCCAGTAACTATTTCCTTTTCCCGGCATTGAAGAAACACTTATCCGAAATAAGGTTCATATCAGACGGTGATGTTCAGAAAGGTGCCGAGGACTGGCTCAATAGCCAGGGACATGATTGTTACCAAGACGGATTAAACAAATCGGCCCAGAGGAGTGATAAATGCCTCAACAGGTTTAGTGATTAGTAGAGAAATAACCGTTACATATGTCTTTTAATTATCATTTGTGTCCTGTTCTATTGCTGATAAAGCATTTTTCCTTTGCCTTGTAAACTTTTATTTGGATCACTCCTTTACTTTTCTTGGTTTTATGATTGTAGTATAGATTATAGGTGAATAATACTGCCATGGCATATCACTGCATATGTTTGTAATAAAATTACTTTTGTTCATTGTTTATTTATAATCTTTTTCATTGCTCATCATGATTACTCAAACAATGCTTGGATTCTCATTTAAGCTGTATAATATTATTGTGGACAATGAAGATGTTGGCAAGCTGATATTGTCTAAAGGACAGTTGATGAGAAGATGTACAATGATTCCTCTCAATAAAGTTGTGGCAACTGTGATTGAAAACAGATTGCTTCAAGAGGCTGAAAATCTGGTTAGTTTTATACTATTCGTATTGAATTAGTAATGATATTAGTATAAAATCTATGGACATTGGGGGAAAAAAAAGAAATACATAACAGTTTCCAGTTCATATATGTATAGTATGCTTATTAGTATAGCATACTCATCAATATGATATTGTTTTAACTAGATAATAAAATTTCTTTTGTTTATGATGATAAATTGTTTTGATACAATTAAAGAAGTATTTAAGTATGATATTCATTAATTTATAGAAATGGAAGCAATTATTTCGTTTTCTTTAAAGAAGGAAATCATTATTAGTTTCACTAGTATTATTTTAAATGGAAGTGTCTTCCTTCTCCTATTATAGATCTAGAGATGATTGGAATTTGCAATTTCGTTTCCTTAAAAAAATATATAAATACTTAATGATTCATTTATTACTTCTGGCAATGTAAATAATTGGCAAATTTTTGTATATTGATTTTGTATGTATTTATTTGCAGATTATTTATAATATTTAAATGCTGTCTACTATAATATTAAAGGGCAACATATTTGTTAGATCTGTAGTCTTATATGTTTTATAATTTATCAATTCTACTTGGGAAATGACTTTCTTGCCTTTCTTATTTTAGTAAAATATCAGTAATTAAAATTTCTTTCTATATTAACTCTTGTAAAAGAATGAAATATGGTCGATAATATTGTTCTTTGTATGCAGATATCA
>JAPMOR010029737.1:0-19952 GCA_026543865.1 Argiope aurantia
AACTTTTGACTTTAAGGAATAACTTGACCAAACAATGGGCTTTACCTTGCTAGTGAAAGACAGCTGCAGTGGATATCTCTACTACATTTCCTTTGTTCGATTTAAAGAGGGAAGAAATATTGACCAGCGACGTGCACAGCGGAAACCCAGAAGCGGTCAAGAAACTTTAGCATCCACACAATGAAGGGGAATTGAGCACGACAATGAAGTCCGGCATAACTTTCTCTCTGAAAATCCGGAACAATACTCAATTCACTGTTGTATGTTATAAAAAAAGTAGAAGTCGTATAAGATAGACAAGGAGAAAAAAAAGTTCATTACAATCCTTCGATTCAGTTTTTCTTATTCTTCTTTTCTCCCAGAATGCATTGAGTATACTTCGAAAGGGAAGAAGAAAAAAATCTAAAATGTAGAAGTGGGAGAAAATAGTATAAGGAGCGGGAAATTTTTCCTGGGCCTCATTGATTTCACCTCTTTTTCGTCTGCAAGACCCCTCAGACATACCCTGCCCTTCGATGTTCGCGAGGGTACAGTTTCTTTTTATGATTACGACCACCAGACGATAGATGTCATCGTCTGAAGACGTTCTTTTATTTTTGAGAGCCCTTTTATAGTCGCCCTCAGTGCCAGTGACTTGGACCGACTCATTCTGTCTTTCTGGAAATCATGGGCATTCCAGAATTTCACCTCCATCAATTGGAGGAATAACAGCCCCAAGAATTCTTGAATAAGCATTCTGGTTGTCTTTTATTTTTGCTGTAAATTATTTTCAGACTGATCCCATTGTCTAATATCACCGGGCAATTTTTTCAGATTATTTAACGGTCTGGAAATTGTGGAAATTCTATATCGGGGATCACTGTTCCGCTGTGAATCGATTTCAAATGATTTTCTTCCCAACGGTTTTGAGCTAAAATTGTATTATCCTTTCTAGATCTATTTTTTCAGTGTTTGGTTGAAGAGGTTCGAAGATTTTATTAGAAAAAAGAAAATAGATAATTTAATCTCATATTTTTTTACAAAATAATGACGTATATGTTACTCTTAAATGTAGTAGAAATCATAATCTTCGAGCGTATTTTACGACCTGATTTTTTTTTCGCTTGTAAAAAAATCTGCTTGTAAAATTTGTTTATTAAAAAGGCTTTTTTACAAGCTGGTTTCCTGGCTTACAATCAATTCAATTAAATATTTTTCTGCTTACTTTATTGCAGAAAAAAAAATTCTAATGTAATTTGGACTTTATTCTCTCTGTTTAGTACCATCAGCACTAGAATTAACAACTTACAGACCGAAATGACATACACAACCTGACACAACCTGACTGAAATGACTTTACCTGACATACACAACAAATTTGATGTAAATTGAAATCAATTGTCTTCAAAATTGTCATATAAATAATCGATTGTCAGATTAAGATTCAATTTCAACGGAATTTTCTACAACAAAATCATATATTTCTTTTCAAAGACCTGTCTAAATTCTAAAGAAATTTTTGATATTAAAAATGAAAAACTCAGCACAATGGGATAGCAATTATTAACAGAATAGGAAATAAAACATAAACAGAAGATTTTGAAAATGCATGATGAGTAATAATTTTTGGTACATTAATGCTATCTTCTTAATTTACAAAAAATATACAGTCGATTCAATAAATAATTGAATGAATTTATAAAAATTATTCATTTGATCATTGATTGCTCAAATAATGCTATTTCTTAACGTACATAAAAAAAAAAACCTCATTATTCAAAGGAATAATTTTCCAGATATGAAGGAAATAAAATAGTCTTTAATCAAGTATTCTATCATCATCATTTTAATTACTACATACTATTAGAAAGATAGTGAACTAACTATATCATGGCTAAATGACACCTTGTTTAAATCTAATAAAATAATATTACGATAACAAAATATACAAAGGACTTTATAATTCGTTGCTCTAATCGTTATGATGAGGGCACAGTTTTGCTTCCTGAGGAGGCTTCTATTTCAAATTCTAATAAGAATTTGTAAAAAATAAATAAATCTGTATTCTGTTTACATATTCTTGATGAATTATTCTTATTGGAAAGTTTTAATTCTTATAGAATTTTTCCACCAAAATATCAGGTTTTGGATTATGGAATTCATGAAATGAAATGTAAGCGTTAGAAGGTAAAAGGGTAAAAACGCAGTAAATTACATAAAATATATCGCAATGTATACATAATATATTATGTTACCCTAGATCTACCAAGTGTATTTTAGAAAAATGAACTCAGGAAATTAATATGAATACAGATATATATTGAATACAGATTCGATTAAATCTCATTTAGTATATCATTATGCATAAACATTTGCCTAATAAGAATAAATCAATAAACTGGAGGCGTTCACAACTGCAGAGGTAACACCATTCAAAGTATCTGGAGATTCCCCGATACAAAAAACACGCGATTAAAATTTAATGGTGCTGGTTTCTATCAATAATTCAATCTATTGAAAGTCAAATCTGCCGCAAAATAATAACCATGGGTGAAATTACTGTGCACTTTTCCTCCTTCTTTTATCTCCTTGGTCCGATTAAAAACAAGACTGAATTGCACAATCTATTTTGCGAGTATCAATAAACTTCCTCCAGACATGCATCGCACAAAAACAACAAGCGCACCCTATCAATGACAGCCACCGAAGCCGTATCAGCCTCACTTTGAATGGAACTTTAATTAAGTCAACTAACTAATTAAAACTAAATGATCCCACTACTTTTACCCATCCTTCTTTCTAACTAACCCGTCTCCGCTGAAGGCAAGGCCAAAAATAAAGTAGCACAAGTCGGGACGAGTTGCATTTACTAATCTAACATGGCTTTTGTTGAGGGCCAGAACATGCCCAAAGGCGGGCCAGTCAGCCAGTATCTTCCCGTCCGCTCTCTACATCCGGATGAATCGAACTGAATTCTCGCCGCCTCACACTCCCTCCTGCGTCCTTCGTCCTCGGTGCACAATAAGGCGTAACCCTTTTGTGCCATAGTCACCTGCTCCACGGCACGATACAGAAAGGGTAGGGCGGCATAGCACACGTCACGCAACAATTCAACCTCCCCCCGTCCTTTTACAAACTCCCTGGCAGAACGCCAGGCTCCTTCTGTTAGCGACGACGCCTTTAACGAGAGGCAAGAGGGAAAAAAAGTAGGAGACCTAGAGTACGTTGTTTGCCTAGTACAGATATTACGCCTCATTATGCACATGGAGAAAGAAGAAGATTAGGGAATCCTCTTTCCTACCTCTTTCCCATGCGTCTGTCCTCTTTTGCCAGAGCGCGTGCCTCTCCTTCTATTTTTTTCCCCTATCTTTTCCTTACTATTATTATTCAGACTCTATTTTCCGCCGGTATTTATTTATTTGCCAGCATGTTGTCTTGCCTCTTTGGTGTCCTTTTGAGCATAACCAGGAAATTCGCAAACACGTGAGGGAACATTTTGGGGGTAATTTTTTCCTCTTTCGGCCCTTTATTATTGTTTTTTGGATTATGTGTGGGTGCAGGTTCTTGTAGTTCGTAAGTACGGGAATAGTGAAAGATGGATTTAAATGCTGGGCTGTTTATGAAGTGTGAAATGTGCAGCGGCATAGATTTCCCAACTAGGAAAGTGGTGTGACATTTGCAAGTCGTGATGTGAATAGTAAAATAAGAACAGGAAAGCTTTCATTAGGTGTGCTTGGTATTCGTTAAAAAATGGTTAAATTTAATCTGAAATTTTTTTATATTATTTATTTATAATCTAAAAAAGGATATTTTGCGAATTATTATAATTATTTATGATATTAATTTCTAAAATATAAAAGTATTTATCGCTAAAGGAATCGTTCTTTTTTTCCATGTTTTTTTATCATTCTTATCCAAGCTTCTTCAAATTGTCCTGTATCTAAAAATTAAATAAACTGTGAATTCATCTTTCATCTATGTTATTAAAATTAATACAATCAATTAATAGAAACTTATAAAATTTCATGTCTGATGTATTATCTTATATAATAACTTATGATATGTATGCTATATTTCATGTTATAATAATAATTTATGTGAAATGTAAATGCATTGTCTGGAAAAAAATAAAGAATCATTTAATGTTTTTAGAAAAAATATATGTTTCAGTAATTTTTTGGAGAAATTCAGAATAATCATTTCTACACAATCTTACAAATACATGGCACTCGAAAATTCGGCTTACAAAATCAATTAATTTAAACATATTAGAGACTTTCCATCCATCCAATCAATCCATTTAAACATATTAGAGACTTTCTAGAATATTTGTGGATATTTTAATTATTTCAATACATTAGGCAGTAAAAACTGAAATAAAATATTTTATTTCGGATATCCATCAAATATGAATACTGTTCGTATTTTCTAGAGCAGCGTAACTTTAATAACTTTGTAATAACTTTATATCGATTTAACTTGGAATATACAAAGCGGTTAGTGTAAATTCTGAGGTTCTCTCCCATTTCTCCGCAAGATCGGTCTCTATATTTCAGATTATTAGAGGCGGTTTTGATTGAACAATAACTCTCTTTTTAGAATGTCCCATACAAGTTCTAAGGGATTTAAGTCGAATAAACATGCCGGCAATTTCAAAAGTCACTTTCCTATAAAACAACCTCTGTTAAGTTGAGAACATTAAAAAGAACGTATGGAATTTTTGAAACGTTTCTCTAGTTCTTCAAAACCAAAGGTTTCTGAATCTCTTCCTTGAACTTTAAGATTGTAAAATTGCCATTCTGGATGTTTTGACAGTCTGTACGATCACCAGTACTTGAATCAACTTATACCGTAGACCGCCTCAATTTTATAACTTTGTAAGGACAAAATTTGATTTATTTCTCATACCACAAAGTTCACACGAAGATAAGGCGGCCTGTAAAATAATAACATATCGTTGCGTTTCTTGATTGCACAATAAATTCATTTTGATAGTGAAGATTGTGGTCTGAGTGAAATGACTTGAAGACACATGTTGTCTTTTCTGGGGTTTATTGGTAACATCAACAACAAAAGGCACATGAAAACGCCATAGTGTAGAAGGATTAGAGAACTACACATAAAACTCTCTAAGGAGAGCCGAGCCGGGAGCCGAGATAACACTCCCCCTAGTACAGGAGTCCAGTTCGCTTCTACTAGAAAAAAAAATACTAAACAACAACAGTGAGACCACGTGATGCATGATTGGCAGCTAGTTCCGCCCAGGAAGATCACGTGGTTAACTGAATTCTTAACATTGCCAACTAACTCCAAATATAATGTTGGCCTGTCTGTGAGAAGAACATGACGTCACTCCGTGCTGTATCAACTGCGATGTTTATCCGAAGAGCTTTGTCTCACTATAATGTGTCTTATGGAAAAGGGAACGTTAAAATAATATCAACGGCCATATGCTAATGACATAACAGATAAAATAAATCAATAATTGAAAAGAATATCTGTTAATGAATTTCAAAAATACTATTATCTTTTTACACACTGTTTGTTCCCTTGTCTTCTTTCAATTATTTCCTAGAATTTTTTTTTATGGAGAAAGAAGCCCATATACTTTTCGCGACAAATTTTCTTTTTTCTCTTCTGTTGTTTAAAATCATTGACTCTTCAAGATGGATTTGCGCGGACGGAAAAAGAATAAATTCACAAGGTCACGCTTCGGAAGTTACGAAATGTTACCACATGCCTTCAAGTTTTGATCTGAATCTGAATAATCTAGAATTTCTAGAGTAGGTGAGAGATTTTTCGTGCTTTCTTAATCAGTTCAGAAATAAGATACAGATATAACTTCAATCCACCGCTTTTGCAAATTAGCAATGTACATTATGTGGTGAAAGTTTTTATTTATATTGAACAATCTCATATCCATTCGAAAGATGATTTGCACAAATCAAAGCACTTATTTTCTTTATGTAAATTTCGCTGATTTTCAGAAAGATGGCCAATTTTCGAACTGTCTTCCAACAATCAATTGAACTATCTGAAGTCATTTACTCCATGTGCTTGCGGTAACATCTGAAAATTCCATGTTTCAGTACAAACTCTTGGGGTCCAAAAGTTCGTTAGCTCATTATTATAATATTTTCGAAATGTAAAAAATAACTAAAACGAGATATCCAGACTTACTCTACCACTCATGCAGTAGTGTCCAAATGACATAGCATTCTGGAATGTCCAGCAAGCTCAATATTATTGCTACATAACATCATTACAACAATGTTGGAAGACTGACGTGTTCAGGCTCTAGTTTGAAAATTAGTTTTCTTCTCACACAGATTTCATAGATTTTTTATGCGGTTACTCCTCTTTTTCCATCCTTCACATAATTCATTCATTTAGTTAGCTCATTTTTTAAGATCATGTGGCTTCA
This sequence comes from Argiope aurantia, assembly GCA_026543865.1. NCBI lineage: Eukaryota > Metazoa > Arthropoda > Arachnida > Araneae > Araneidae > Argiope > Argiope aurantia. Next base: position 6,404 of record JAPMOR010029737.1, read on the forward strand.
GTAATCATTTTCTGATCAGTCATAATAAATCATACAGAGCTGCACTTTTGTAATGATACATATTTTTGAGCATCGTTTTTTTAAACTTGAATTATTCATTTCATAATGATGATTGACTTTTTTTTTGTTTTCGATTGAATTAAATCTCAAAAGACCTCCTTATTACGAGGATTTTATAAAGAACAGAAAATACTTTCCACTTGTTAAATTAAAAAATTTTAACGCTCGCTGTTCTTTTTATAGTTCTCGAGATTATTTATTCAAATCATCTTTATTTGACGATATTTAATACTTTCATCTATTAACGCTAATGTAAGTGGCACAGAAATCGATCTTGTTAATTGTTGAATGGCAACAGTGAAATGTAAACTGAGCATCACACAATCTGTTGATTGTGTGATTGAACGATTTTACGGTTACACTTAATTCGCTTACCTAATGCATCTACAAAATATTATTATTTATCGAGTGTAGGCTTACCGTGCACCAAGATCTTTATTTAGTTAAAAGAAAGAAAATGTAAAAGAAATGTAAACCAAGATGGTAGAGATGGGCATTCAAACAAAATTTAATCGAGTTCGAGAATAGGCTTAACAGAATCCAGCTGAATAATAGCTTTGACTTCATTATCGAAACTAATATTCGTATCTTCCAAAATTATTATGCGAGAAAAATGTTTTTGTAACACTTAAAAATTCCAAAAATTGCCTTTTTTATGTTATCAATTTCATTTCCGTATAACTGTTTCCTTTGTTTCAATATTTTCTTCCAAATTTACTTTGGTTTCAAAATGAAACAATGTCATGACGAAATTTAAACTCATTCATCAAAACAATAAATCGCTTGTTTTAAATTAAAATTAAGTTAAGTGTTAAAATTAAGATTAGAAATAAAGTGTTAAAAACAAAGATATAAGAAAACTTTTATTCGTGGTATATACAATTTTTAACTCTCATCCCAATGATTTACAGTAGACTGATTCAATTAAATTCATGTCGTTCAATCGTATAAAACAGCATGTTCAAATTTAAAAAAAAATGCATTCCATATTAAGAATTCCATATTAAAAAGTCAGTACTCTGAGCGAACAAGTTGGTTGCCAAAGGCGGCTACTATATGTAAGGAGACAATAAGATATTGGAGTAAAAATTTATGTTTTAATCCAAAACAGAGTAATTATAGAACAAACAAATGAGTTATTTGAAGAGAGAATTTCTAAGAATTTAATGATACAAAACAGAATTCTTTGTATATATTAGCAGCACTTGGATATAAATTCTGGTTAATCACGTTTAAGTAAGTAGTTACTGTTACTAAATTATTTTAATCATACGGAATGTATGAATTCTAAACAAGGAAAGATACATTTTATTTTTTTGCATTTGTTTGAAGTTCAAGACATGCATGTGGGAACAATATATCCGAATCTTTTTAATGGTTTTAGTTCGAACATTAACACATTTTAAAACCATACAAATAAAACACAGGCGCTATTCAAAAAGTCATTAGTGATATATATTATAAATTCCATTCTATTTTTAAATTTAGCAGAATAATACTGAAAACAACTTTACCAATTAAGAAGGTTTCACGTTTTTTTAATTTTATATGATCTTTCTACGTGTACATATGATCTTTCTTGAGAAACCCAGGAGATATTATTTTAATAATAGATGCTTATTTCTTCAGATTTCGTCTGGTCTTTTCATAGAAGTCTCCAACGAAATTATGAAATAAAAGAGGCGTACAGTCGCTGTGTCGCAAGGATATATTTTTACTGCTGATTAAAGTTAACGGTCATATCTCAAAAACTACAAGGAAATGTTCAAGTTTCATTTTCTATTTTTACCACCAGACTGTTATTTTACTGAGTTTACATCTACTTCCCAGAAATAATAAGTTCAAGATACTGCAACTCATTCTATTCATTTCCTTTTGCAGAAACCAATAATTAGCCAATGTGTTTCTATAAGTCATAATTTATTTTACTTATACTTAATGGTATAATGCTTTATTAGACCAAAATAAAATTTCAAAAATTTTAATAACATTTTCATTTTAAATAAGCTTTTACAATTTTTAATGAAAAACAATTTGTTACAAAATGCAACATATGCAACTTTGATGTAATTACTAGAAGATAAGTGAATAATGAAGACTGTTTTTGTTAATGTGAAACCATATTGCGTTGTCTAAACTTCATGTCAAAAAACTGGAGGAGTATGCAAGGTTCGCAACACTTCCTTAATATAAACATATTTTATAGGTATATCAATTATTTAAACACTTAATAAAACACACTAGGATTTCTTTTTTCCATTCGGCCTTTTTACTCTCTCATATATGAAGTATTCAAAGAGAAAGTATTATACTCGTGAAAGAATTCGAATTTGGATTTTGACAACTCTCCTTGAGTTTTAGACCTCACTGAACACAAAAATGACATTTTCAGAATTATGTCTGTTTGTTTGTCTGTGAATATGATAAATAAAAAAAAAGTTTTGAGTTAGACGGATAAAGTTTGGTATACGGACTTCCTATAAATTCATAGATTTCTAACGAATTTTGAATAAAGGAAACTATCCATATGGCTGTCTAAATACATGTGGACACAATAACTATAAAATATGAAAAACTAGAAGGAAAAGGTTGATTTAGCATCCAAATTACAGATTCGTATCAAATTTGGAAACAAATCTATCAAAGCTGTGACAGTCTGACTGCATTTTATACGCATGTTAACTCAATAACTCAAAAACGCAATGCCTTAAATTAATGAAATTTAGTATATATTATTGAACCTACAATTGTTATTATATGAAAAAAATGTTGGTTTAAAGCGGTCGAATAAAAGATATTCAAAATATATATTTGATTTTTTGGTTCTTGCGCACGTACCGCATTTTTAATATTACAACATAAATTTAATTTCAAATCCTTTCTTAAACAGTACTAGATATACAAACCTTATTTGCCCCTATTTTAGCTAAAATGCTGATTTCGATTGTTTATTAAAATAGTAAAAAATGAACTTTTCTTTCGCATTTGTCTGATTTCTAAAATTATACAAACAGGTCAATAGCCTAAACATTTTATTTTTAGTACATGACTTAAGTTGAAACAGGTTGCCTTCACTAGAAATGGAAAAAAAAAAGTTATTTTTTATCATTTTTCTTATATTATTTCGTAGATTATTTTTCATTAATTTTCTGCAATCTAATGATCAATGACCGATTTCAATTCTTATTGAAGCAGATTAGCATTTTTAATGATTGCTTTTAACATTTTCACTTTCTCGTATACGAATTATACAAGGGGAAAGTCAGTCAGTGTCAAAAGATATGAACTCGAGAATTTGTGAAATATCCACGTTTCAAATCTCCCTTAGAAAGAAAAATATATTTTCGGATTAATGCCAATCAGTAAAAAAGACAACTCAAGAAGGCTTTGAGCTATACGTATGAAATTTGGTGTATGGTTTATAGGCCAAATTTATAAGTATATGAAATTTTAAAGAAAATCAATTCAAAGAAGCTCTGACAGTCCACTTATTCAAGTACAAGTAGTTAGTACAAGTTAGAGTGCTCGATAAACATAAAACGCAGATGTTGAGAAATAAAATTTTAGTTCCCAGATTTAGCATCTAAAATGTAGATCCGCATTGAATTTGGAACATAATCTGTCAAGGGAATATCTGTTGGTCAGTTACTTTCATAAGCACGTAAATGCATTATCTCAAAAACTCAATAAATGTTTGAAATAATTTACGACTGCAGTTGTGGCTCCTTGTCGAATTTTGTTTTCATTCGGTTGGAATAAAAGTGACCAAAATATGTATTCGGTTTCCTTATGTTTGTGTATTTACCGTATTTCAGCGATTTATCGCAAAAGATAGTCATGCCAAGAAAAAAGTCAATGTGTACTAATTATTGTTCATTAGTGGCATGCAGAATAGTATACTATATATATATACCGATAGAGCATTCTTCCGTCCGCGATTTAGCACAGAGTCCACACTTTTAGTTGAGGAAAAATGATAACAACTTTATCAGAAAGAATGATAAAAAATATCGTGGAAACCATTCCTGTGATTTAAAAATTTAATAAAATGTTTGTAGTAGAAGATTAGCAAGTTGAATAATTCTCTTGATCCTTCTTAAAATTTCAATAAATTCATAAGTTTATCTTTCAGAATTTAACTTTTAAGTTTTAAATTTAGAACACGAACCCAACTTTGTACTGCCTTAAATGCTGAGATGTGCCATTAAAAGCAGATATAATCCATTTGATAAAGAAAACTTTTTGGAAAAAGCTTAAATTATCGTAATTCATCATATATCAGAGCTCCTTTATTTCTCAAAAATGAGAGTAGTTTCATTTTTCTCATATACCCTTTTCTTCATATATTTGGATAAACATAATATCATGCTCTGTGTTAACCGTTAATCTGATGGCAATCAACTGTAATGCCTATTTTTGTTTAATCTTCTCCCACATTTCCCTTTCCAGGAGACCTATTGCATGGGAAAGAATAGAATCGAATTGTAACACACCTCTAAATTGTAAACTTTTATTAATGTTGTAAGCAAATGCTTATCATCATTAAAAGCGTGATCATGTTTATCATCATCATCAAGATAAGCATTTAAAAACTGCAAATGCGAGTAAAAGCCCAAATTTAAATGACTGAGAAAAGCGTAGCAAAAGAACAGCAGTTTTTAGAAATTTAATCACTTCGTACGCTGCTTAATTTTTGGTATCTCAAATTTTAACATATCACAATACCCTAATACAAGTCCCAATAAGCCTTTACGATAAATCCTTGTGTCCAAGTATTTTCCAAAGTTTTATTCACTTATCAGTTTTATTGTTTTTCCAAAAATTCAACTTATTTCCCCCACAGAGAGAATTCAAATTATTAACAGATTTTTCTCTCCAAGTTTGCCTTACAAACAGAGGGTTACAAAAACCCACCACATCATAAACAATTACTCACATTAAACTGTCCAATCTAGAGTCAGACCCCGAGAAATGCTGGTCTTCTTTCTTCCGATTCAAACTTTCTGGGGGGCTTCGGGCGAAGGGAAAGATAAAGCTCAAAATAATCGTTAGGCAGCAGTCCGCTCTTGTTATTCCAGGGGGAGAGAGAAAATTTCCACTTTCAAAATCAAGACACATCCGTCTCTCCGTCCAACGATGATCTGCTGCCTGCGAATGTTCAGGGTCATCGCGTATTAAGTACGTGGATTTGGCAACCCACCAGAACTTCCACTGGCTGCCCCCCCATCCCCCTCTGGCGGTTCTCTACCATCCCGTCGATGATGATACAGCTGCAACCTCTTCCAGTGCAGTATCTTTGCAGGGGGGGGGCAGAAGATGAAGAAGAGGGAGGCATCTAGATCGATGGAAGGACTCTGATTCCTGCCGAGCTGTTGATGTCAAGAGAACACTTTGCTTCTACTTCTTCACCCCTACTCCCCCCCCTAGAGTCTTCAACCCCTTTTCTATCCACACTTGCTACCTCCAGTGGGAACTATCCAAAACAGATCCTTCTTCCTCGGCAGTCCCCAAATGTCCACTATCGTTTGCTCGGAGAGGGATTTCATTTCGTAATTATGTCCATTAAGACTGGAGAAGAAGACTCTTATTTTTTGTTTCAGCCTTATTTGTCTGTAGGTCTAAGGTTTTTGTAAAAGGAGGCTCTCTATTCTCATTTGATGAACCTCTTTTGTCGTTGTTTGCTTATTTTTTTCTCTTCACCCATACATAAAGCAAATTTTTTTAAAAAAATTCTTTTTGGTATATTTCATAGAGCTCTCTTACTGAACAAGGCTTTCTTTGTAAGCATTTTGAATTAAAGAAATATTTCTGTGAAAATCAAATAGTAAGAGATAGCAAATAGTAAAAGATATATTGGACTCCATCTGGATAAAATTACAGCTCTTGTATGTAAAAAAATGCCTTATTAAATATTCAATCTCTTTATCAATTTTTTAATCTAAATTTGACTATAAAATTTTAAATTGTAAGTATGTATTAAAATTAATACATTTTTAACCTGTTGTGAATGTAATTTTAAGCTCTATAAAAGATGATTCTGTGATTCTATGATTTTAAAATTCCGTGAAAAAAAAAGGTTTTGATGGAAAACAAATGTAACAAAATGTTTAAAATAATTAGATTTATTTTTATTATATCGGGATAACTATATATTAAAATAGGATATTTATTTTATTATATTGGCATAATTCTAGTTGAAATTAATTTCATAACAGTTTTACATCTTTTTAATCGTTTCATTCAAAATTTGATTGTCGAATTCTTTTGTATTATTCAAAATAGAAATGACTATAATTCTAATAATAACGTGTAAACTATATTTAGTATTATATACGCAAATAGAAATCAACAGATATTATTATAATTATTATTCTAATGCAAAAAAATTGAAAAAAGCAAACAATGACATTGAATGCAACAGCAGCGATTATTAAGGAGTATTGATTTAGTAAAAAAAAAGTTTTTTAAAAAAAAATTTATTTATCTAAGATCTACACACAAAAAAATCTCGCCATGAAAAAAAATATTTATTTTCGCAGTATTATTTTTTATACTAAGTTATATATTTCTGCGTAACTAAAATTTTTCTTAATGAATTTCAAATTTTCCTTTCATAATTTTTACAGAAATTTTCTTCCTTACTCCGATGACCTATTTCTCCCTCTTAATTCTTCTATCCCAAACTTCATTTTTATCTTTTCACGAACTAAACGCAGATTAAAAACCGGAAGTCGTCTGGCATATTTTCTGAACTAATTCCAAGAGATCCTTTAAGAAGATCTGTAAAAACCAAAAGATATGTTGCTTTGGAATTATTCTCTGAACTTGAGAAGCCTCTTTAAGACCGAAATTCGTAGCAAAATGAAAAGTCAACCAACGTCTGCTTCCACAGCGTGATTAAAGTGTATTCATTTTTAACGTCCAGACAGAAAGTGAGCAATTTATTAAAGAGATGGAATTCTGTATTTTGGAACAGTGTCCTTGGAGACTTAACTGCAACTTTAATCTCCCGATTGAAAGAATTTACCAGTATGCTAGTGATATTTTTTTCGACGTATATGCAATGGATACTTTCTTAAGATTAATTATCTATCAGACATAGATTTTAGCTTCATGTTTGGCAGTACTATATTAGGCAAATCATGCAACAAATAATAAATTGTTTTTGAATAATAAATTGTTGGAATTCGATAATTTGCAGATTCCTAGCCTCAAAACGGTAAAAACAATTTAGAAAAAAAAATCACCTTAAAATTGATACAATATGTGAGAAAAAGTTCAATGATGAAATTTAACTTCTTTTCACTTTGATGAACTAAAAATTAAAAATATTCAACTTGATATAACCTTAAAATTTTTAAAATGTATGATATTTTTTATATTAAAAAGTAATTTAAAATAGGCTACAGCCCAAAATTACATAAAAAAAGATTTAAAAGTTGTGCAATATAAAAATTACACAATATTTTTTTATCTATCTTACTAAATCAATTTTTACCTAATCAGTATCTAAATTTAAAAACCCTGTTGTGGAAAAGTGGTGGAGATTTCATTCTTATTCATACGGGTACCTGTTTAAACAATTTAATTGTTAACTTATGAGTTTCTTGGTATTGAAACCTAAACATATTGTAAATTTACGGAATTGTATTGAAATTGTTATTAACTAATAAAATATGTAATATACCATATTTTATGAGTTAAAATAAAAAAATGCGTGCTTTTACGTCTTTAAACAAAATAGTAAATACAAAAAATACATTTTAACGTAGCCTCAAAATTTTAAAAAAAATGTATATTTTTTTCAAAATTTGCATTAAACTTTACCTCCATATTCAAAGTGATTTCTTAAAATATGCTTTTAAATTTCAATTTTTAAGCTATTTAAAAATCATTGAATTCATATACCTATATTTAGATATAATAGCAAATTTTATACAAAATTGTTGCTTCTATAAAAGAAAATCGATGGAATATTAACACTTGTTTTAAACTATATTAGCTTTTCAAAATAATTCACCTAATTCATCCATTTCCACACACACAAAACTATTTTCCTTTTTTTTTTTTTTGAAAATTTATTCAATATTTTATGATTATTGCTAGCTGCTAAGGCAAATACACCTTTTTAGTAATGAAATAGAAGTACTTTTAATAGTAAACTATGTATTTATATTATTTTGTACTTGAGTAAGTTATTTTTTGAATATATAGACAATAACACTATCCTCTCTTTTTAAAAAATAATTAGATAGAATGCTTTAGTTTCTTTTCCGTTTGAAAAGTTTAGCTTGCATATAATGTCACAAATTTATTTAGCCCATATAAATTTTTTAGCGAGTTAATAGAAAAGACACTAGCTTCTTTAATTTATAATGGATTTTTGATCATGATTTATACTTACAATTAAAAAGAATCTCATTCTATTTTATTCCAATTTCCAGGATACACGTAGAAATTATATACATGCATTAAGTTTTCCATTTGTCTCCAATTTGAAGTTATATTATTGGAACATTTACAGTTTTGAACTGACAACAAGGATGTAATGTAACTCCTCCCCCTTTCTAATATCCGGATCCGAAATGTCAACTGAAGACTTTTCTCCGTATAAGGGAGACTGAATCAGGTTTCGAGCTCCAGACACTTCTGCCCTGAAGTTAAAAATCCACGTCTATACTAAATTCGGAATACTTTAATCGAATATGGGAATAAAGCACAGCAAAAAGTGAATTTCAAACATTAAGTGCTTCGCCACAGTGATTAGGACTCTATGGTTACCAGGGCTTATCATATTTTAAAATATGCCATTTTTACATTGCACAAGATTCCAGTAATTATTTAAACGTAAAAAAAACTATTCGTTCATCGCATTAAAACATTTTTTAATACCAAGCTTTTTAATATATAAAAATGGAAATAAAATAAAATGACTTGAAAAATTATGACTCGGATTTAAAAAAATAATAATAAAGAGCAGCTGTAAAAAACTTAGCAATAGCAAAGTTGTTACTAATCCTTACTTCAGTATTATCAAGAGACATCCTATCTCTATATTTAATCCCCAAGAAACTTCCGGTTCATTTAGATTATTTCGATGACTAGAAAGAGTCTGAAATTTCAAACTTGGCTTTCATGCATGATCTTCCTTGGGAATTGATCTGCATCATATTTTTTATAATGGAATAAATACGTTAGATTTTGTATTATATTTATTAACTGTATATTTATACTATCAAAATTCTGTCATATTTTATGTACAAATACATTTTATATTTCATAATAATATATATATGAAAAACAATATGTTTTCTTCCTTTAATTTGTTACAGCGATAAAGTTTGTTTTTACAACATTGAACTAAATTATTTTCTTTCACTTAATTAGGATAGTTTTTCCGATTACATAACTTTTCTTTTTCCTACGAGAAATGCAAAAATTACTAGAAGTTCAAGTTTTCCTCTGAATGCTCATCACCTAAAGGGAGGAAAGAACCAAAGAGTTAAGCAGTTCCTCTCGGCGAATGACTTGTAATGTTTGCTAACTGCTGTTGAAAGGTCTTGATTAGAAAAGTTGTTAGACTCCATTTATTGACGGCTGCGGCTCCATATATTTCTGCGAGCTCTTTGGTCAATTTGTCTAATTAATCAACAATTCGTCAGCAACTGCAAATATCAATCCTTCCAAAGAAGGAATTAATATCATTGCTGATATCTATGATATCTAGTTTTTTATTTGTCAGGGTAGATTGAAAAAATATCGCTCTTATTGCTGTGAATGAGTGTAATCGTAAGCGATTACACTCATTTTTGCCTAAGGTCATAGACGAAAGAAGATCTCACAATAATCAGCTCGTTCCTATTAGCTATGGCTAAAACCTCTATTTTGTTGTAACTATCAAAAGTGATACTCGAATAAGTATCCTAACGGGCAGTGGAAAGAAATCTCGTGCGCTTAGGTACCAGAAAAACTGTTGTAGAAGGGTATGCGCAAAATTCGTAGCAAAGTCAGCATATGCATACTCTATAGCATATACATACTACTATTAAAGTTATAGGCATACCTGATATCTATTTCATTTGTATATCGTGACAAGGAAAAGTAATACGAAAATTTGTGTCATGATTTATTATGCGATCCTGGAAAAAACACCCATAGTATTTCAGAACATTTACAAGGTTGTATGTACCATGAATAGTCCGGACAAAACTTATTTTGGTTTATTCTTATTTCAAACTTATATTTTTAGGGCGGCTATGAAAAGATAATGAGAAAGCATAATCATCTTGGAATGCCAAGGATTGTCATGTCATTGTGATAGGCTTGCAACATCGCTGCATTAATATTAGAATTCAGTACTGAATTTTCAATGAGTTGAAGCATTGTCCATAATTTGAATCTCCGTATGACACAGAAATGTGCTCCTCGTCCTGTACAACACAGAAACAGGACACCTCTGTTCTTTAACAAGCAAAAAATTTGGCAAGTAATGTTTGCAACCGTAACGTTACATAGGCCATTTCTCCTGCTTCAACTGCACGGATCCTACCTGTCAACAAGATATGACTCCTACTTACAGAGGTGGCCACGGTGGTATGGACTTCTCTCAGCATGTAATTAGTGATGCGGATAGTATGTCTACATATGACCTTCCCGTAGAGGATACCAGCAAGTTATGCATTCATATCTAAGGAATATGTCGATATCAACAAGAGAATACATTTTCAGAAAAGTATCAGGACCCTTACTATATCGTTACAAACCTGCAATTCTGCTTCCCAGCATAGTTGGCTCCATCATCGGAAAGAATGTTTTACAGTCCTCTGTATTGGACGGAGTCCGGGTGTCGCGTCGGAGGTCCCAGAGCTTGGCGACAAACTTGGCGAACATTTGGCGACTTGGCGATGATTTTGGCGACTTTGGCGCCAAAATAGATTATACGCGAAACATCGAGAATTTTCCCGATTCGTCCAGTAGGAACCGAAATAAACCTCGAACGTTCCTGATTGGTGGAGAGGCTTCTAGCCCTGCCTCCTGAGACCTATAAAAGGGTCTGCAGCTGCCGAGTAGTAGTCGAAGAAGAGTAGGGGAATCGAGTAGTAGTCGTAGTCGGAATTGGCGGAGATGAGTAGTCGGAAGCAACGGTGAAGAACTGGTCTTCCAGGGAGTAGCAGAGCAGCGACGGAGTCGAGCTAGTGCTGAACTAAGCTGTGCGCTACTTTCTGCAGTAGAGTCTTGATGCATGCTGCTGTGTGTGCCGCCTGCTGATTGAGCGTTCTCCACAAAATATAACTTCCACTATCCAAACGAACCCCGGAAATTTCGTAACAATATTATGTCACAAGAACATAAGGCTTTTCGCTATTCTCAAAGTTAAATATGTTAAAGCGCATTTGAGCAACCATATAAAAACCCATCGAAAGGAGAAATACTAGATCTTGGAACATACTCTTATTTTATTAAAAAGATGTATGCTGTCAATCACCTGTAAGTAGTGGAAAATCGAGGACAAATTTCCCGTCATATTTCCACAATCATTTGCTTAGACAACCAAATATTAAGCGATAATATCAATATTTTAGAATTTTAATTTCTTTTTTACCATTGATTTCATAAGGGAAAGAGAAATTTTCTGTTACTTCACCAAAATTATGATTCTGCAAAGAGTATTGAACTTGTTTTCACATAAAATTTAATATGGATTTAAACAAAACAATAAAAAAAAGCTGATGGAGTATAAACATTTCTAACTGATGATTCATATTTATTTGAGATTAAATGACAAAATAAGAAATATTTAAAATGTGTCTTTTTTTTTAAGAAAGCGGAAATTGTATAGAAATTTAAAACAATATCATTGGAAAATATTTATTTTTGCAGAATGCAAAATAATAAAGAAAATTTTGTAATCATCGAAAATACGGCTTTGAGATTTTGAAGAATCTTTATGTTTGTAACATATGAAAACTTATTAATGGAACTATGATCTGTCCATGTGTATCAGAAAAAAATAACCCAAAAATGAAAAGTATTACATTAGAAATATATCAATTTGTTATACATTTATTTGGCTAGATTTGTAAATTTACATCAAATGCTGGACAAATCCCCCAATTCGTGTACAAAAAGATTAAAAACAGAAAATTCTACATAAGTCACATCTGGTCTTTGCATTATAACTACATATATGTATTAAATTTTGGAGGGCATCCATTAGAAGGTTCTATCTATATGTATAAATATATGTATCCATCAGCAATGAGGTGAATAAATAAAAAATATTACAGCAAATTTCTATTAATTTTTTTATTCAATCGTTCGGCAAAAGAGCTAGAATTCCAAAAGGAATACAAGATTCGATTTACATAACAAACTAGGTAAGCATATTTTTGGAAGCAGAGAAATTCGACAAAAAAAACCCCTTCTAATTATTTTAAAAGAAAAGCTTATCATCGTTTTAAATCTAAGGTACTTTGCAATGAGTTAGCTTAAATCAGCAGGATTTTCTAATACCCTTTGAGTTACATCTGTCTCTCAATGTTACGGCAGATTTTAATATTTATCCTTATGAAAAATGAAGATTTGTGCCATTTATTGACTTTTTAAGATTTATTGAGAACATTATTACAGAAATATTTTAATTATTGATTTAAAAATAAACTGAAATATTTAATGAAAAATTTCCCACTTATAAATAGTTATTACCTGATTCAGAAATCATGTATAGACAATAGGATGAAAAACGTTCTAGAACTTATATCTTCCTTTCTACGAAATCAAAAGGTGAAACGTTAATACCTTTGTCCCAGTAAAATGTGTGGCTTTATGACGCATCTGTTGCTGGAGATTGACTTGGAGGTTCCATTCAGCATTAAAATTCCAATGGAAAAAGAATTATACAACATCACAGCGACATTTTCTTCATTCTCATCATCAAATAATAATTTTCATCACCAAAAAAATAATCAACAGTTTCATACTAAAATAAATCACCACATGATTATAAATCTATAATCTTGTACCAATATTACAGGTATCTAGAGTTCATCTTTTTCTTTTGTAGATATGTTAGTCAAATGAGGTTGCTTTTCCACCAATGCACAATTTGACAATGTATCATATAGTTCCTGCATTTCAGAACGAAGTCAGGAATTATATAAAATGTTTATTTCACAAATATTTTCTACACTAAAAAAAATCTATTAAAGGAAACTTTAAAAAATTTCACTTAATGTTAAAAGTGATTATTCTACTATATTCACTGATATCATAATTAAATATTATACGATTAGAAAGCGTGAAGTGATAATACAACGCAGTTACTAGGGTATTCGCTTTTCTTTTATACGACAATACATTTACCTGGTCAGCTGACACTGGCTATCTTTCAGCGAAAGATTTGCAGCTGAAATATTCTGTCCTTCTATACCACTAATTTATATGGACTTACGTTATATATGATAGTTACAGATTGATTATAACAGAACCT
>JAPMOR010029737.1:20352-34217 GCA_026543865.1 Argiope aurantia
AATTCTCGTTTTATAGATTTTGATTTGTTGAATGTTCATCCATTATAAGAATGCCAGAAAATAAATGTATAGATTAAACTACGAATTGATCTATGTCATTTTAATATCATGACCATTACATTTAATTTCCAATAGCAATTTTAAAAATAAGACAATTTTATTAGAAATTGAAATGCATTGGAATGAATAACAAATTTTATTTCAATGTCTTCTTTAAGAATAAGAAATTTTTTCATCATTTCATAATAGAAAAATCTCACATGGTCTTAAACTGACCACCAAACAAGTTTAACCTATCTGCATTTGTTATAGAAATAAATATAGAGAGGGTATGGACACCAGTATCATGGATATGAATTGTGCTTGTGCCCAATTTCAAAATTTGCAAGAATAATGCACGGAGCCTTTTAATTTTTGTTGAAATATCAAATCTGTTTACAAAAATCTTCAAAGTAGTCTTTAAGTAGATTTAAAAACTATCAGATTGTATGAGGTTCTTCTCGCCAATTTTCTAGATTTAATTTTAATATCCCCGTGAATTATTTTTTTCAAAAATAATTCAGAACTAAGGAGACTTTAATATTGCTAATGCCCTTGAAAATTATGGTAGATTTCATAAACGTTTTGAAAAACTTGTATTGATTTAATTTTGTTCATATTTCTAAAAATGAGTTCTTAAAGATTTTTTATTTCCTTCTTGATGTATTTCAAATTCGAATAAATAAATAAAACAATAAAATTAAACTTTAATACTTTCAAGAAAGTGGGTGGAAACTTTATTTTCTATTTTATTTTGAATTTTTTTTATTACTTTATTATTTTGTTTTTATTATTTTGTTAACAGTCGAGTGAATAATTAGCGGAGCTTCATTACTTTCTTTAACAATTTCTAGGGTCGTGGGAAGTATGCTTCCCACCAAATTTATCAATCTATGTATGAAATTTTGTAAGTTGGCATAAGTTCTAAGAATTTTTTTTAGAAAGGCAGAAATTTAGATGCTTGAGTTCTTTATCTCAACCAAAATGACGTGTCTTGATTTGTTACTTAATTATTAATTAACCAAATTAATTAATTAATCAAATTAAATTAAATTTATCTAATAAGCTAAATGAATCCCTTTTCTTATTCTAATTTCAAGCCTAAAAATATTTTAACATAATATGACTAGAAAAAAATGGCCCTTTAAAGGGTTAAGGTACGAAGAAAGCGATTTCTCCACCATCAAGTCTTATCTTCGAATCTTTAATCAATAAAACATTGCATTACCTCTAAAGATTTAGATCTGATCATTTTATTCATTATGAATTAAGACGAACAAAATATGTAAAATGGGACCGTTACATATGAAGTGGGAGTTATTAAGATAAATTAAATAAACGCTGTGGTATTTAAATAAAGGAAATGGAAAGTCGAATTCGAGTTCGATCACAATGTTCTATTTCGGTTGTAGAATGTACTAGCTACCTTCTTGTATTCAAATCATAGAAAAAGTATTGTAATCGTCAAAAAATTTGAACTCGAGATTTTGAAGACCTTCCTAATTTCAAAAAAAAGCGTTTTGGAAATGATATCTATCTGTAGCAGAGATAAACCGAAAACGCTTTGAGCTAGATGAGTGAAATTTGGAAAATGGTATTTACACCAAATTTGTAGATTTATATCAAATTTTGAGGGAAACCCATTCAGAAGAGATATGTCGGTTTGACTCTTCGAATGCATATTAACCGGACAACTATAAAGACTAACTAAAGACAACGAAGACACTAAATGGATAAAATTCAGTACATAGATTTAACATCTTTGATGTAGGCATCTATCAAAGTTTGAGCCAAATCCAATAAGAGATTGACCATCTGTCATTCTGTACTTTCAGAAACATATAAATACAATAACTCAGAGGCAAATGATTTAAATATATGAAATTTGATATGAGATTTTGTAACTAATCCCATTACTATTACAAATACAGTTTTATGCATTATTTTTGTTTCAACCGGTTGGGGAAAACGCGCCTAAAACACAAATTAGATTTTCAGATACTATTAGCCATATTCCAGAGATAAATTGCCAAAAAACTCGGCGAGTTTTATTAAAAATGCTAAATTCACGCCAATAGTTACTATTTAAGTAATTAATAAATAATTAAGTATCAATATATAAGCATTATTCGGAAATGCTACGAAAGGTATCGCTTGGCTAAACCTTTAATAGAGTGTTTGCGAGAAAGTTTTGGGGAAACCCACGTAGCTAAGATTTAAATAAAAAATATAATGGTTTAGAACTCCTTTATAAACAGTGCAAACTAGTGGGTGCAAAAATCTAGCTGCAAAAGTTGGCTCAACGCACTGCATCTTATTAGTGATGGATGCCGGATAATCAAAACAAAAAGGTGTTTTAAATCCATTTAATACTAATGAGAGGATGCAAGAATCTCTTTCAGATTACAGAAAACTTTAAATTCGACTCTGTTTCTGTTGACTCGAAATCTTCTCGTTATTTGGAGGTGCATCAATCTTTTTAATTATATGTATATATAGGTATAACAAGTTATATTTCAAAATGTTTGTACAAATAATATTGATAGCATACGTGTACAAATATATGTGCAAACATCATAAATACATATTTGAATTTATTATGCTTAAGTTACTGCAAGTGATCTTTTATAACTAATTCATAAGCATTCAGGAGAATTAAGCATATTCCTGAAATTTATGCAATTTAGTTCAATTATTCGAAGATTTAACCTTAAAAAATACCAATTTGACAAAATTCCTTTATCAGTTAGCTTCTTTTAGAAAGCAATTCGGATTTAGCTTACTTTAACGGCAGTACCTGTTTGAGTCTTAACTAAATAAAAAATGGAATATAAAAGAAGAAAAATACATTACATTTCGCATATCCGCAGTTAAAAATATGCAAAAAATATTCTTAGATCCTAGTCAATTTAAAGAAGGTTAGTTTTAATTTTAATATAATGCATCAAAAATTAAATGCTCGGTTATTGTAAATTCTGAGTGATCTTATTAAAAATTCAAACTGTTATAAATAAAAAAGGAAAAGCTGGGATTTCTCTAATACCTGTTCTTTATATCGTGCGAAATATATCCGTTATTTTTATAAAAATTTATGCAAATATTCTAACAACAAGTAAGACTAAAGTCTTAAATCATTCTAATCATTTGGTTGGTTTCTTAAATGCCCTCGAGACCGAATTTTGCAGACCGAAGTACATGCAGATTATTTACATAGTCGAAATTCAAGGGCAGTTTGTTCGATCAATCTGGTGAACTTCTAAAAATGTGTGAATTCGAAAAGTGACCGGATACTTTAGATCAGAAAGTGCACTGGCATATATGCATGCATTTAATCAATGAGAGATTCTACATCTCTAATATGAACATATTAAAAATTCTTGTATCCAAACATATTCAGTAATAATTTTCATCATGGTGTTGATTTTTCATTCGGGAAAATTTAATTTAAATCAGATTAAGTAATGCCGAACCGTTGGAAGAAAATTGCATACTTTAAAATTATAACTATTTTATGCTATGAACTAGCTCTTATCTCATTACTTAAAATATTTTATTTTCTTATTTTGTAACTATGTTAACTTCTAATCGATGTTCAAAGAAATACTTCAGATTTTTATGAATGAAATTTTAAATATTTATATTGAATTTGATTTTGTTATAATAATCATGATATGAATTTTCGATGGCCTTTCTATTCCCTTTCATAGTTATAATCTACATTATTTTTTTTTCCTTTTCAAAAGTCAGAAGTCCTTTGTGTAGTAATAAAAATTACATTCATATAGGTATTTGGGCTTCTTGTAATACACGATGGAGTTTTTCATTAACTTTATCTATCTATATCTATATCTATACTTATAATAAAGCTCAATGTGTGTGTGTTTGTGTTGGCGCTCTACAGACCAGACCATTCAACCTACAGCTACCAAATTTGGCACGTGTATACCTTGGAGGTCGGGAATGTGCACCTGGGGGTTATTTTTTCGAATTTTTAACTAGAATTTTATTTATTTAAAAATTAAGCGAAATTTTGACGTGTTTCTGCTATAACTGCCGAAAATATTACCGCACAAAAAAGATTTCTACATGAAGTTAAAGATAAAAAAATTATCTTTTAAATGATACTACTGTTTTAATCTTAAAATTAAATTTCTATTTTTAATGAATTTTTAAATAAATATTTTAACTATGTTTTTCAATAATTTTTTTCGTCAAAAATAAAAATGAGGATTAAGCACGTTTCGCATTCATGAGAAAAAAAATAGCTTTTTTCAAAGTGTTGCCATCACATTGATTAAAGCTCTAACTGAAAATAAATTAAATCTTTTTAGAAATGAAATCTGCAAAAATATAATTTTCTGCATGTGTCTGTAGGAAATGAAACAAATATGAAATATTATTTTTTCTAAAAAACAAATTCAAGAAAAATTATTTTATGATCTTTTACACTCTCTATACAGGGTGTTTATTCAGTCCCGGATCCATTTTGATATTTAATGACTCATAAAATAATGAAGATGTAAACAAACTTATGGCATTTATTGATGGAATAACTCATATATTTTCCTTTTCAGGTTTGATTATTTTTACTTTTGTAAATATCGTCTGCGCGTGTTTTTAATTTCAGATAATTTCATTTTCCAGTCTAAATATCTGTACTTTTCTAAATATCGTCTGCTTATTAATTGCATTTTTCTCTCTTTTGTTTTTGGCAACTATTGAAATGTTATGTTTACTTGTGATTTGTTAGTTCTATGTAGTACTTTTGTATGTGATGTTTTATTCGATCGGATATTAAGGAGAATGCATACACCAAAAGAGAAAGCACAGATTTTATGGTGGTCATAGAGTTAATTTCCAATCAACTAAATCCCTGACTTTTAAGAGTTAATTTCAAATCACTTAAACTGACTGAGTTATGAAGATTTGAATATCACTATTCAATAAAAAAAGGATAATTTTAGATTTTTCATCGATCGTTTCAAAGAAAATACGCCAATAAGCGTGCAGGTTTCTCAAGATTAATTGGCCTAAGATTATGAAAATGTTGAGTTTTTCTAAATTTTTAACATTCAAAACTTTATAAATAAGTCTTAGTTGATCGTGGAAAATAGAAATTTCCTTTATTTAAAATTTAGTGTGTCCAGAATATTTCTCACAATATAATACCTTACTGCATTAAATTTATACTTCATAATTTTTGAAATATATTGATAAGCCGGAACAAAATATTATTATTGATTTCATTTCAATCCTTTTGATAGCAAAACTAAAAACTGAATTTTATGCTGAATCCGAGAAGTTTTTGTTGAATTATTCTTTGAGATATTACATAAATTATGAAAAATATTTTGTAGTTCACATAAGACTTAAATACCGAGCGATTCTGTTTGCAATACTCATATTCAATAATAATAATAAATAAATAACAATAAAGATGATAAATAAAATAAAACGCTTGGTTTTATTAAGAAATATCTTTATATTAATTGAAATTTCATCATTTCCACTTTAAATTAAAGTTGTTTTACCGGAAATAACAACAAATTAGCAAAATATATATAGTAAATTGAACGAAACTATCTAAACAACAGTATAAGTTTGATATGACTATCAAAATTTGAAGATTAAAAATGTTTTGTTTGAGAATCTATTAAGAGACCAGTTACTTAAAATATTTAATTGAAAATTGTAGCGAGCAGTAATACTGGCGAACCGGCTGGTCGCCAAAGGCGGCTAGTCCTAAAAAAATTTATCATTTCTTTAATAACATTTAATCCGATAACAATGCTATAACTTTAAAAATATATGATTAATTAAAAGATTAATTAATTAAAATGCATAAAATGTAGTTTAATAAGTCTCGAATACGACTTTAAGAATAGTTTTTCTGTTAATACCAATTTGTAATGCTAAGATGTGAAATAGGAACCCTAAAGTATTTGAGTGATTATCAAAAATGTTGTGTTTATTTTTAATGACATTTTGCTTTTGAATGTTGTCTTATCTGCAGACAGACCAACTGGAATTGGTAACCCGCACACGGTGACAAATGAAAGTATCACAGTTCAATGAAGAATATATTATACACTGCTAGTGACTCAATGAAAATATAAACTTGCATATTTATTACATAAAATATAACAATTCAAAACAAAATATTTTTTAAATTGTTAATAAAATATAACTTAATAGCTGTATTAGAAGCCCACTTGGTGAAAGCCGATTTTTGTCCAATCCCAAGAGAGTGTTGAAGAAACAACATAATGGGACCAATTCTTTTGATAAGTTATTTTGAAAATTAAAAGCCTGAATGAGGTCATAGGTCTCGATTACTGGAGCTGAGGATGGTGTATTTGATATTAGAACCAACCCCGTTTGGTTTGTCATGGATCAAACTTCTTCCTACTAATATAGAAGAACAAGAAGCCAGCTTGGTGAAATCCCATTTGTATCACATCCCATTAGAATTCTTGAATAAACAAGACAATGAGTTAAATTTTTTGATGATTTATTTTGGAAACTGAAGGACTAAATGAGGTCATAGATCTCTATTTCCGGAGTTGAAACTAGAATGAACCCCGTTTGGCACATTTGATTTGTCATGAATCAAACGTCTTCCTATGAATACAGTATAGAAGTGTGAAGTATCAGCCTCGTTATAACGACCCATTTTCAAAATGGATAGGTCGATTACAAAGTAACTTTAGATTTGCTTTTAATCGAGACGTCAATTTTAAAAAATTGCCTTTTGTCCACAAATATTACATTGTTATTGAGTCATTAGACACGTGGCTTCACGTCTCAGTCTTATGAAGTGCGAATAAAAAGACACAAACAGAAAAGAAATGTTTTACATTTTTACGGAAATATGTAAAATCAAGTACGAACATTTTAGAAATTGTATGGACTTTTTGGCACAAACTATTTTTATTAATCAAATTATCTGTGACCAGCTTGAATCATCGTACACAAATAAGCCTTTAAAAGCATGCACGTTAGATACTTCTGATGCTTCTTTTAACATAATAGGCTTTCTTATCACGCATTTAACAAAAAGTCTGAAACCAGAGACAGAGCAAGTTTGATGTAATGGAACCACTGTTTAAGGACATCATAAACAGCCACAGAATGTCCATAACTCACTTCAGCGATGTTATTCTGCTACATAACTTGCATTAAAGAACAAAGAGTTTTGCAATGCGTTTTTGATAGCAGTGCAGTAGCAAACCTAGAAATGAATTTGCAGGCAAATATATCTTATTTGCATAGGATGTGCTTATTTACTCCAAATTTCAAGTGGCGAAGTTTGTTTGCTTTTCACTGCAGTTATTAATTGCTCTATGACTGTATCGAAGAAATTTTGATTTTATAAAAAGTTGTTGGAAACTGCCATTTTCTGGACCATAGAAAGCATACGGCAGTCTCATCAATCTTTTGGTTATTCTGGACTAATTTTGTATTCATGGAGTGAAATATTTGTGGGGGATTCTAAATCTTGTCTTGAGATCTTTACACCATGAAAAGAGAACTTAGAAAAATAAAAGATTTACGAAAAAGGACTTGAAGATGGAATTAAAATAGCTCCTCAAACTGACAATTACCTTGATGACTTGATTACCTTACCCTTGACTTTCATTTGAGCATGGGAGCTGAAGATGAGGTCGATAATG
Organism: Argiope aurantia; assembly: GCA_026543865.1. Taxonomy (NCBI): domain Eukaryota; kingdom Metazoa; phylum Arthropoda; class Arachnida; order Araneae; family Araneidae; genus Argiope; species Argiope aurantia. The sequence goes on from JAPMOR010029737.1 coordinate 28,065, forward strand.
GAACGATGGATAGCATAGCCGATGGAACGAAACCGATAGATGATCAAATGATGAATAATAGAAATTGATTTCGTGCAAAACTTATCTTTTTAAATTAACATACAGTAATTCCTAATTTATGGTACAAACTTGGAGGGGAGGCGGAGGACAAGGATATGAATAATATTCACATAGGAAACCAAAAGGTCGTGATCCATTTCTGTAGTCATAAATACAGAGTGTTTCGATTCAACTGAAACAAGATATTTTGTTTTTAACTTCTACACTAGTAAAAGTATTTTAATGGAATTTTCAACAGTGGCGTGGTGGACCAGTCCCTTGGCTACACCGAACTTCCGATTTATCGAGCATCGATTATTTATGGTGACACCGGAAGAGTCTTGTTTATGAGTCTCCGTTGAATCAGCTGAGGAGCTCATTGCTCAAATATCAATAGCTACTTCACGAGTGTGTGAAATATTTGACATCTTTAGCTGGGTGCGTTCGTTCTATCGATGCTGTCAAATAGGTGTCGCTATTGGTGTATGCAAATTTGAATAGTTCTTGTAAATATTACATTTCTCAGCCATGTGATCATTAAACGTCTTGTCTTTCTTTTCATCCCTTATTTGGGCCTCTTGAATCTACACATTCTGTACGATAAAAGATTGTTTATAAATATATTTCTGTTAAAAATTCCACTAAAAAAACCTTTACTAGTGTAGAAGTTAGAAACAAAACCTTTTGTTTTAGTTGAATTGAGACACTCTGTATTTATGACTAAAGCATTGGACTGCAATTTCCTAAACATTTTATTCTGGTTTATAGCAATATTTAACATGGAAGGAATCTCGTAAGCATATTTTTTACTTGACTAATAGTTATTTTTTTTTACTAACTCTAAAAAGGTCTTTGAGGGCAATATTAAAAATTTTAAACAAACAAATTTCAGGTTTAAGTAAATTTTCTGAGGAAAGAATTTAAATAAAAAATATTGTAACATTGACCTATATTAAAATTAGTTGAAAATTATTACAATTCATCAAATGATTCTAAACATTAAAATCTTTTTGCTTTTAATTCATCAATGTTTACGTTCCGCTCATTTCAAATGATAAATAATGTTTGGAAATTAAACAAATCGTGTGAATTTTAGAATAATTACTTATTATTTGCATCTCATAAGACAGAAGAATATTTTCTAAATGCAGCATTACTTATTACATTTCAACAGAAAATATAAATATCATTTTAACATCTTTGTATAAATAACATCAACTAAAGTAAAAATTTCTTTTAGCAGAAGACATTAAGACTGTGTTTTCCTACTAAATTTAACATTTAAATTGTTTTTAGTATCATGAGGTATTTTTTAAAAATTTGATAATGATAATAAATTTTTTTAGAAATTACAAATTCTGGTGACCTTGGTTTTAAATTTAAAAGTTTTTTTTTTCCATTGGCCCATACTGCAAGAAGATTTAAAAGATTCTCAACTCCTTTAAATCGGAGACGCTTCTTAAAATTTTCTTCCTTCTCCCAAAGATTTGGAATTTTCTTCAAAAGAAATATTCACCTTTCCTCGCTCTGAAGCTCAAACTAACAAGCGGATGATAAAATAATATTTTCAACCCATTTTCTTTCTTTTTTCTTCTGCCATTAAGAAAAGAATATGAAATAGAAATGATGAAAATAAAAGAAGACGGGAAAAAAAGTCTAAAAACTCCCCTTCGAAATAACGACTAAAACCTCCACAAGACACAGACGGCGGCAAAATAATAATATAAAAAAGTAGAAAAAATCAATCCTTCATACAAAAATTCAGTCTTGAAAGAAAACTATATTAAGTAAATAAAGTTAGAAAAAAAACATAACCCTCCCCCTGTGGTGTACTGAAAGACCCCTTTCTTTAGTTCTTTCTTTCCATGTTTTTGTAACTTCATTCCTCTGCTTAAAAAATAAAATAGAAAAGAACTCAACCCTCATTTTTGAAGACAAATATTTTCAAGAGCAGTATTTCAATTATCACCGAGTTTTTGGCTAGACCTTGTGTGAAGAAGAAGTAGCTGGACGGCACTCCCTGTGTTCCAACCACCTTCTGCTTCACCCCTGCACTTCTTCTCCTTCAAAAGGAAAGGGGACAAGAAAAGAAGTGAAGTAAGAACACATCCGTGCACACATCCCCAATGACAAAAACCCTTCTCTCTGGGTCGAATTAGGGCGCTGCAAACTCTCCAATCTCGGAGGCTTCGAATAGGTCTGGAGAGGGAATTAAGAAGAATCGATTTCGGAACATACTCTCTTCTAGGAACACCCCCTGCCCGACCCCTATCGCCTTTCGGGCTCTCATACAAACATTTTATATTGCCAGGTGAGGATACTTTTTTCCCTTCTGCCTTCTTGTTCTATTCGACGAGATGCTCAAAACCCCCTTTGGTCTTCCTTGTTGCAAAGGATCCGAATTAAAGCTTCTCCTATTTGGGACTGGGCTTTCAAGAGGAAACGAAGGAATTTTTCTTGTTTGTGTACCTTATCTGTATCTTTTTATGCCCCGGTAAAGAGAACTCTTGGACTTTTTTTATTTTATTTTAATTGAGTAAATAGTCGGAAATTTATTACGATGTTTGTAAACAGTTTTCCGCATTATTATCAAGCTGTTTCTGGCTCAGTTTTAGCTCGATGCGTAAAGTGAATCACATTAAAGCATTTAACTCAGGACATTTTTAGAGATTTTTGTGAAGGTCTTATGAAGACAGCGTTTCTTTACTAGCGTCGTAATATTGATATTAAGTTAGTGTTTTTCAGTAAGAAGGATATTTTTGCCATTTCTTAACATATAATAATTTATTTATTTTGCTTAATTCATTAAAGTAATGTAATTCTTACTCACAGAAAAGCACTCACAACAATAAGTTATACAATACTTAAAAGATGGATTTTGCAAATATATATAAGTGTTTCTGAGAAACTTACATCTTTAAACTTTTCTGTAGATAAATGTTCTAATACAATAACGATTAAAAATTATTTTCCATAAAATACGTTTAAGGAAAAATACCCATATTTTAGTTGCTATTTCATTGTGAGTTTATTATGAAAAGGCACAATATAGAATTAATGCAATATATACAGCTTATGCAATATTTTTTGAAGTTTACTCAACAGTTTAATACACTTTAATCCTATATAGAAAAGTATATAAAGAATGTATTTTTTGAAAAACTCTCAACTACGAAATTAAAAGAATTTTAAATCGAGTTAAAACTTCTCTTCTAGTAATGGAGGAAGTCGAAACAAATATTTTATACATTATATTTCCTTTTCAAAAAACTTTAAATAATTCTTTGATTATCAGTAAATAAAGCTAGGAAATGCCTATCCTAATTCTGTGCCAATGATGTACATTTACTACAATTCAAATTTAATTATGCGTTCTGTGGAATAATTCACGGGAAGTAATATAACGATTTCCATCCTTAAGTAGTGTTATTTAACAAACTTGTTTTCTCTTTTAAATGACGAATGAAATCCTTGTTTACAGACATCCCAGTATATGAAGTATAGAGAAAGTATTTTAATAATCAAAAAATTCCAACGCGCGATTTTGATCTAATCTCCACGTTTTTGATCTAGCCAAGTATAAAAAAGATATTTTTAGAATTAGTATGTCTGCCTGTGATTAAGAAAATTCAAAATTCTTTTTAACTAGGCGGACAAGCGGTCTTTACACCAAGTTTTGTATCAAGTTTGTGTAGATTTCTATCAAGTTTTGAGCGAAATCAGTTCGGAGGAAGTCTGTCAGTCCGGATGTTCGAATATAAGTTAACATGTTAACTACAAAATCAGCAGCTTTAGTTGGATAAAATTTTGCACACAGCTTTAACATATATAGCGTAATTAACAAATATGGGGTAGTATATAACCCCTATCAAATTTAGAGCCAAATCCATCAAAGGATTGAACGTCTGTCGGTCTGTTCTTTCAGAATTATGTAAACGCGATCGTTCAACTTTGGTTTCAATTGGTTGGGAAAAAAGCGTTTAAAACAGAAATTTGATTTTCGGATATTCTTAAACATATATGAAGGATTCATTTCAAAAATTTTGCCAAGAATCTCGCGATAAATTTATTAAAAACGCTAAATTTATTTCAAAATTTAATATTTCGTACCAAGAAAGAAGATATTTCACATCACAGTTATCGACAATATGCTAGAAATTTTTGGGAGGGCCACTCCCGCTGAATCGTTTTATTATTTAAATTATTACTGGGAAAGCAGAGGATATTTCTATATATTTTAAACAAACATTATAAAATTCTGTTAACTTTAAGACATTTAATTTAGATAAAAAAAATCATCTTTAGCATTAAAATAATTTTAAATAGTTTTTTACTATTAAAAATCTTCCATTTTACTGCGAGGATTCTATTTATAAACTTTATATCAAAGATTACGGACTGCTTGAGGAAAATTGTGGATCCTGGAATCAATCCATGTTATATCTCTAACTGACCCCATTCATGTCATCAAATTAAATCGTCGTCTTTGTCATCTAGGTGAGTTCTGCCATTTTAGATTCTTCCTAATATTCCTAAATAAGCTTTCATTTATTACCTGGCAAATTGGAATAGACCAAATGAAAAAAAAAAACTTCTTTCTTAAGAAATATGCTCTAAAATCATTACGTCGACGCTTACCATCCACGAAAAAAAAATTCAATATTCAATCAAAATCTAATTGCATCATAAATTTAAGATAAATAATTTACAGCACATATTAAATAATGGTAAATATTGCTTGTTAAGAATTAGATTTAACCTACAGGACTGATAGTTCAAACCAGCGGTTCATTACATCTGAAATTTATTATAGCACTTATCTATAACAGTATAGAATATTATAGAAAAGTAGAGTCACAACTGCTCTTATAATTATGAAAAATAAAGAATAACACACTAAATTTGAAGTGCTAAATTTATCCAAGATGGTTTATAACAATATTGTTAAATAACTAGAGTAAAGCCTTTTAACGGTACGATTTTCTAAATATCAAAGAATATTAAATATTTATCTCTTACAGAAATTAAATATTTATCTCTTACAGAAATTAAATATTATTTCCATACAATTACAATTTAATGGATTCAGTATTCAAAATCATTACGACCTGCCAACACGAAAAGGTGTAAGACCTTGAAAATCGCCGGGGGAGGGAATTATTTATTTAATGAAAGGCTTACAGTCATCGCCAGAATATGGGCGGTAAATTTTAAAAATATTAATAATAATTAAATAAGAATATTAATAATAATTAAATAAAAATATTAATAATAATTAAATAAAATATATAATAAAAATATTAAAATATTTGAATTAAATAATTAGCAAACCAATTCTGGATTCAGAAGACAAAGTGAAAAAGTTCATACAGAAAGCAGTAACACACATAAATATAAAAATTATTGCAATGTGCAAAGGATGGAAGACGTAGTCTACTGTACAGAAATATCAAACAATGTACCAATATCTGAAAGCATATATCTATTCCATTGTATAAAGTGACAAATAAAAGAATGACACAAATACAAGGGGAAAATACAAAGCAGATCGAGAATGACAAGCACATAAAAAATACACCACAAGAAGGTAAATCAAGAATATGATCAGAAACGTACAAAGTTTTTAATAGCTATAATCCTACATAATCGTTACCACCAGATATCAGGTGGTAACGATCAGAATGTCAGAATAATCTAATCTACTGTGAAAAGAGAAGTGCATCATACCTTTCGACAGAAACTAACGGGAATTGTCTACCTAAAAAATCCCCGCTTAAAATTGTGGACCTTAAGTAAGGTGCAAATTCCTTCCATGGCATTGGTGAATGATAGTTACGAAACAAGGATCTTTGGCTTGAATCCAGTATTCTTAATAAAACTATCGTGAGAATATGTGTTTTGAAAAATTTTTCTCCGTCCGACTGACACCAAAATTTGACGCAAAACTACAGAGGTAGTCACAAAATAAAATACCGAATACCATTTATTTAAGTCAATTTATTCACATGAATGCAAAAGTGCAGACTGATAAACTGTCACCTTTTTAGCGAATTTGGTTCAAACTTGGAAATCTACATTTTAGACGTTAATTCTGTGCACATAATTTTATCTGTG
>JAPMOR010029737.1:38099-59354 GCA_026543865.1 Argiope aurantia
TATATATATATATATATATATATATATTAAATACTATTTATTAGTGCATTAAAGAGTAGAAATTATTCCTAATCCAAAATATGAAGATCAAAATAAGACAGCCTAAAATATTTTTACTTTATGTGAATTACCATTTTAATTTTTATATAAAATGTTTTTAATTATACTTTTAAGGGTTTTTTTTCTCATATGGTATTCATTCCTGTTTAAATAAACTCCTATTCCTTCTATTTTATTAAATCCTATTTCTACGAATAATATTTTCAGTCCCTCACAGTTTTAGGATTTTATTAGGGTCTCAAAATTTTTCAATATACTAATAAAATCTATTTTTAAAAATGTTTCGTATGGAAGATAATTTTTAATCTTCTATATATTATATATTTTATTATTGCATATATCTATAGAATTTTCGAATCAACTATTTTTTCAAATATACTACCAGATGGCAACTTCCACAAAAAATAAAAAATTTAAAAAAAGTACTGATAAATGAATTAAAAATTAAATTTTGAGAATCGTAAAATATTATAGTGTCATTAGGAACACATTGTTGTATGGAATTTCAGAACTCTTGCAGTCTGGATGTGAATGAAAAACTAATTATGAAATTATTGATTTAGAGGCATGAAACATTAAACATTTTAACTTAACACAAATTAAATAAAATGGTGTAAACGAATTAACTTCCAAATCCAAATACCATTCTTGATCAGATAATTGCTAATATATATCATGGAAATAATAAACAATGTACAAATTTAAAATAAATATATATTTTTATACTTATTTATATTCTGTTCTAGGGAATAAGTATAATATTTTATATAAAGTAAAATGATATTTAAAAAAATAGAACTATAGTGATGTAATAATATCTATGTAATATAATTTATTAAAATTATTCTTCACATTGTCGTAAATTGTCTTGAGGTGTAGTTGAGTTAGTGATTTTATGTGTATTCTGCATCTCATGAAATATTCTGATCGATTTATATTTGTTTCGATTTGTGTATTTACACATTTTATCAGTTACTTCTGAAATGATTTGGGGAAAATCTGGAAAGTTATTGATTAATATATTTTACACAATCATTTTTCTTTAATTAGTAAGAAATTAAAAAGATTTCACAGTAAAGATTAGGGCACTAAACTTTCCCGAGGTTGCTTGTGCTGGAAATATTGTGAACATTTTATTCTATTTACAGCAATCATGATTTAAATTGCAATTATAAAAATTCTAGTAAGAATTTTATTATCAGGTCTGTTTGAAAGGTATAACCAGATGGATACGGTTTAAAACAGAAATGATAAGCTAAGTATTTACCAGAAAGAAAATGTGAATTATAAGATTTGAAGCTCCATTCAACGTCTTTTCGTGATGTTTTTTACGATTTCTATAATTTTTAAGTATGACAAATATACAAGATCTTCAGAAATGGGTGAAATAGAATGTTTGAAATAATCATTTCTTTGTTGCATTATTTTAGTTGTGATTTATTGGAAAATTTTAGACATCATACAGTTTTTGCAGTTTATTTGTAGTAAAATTACAGTTTTTTAAAAAAAAAATTTAATTTTAATTAATTTCCAAAATATTTAAACCGTATTTCATTTAACAGAAAACTCATGTAACCTACTATATTCTATGATTTGAAGTAAATTTTTGTTCTTTTTGTATTTGTCAATTATGAATTTTAGATTTTTTTAAGAAGGTTTTAGCCACTTTATTTTTTAATTTGAAGAATATCTTGTGTTTGGTTATGAATAGTAAATTTTAGATTACTTATTAATTTTTTAATGAACCCGTCAATTTTTTAAATTTTTTTTTCAGAATTAAACATTTTTATTTTTAAAAGATAAAATCATGGCTACTCTTGCCCCATCTCATATTTTATCTGAGGGAATCTAACAACAGTTTTACATGCGTTCTCTTTCTGAGAAATATTTACTATTACTCTTTCACGAATTAACGAATGTTTTCTTTTTGTTCCATATACTTTACGGTCTAAGGCTCTAATAAATAAATTTTCACCCCCTTATATCTCATGCGTTCTATTTATAATTTTGATTACATCTTAACCTGTAGAAACTTGCATTTGAAATAAGTTAAAGCAAACCCAAAAAAAGTATGATAATTTCATAAAATGAAAAATTGTATAATATAAAACAATGTCATGAAAAAACGGAAAGTCTGTCAATTATTATTTGTAAAATCTTATATTTATTTTAATTTAATTTCATAAGAGCAGCATCTATTGCTTAAATTCCTGGTATCAACTTTAGCTAGACAAAATAGTTAATTTGAAAATGACTGAGAAATGAAACTAATTTCAATATGAGTATGCTTAGATATATCTCATTGTTTTTCCCCATCTCAAAATATAGTTACTACCAAATAATGTCAAAAATAGAAATAAAAATGGATATAAAGTTATTTAATAACTACGCTTTACTTTAACAAACAATATAAGCAGTCTATTCATTAGAATAGACTGCTTAATTAATATCTAATAGATTAACAATAGAATACTAGTAGGTTATTTAATAAATAGATTATATTGATTAAATAACCTATTGTTGATACATTTCAGATCTAACAGCCTTATTTAGAAAAAAAGTTTACAAACAATTTATAGCTTTTATAATTAATTAACTGTTGCTAATTATTTCTTTTTAACATATTTTTTAAATACAATTATTTTTTCACAATATGTGAAGTTCTATTTTCTTTTTTTTTGTACCTCTTTTAAGCGGAAATTTTTTTATAAGTACAATATTCATAAAGAAAAAGATTATGTTGGGTATCTACGCATGCACGATAATAACTTCTACTACAGGAAGATAATTTTATTCTTTATCAAAGATTCTTTTATTTTCCTCATTAGTATTAAGACAGTTATTTCATTTACGTACCTGCATTAAAGAGATTTTTTTAAAAATAAAATTAACTTTTATCTATATTGAAAGTTTAATGAATTTATAGGTGAGAGTTTGTTTCTTGTTTCCTTAAGAGTAAATCAAGAAATGAATTAATCATAAACTGAAGTAAGAAATTGTTTCCTGTCTTTTTTAGATAAAAGTAATCAAATAACACACGATGGCATATATAAAAAAAAGGAAAATGTAAGACCAAAACACACAAATCACAAGCTATCTCAACTTTGTAATTTACCATTAACCAAATTAACCCACACCAACAACTCAAAACTTCAAAGACCTACTAGAATCAATACACACCCTCAGGAATAGAAATTCTACTAATTAATAAGAGAATTCTGGCAGTAGGAAAAACATCAACACATCTCGCAACTTTTCAAAAGGAGGTTGAACGACAAGTGTTTTTTTTAAAAGGAAATACCAACACCGCCCCATTTGAAGTTGCATAAAAATACTGATTAAAATAGTGGAGTTAAGGCCCCCTCACCTGAAGATATTGGAGCATCAGCTTTTTCTCATAATTAAATGCATACACGCAACCACCTTCTGCAGTGGGACGATTGGACCCGCTCTGGTAACTCCGGAGCTATCAATTATATGATTTGGCTGGAGAGAAAATATTTGTTTAAAGGCCATTTCTTAATGCACCTAGCGGCTTTTATAGAATTAGCGGTGTCCCGGGTACCTCAGGTGGCTGTGACGGCAAAGACGCAGCGAGCAATCAATGCACGGCCGTCCTTTTGGAACACAGAGAACTAGAGGAAAAGCTTGTTTGGTAGAAGGGAAACTTAATACTGGGGCTGCAGCTTGGCTTGTTTACGGGGGAGGGGCACAGACTCCCGGCGAATAAGAAATGAAACTAATTAATGCTGCCTTCCTTCGCTCCCTGCTGGAGTTTTGCTTTTCTTCAGAGACGGGGTGGTCGTTGGGGTAGGCGGGAGAGGTGTGTGTTTTTTTGAAGTTTCGCCTGAGACATTCCAGAACATCCAGTATCCCCGAGTTACTGTTTCCTACGACTGTGCCCGGACCGTTCTCCTGGGGCCACTGGGGGTGTCTCTCACCAACGAAAGAAAAGAAGAATTTCTGGCTCGTTTCTCTTCCCTTCCCTTCTTTCTCTCTTTTCCGTTGGAGTAAAATATTTTCCACTCATAGGACCAGAGAAGAATTTTGCCGAGGAACGAAGTCGCTTGTTTTTGCTCTGCCGCTGCTGGCTTTGGTTTTAGTTTTGCCATTGCCGCTGCTTCTCTGGCTTGGGAAAAGTGCCCGCATGTCAATACATAGCCTTTGCGTGTGTGTATCCGTGATGAGTTTTACCAGGTTTGGGAAGGAGAAGGGTAATGGAAAGAAGGAACAATGATTTTCTTTAAAAGAAGTTTGTCGTGAAGTTAAAGTTTTTTTTCTTCTCATACATGCTAATCAGTTATCGTTTGAATGTTTGAATAAAACATTAGTTGTTGCTAAGTTCAATTTCATTGTGTTTAAAGATTCAGCAGTTATACATTTCAAAAAGAAAAGTATGATTTTAATAATCAGGAATATAAATGAAACATATTAACACTGTGGCAGATTAAGAGAAAATTAATTTCATTTCGACTGTTATAAATGCAGTAATTAAGAAAGGATAAATGTTTCATCGGATTAATTACGGAATATCACAATCATGTATCAAACATAACAACTTATATCATCTAACTGCTCTATATGTTTTACAATGTTATGACTTCAAGTTTTTTCCCTCTTGAAAAATTACAAAGGATTGTAAATCAAATTAAATACGACGCAATTCGCATTTGCGCATGTTACGTAGCATATGTAATAATAATGAGCATAACAATGTAAAGCGTTTTTTTTCCCTAAAAGAATCCATTCGCTCAATAGGTTTTTAAATATATCTCATTAATTATTTAATAAACATACACCGAAAAAAATTTAAAACAACATGTATGGCATGACATCGTACTGTGAGCCTCACTTGCGCTGACAGCTTATTATACACAGTCTTACGCTATGCCTGTACAGCCAGTCAGCTCCCTCCTTCATAAATGAGAATCAATTTAGGTGAATATCAATTTAAATAATCATGTGATCATGAACTGACTCTATCGAGATGAATTTAATGCTCTATAGGAATTTTTTAACTTTAATTGTTATAGAAATTAAATTAAATTGTTATAGGCAATTATATTAAATTATCATAGGAATATCATAAATCATGTCATAACATCAACGTCACATACATTGTGTGCACAATCCCTGTTAATTGATACCTGTATCAATTAAATGAACAGTTTTAAGCAACAATTTAAAACGAAAGTTATTACAAAAAATGAAATATTCAAATATATTGAGCTAATAATAATAATTATATAGCTCAATAAATCTGAAATCAAATATGATAATACACAATATATTTGAAATAATGTTTTACTTCCGAATGATAATCCCTGATAAGTAACTTGGAAGTACTTTAAGAATAATGTGACCATCAAAATTCGGGTGAATATTCTGGAAGACACGCTGTCTCAGTAGTACTTAGATGAAGAATCTTGATCAGAATATTTTAGATGATTGGCTGTCCTAGAAAAGATCTTGGAACTTCTTAAGATAACTATTTATTCAGATATTTTCCCTTCTGGCATTTACTCACTATTTCAAAAGACTTTTTTTCCCCATTGCATAGTATTTTTTGCATAGCATTTCTTTCAGGAGTTCATAGAAGTGGTAGACAAAAAAAATCTACCTAATGTGATGGATTTTAACACAACTGCCACATACTTTGTACTTCCTGGTTACCTAAGGACAAATTCATCACTATAATAAGAATGTAAAATTTGTGCCTTCAATAAATATTGAAGTATTAACTATATACAACTGCATATGCATGTGGAAGTAAACCCAACAGAATTTTACTTTTGTTTTTTTTTCCCAAAAAAATTCAAAATAGAGTATTAATATTAATTAATATTACTGCAATCAGTGAAATTATGTACAGCACTCCCGAATAATAGGGAAAGAAGCTATTTCGGAAGCTATTTTGATTTTTTAGGTTGAGTCATTAACATCCATTATTAATTTTGCATCTTATTAAAGTATAAAATTCTGAAATACTTTGAAATTAAAACGAATTCAAAACTCTCATTGTGGGCAATAATTTTGTTCTTTTTTAAAGTTAAAATTACCTTTTTGGGATTTAAATAATATTTCGAAGTTACTTACTAATAGTTTACAGAATATGAACTATTGAGCCAAGAAATACAGTAATTTTTATCTTTTTCTGTTGGCTCTTCTATTCTCCCAGAATTGTCTCACCATCTTTTTATAAGAAGGACGTTATCCCGCGTTGGTTCAAAAACATCCTGTGGCAACTTAGAGTAACAAAATGTAATGTAGCTAGTACACAAGTACTATAATTATATCTAGACAGGGAAGTCGTGGCAGGAACATGAGCATAAAGACGGACATTCAAGTCTTTAGTAACCATAGGTGAAGGCGCACTCGCCTTCGCGCTTATTTCCATGTATTTTTGGATTTGCGATTTCACTGGTATTTCGGAGATCTGGTATTATATTATGGTATTACTGGCATTTTATTATTTTTTTCCGTTAAAAAACTTCCATTGTGACTAGTAAAAAGTCATTCAATTTTTATAGACTCTAATTTTATCACATAATTTTGGGAGACACTTTCTTCTTACTATTTTTTTAATTAAGTAGCAATAATAGTTATAGAATTTCATATCTTATAATGTTCACGTAGAAGCAATCAAGCATCGTTTAGCAATATAAAACCAAAAGATTTTCTATGTCCATGATAAGAATGACTTTCAAATAACGACTAAAAATTAAAATACGTTTAAAAAATATTTTACAAGGCTTTCCAGTCTAAAACAGAATCTTGAAATAAGTATAAGGAATATAAGTGGAAGGGAAAAAAGACTCAAAAATTCATGGATGATGTGTTCTGGTAGTAGCTGACCCAAAGAGTCCCTTACGTCCTTTTTTCCCAAAAGGAAAAGACGAAATAGGGTATTCCAAAGAAAAGGAAAAAGAAAAGAAAAGAAGGGAAAAAAAACTAAAAGATCTTTCTTCCAATGGTTGGTATCGATTGGACAGGGTGAGCGGACCATTAAATTCTCAGCCACATCGACCACAGAGCAGACGCGACAGTTGAAAAAAAAAGTCCCACCACCTGATAATTAGGGTAGCACCAGGAGAGGTTTTGCTCATTTGGCTTAAATCAAGTAATTAGGGGACCTTCCGTTGTGTTCTTAATTTGGAAAGCATGTGGGAGACGTTTTGCTCATTTGTCATAGATTCTAACGGCGCTGAAAATCTTCGATATTAGAGTAAGGAGAATATTTTTGCGGCGTTCATTTTAAAATGGGCAGGACTCGCATAACCCTGCAGGGATTTTGCTAATTAGAGAACGAACTGAGTGCGCATTTTAAAGATGAGTTTGGTGCATATTTTAGAATCTCACTCTGTCCAATATAAGGGTTGTCTTGAATGTAATATTACGTATGCGTTTAAAACGATTCGAAAAGGAAATGCATTAAGATATAGTATGGTGATAGGCTGCTTTTTTAACTTTTGAAATATATTGAAAGAAACTAAAATGTTAATCGTTGAGAATACCTAAATATATAATCATAATATTATATCTAGAACTATTAGTATTTAAAAGGAAAAAAATAAACAAATTTATACCCTCTAAAACTTTACTTTCCCATTCGAAGTTCTTTTTCATTCTCGAAAAGTTACATGATCCAATATGACGGCGATAATTTTATTCAAATAGAATATATGTCAGCATGGCATTAATACAAAATCAGTCATCATTAGTGGTACATTTAATCTAACTAGGAATATGAAAACCTCTAATAAAAAGATTCCAATGAAAATGTTTCTCTAAGAAATATATGGTGACTAATAATGAAAAATTCGATAAATTCAAGACTATCAATATTTACAAGATTCCAAATTTTATATGGAGGGACCCATATAGAAAGTGGATATAAGGTATAAGGCAGCTTACTTTTTAAATATATATAAAATAATAATAATCTGTACTGAGTGTATGTTTAAACGATTCGAATTTAATTCAACTTACTTAATCTAATTCTCTAAGAGAAAAATTCAATTTCATTTCATCAAAATCTGGAAAATATAGACTTACTCACTGAATAACCCAAAACATTGAATCAAGCCAGTTTTGGCGTTTCTCATACTATCAATTAAAACAAAATTCTTAGTTTCAACTAAACCATTTCCTTTGTAGAAAAAGAAATGTTAAAAAAGACTCAACTGAAGTTTGAAACTCTTGGGGAATAATTAATGAATATAATTTAAAAATAAGAAAAGCTTCTGAAATATGCTTATTCATGAACTAAGTAAATACAACAGATTGATAACTAAGATAAATTTGGGCGTAATTTTCCCTTTGCCCTACTTCCTAGTATTACCACATGTGTAATGGATAATTTTATTGCTAATTAGAATGAAATGAAATGAAATACTCGTCACTTTAAGGACTATCGAGGAACATCAGAGGTTTCAAAACTTGAGAATATCCTTTCAGATTTTTGGGTAAAAATCTTAATTCCAAGATAATTTTTTTTTAGTTGCGGTCAAACAAAAAGCACGACACCCAACCTGGTATCCATAACTAACTTTAAAAACAAACGGGGAATGTGTCAATTAAGACACTTTATTAACACGCGCCAGAACTACACACGAGATGGATTTTTGGATGCAGAGAAGGTTGAAGCTGAGCTGATACGTCTGTCCCCAAACTTCTTTTCCTCACCAAAAGAAATAAGTTTAAACTTTGGCGTTAGAACTTTGAAATCTGGAAACTACCATTTTAAATATACTCTCAGAATCATTGCGTGCGTGTGTGTGTGTGCGTGCGCGTGTGTGTGTTTTCTCCGTTTTTTTCCATGAGAAGACATGTTTATAAACTGAAAGACCAGCAAACGCGTCTGTTTACATCGGGGAACAAAAGAAAGTGTTTTTACAAGGAGATTCTTATAAATATTTCTGTGACGTGTCGATTTAGGAAAAGGAATCTTAGACATCATTGGAAGTTACGCCGTGAGCATTATAAAGTTTAAAATCTTCGCATGTATATGAGTATAACAGACTCTGAAATTTCTTAGAGCGTGTGGCGGCGCTCTTATATTGATCAATATTTCCGTGAAGTGAACTGAAACGGACCTGATCTTCAAGGTATAAATAATGTGACGTAAACTTCTAATTTGTTCTTACTCACTTGTAACAACAACTGTTCGAACGCCAATACGCTGGTTCGCGTGTGAAATTGTTTTGATGTTTCACTAAAAATATTTCGTTTTTGTAAAGCAGAGTTTTATTCTTGTGAGTTATTATTCCGTGTGCAAGCTAAGTACAAGGAAAAAACCACATAGAAACAATCAAATAAAAAGGTGAACTTTGGATCAGGCTATAAGAAATTTTTTTAAATAAAGTAATATGGGTTCATTTTAGCTAAAAAAACAGGAAATTATTTAGGATTTTAACTGGATAAAGATATATCATTGCACACACAAACACACGTACGCACACGCACAGATATATAGATATATATGAAAAAATTTGTAACGAAGCAATTCGCATTTCCTGAAGCGCGTGTTTTTATATGATCCATCGCATTTAATTCCCTACATCTCATCTCATAAACAAAGTTTCCGTAATAACTCACATCCACTTACATACAGAGATATACCAATCACTGATATACGAACGCTCTCGGAACGGGTCGTTTCGTCTCTTAAACGCGCATTAACGATTCCATTCAAAAGAAATCGCGGCGAGCATGAATATTTCATTGATAGTTTTTCCCCTCCGAAGACAATGTCAGTTTCTCCGTGAAGTATTGGTGAGATTAAATCTGATTTTTCCCCCGGTTTCTCTCGAGCAAACGGCTGTTGATGAGAAGTGGAAAGCAATATATTGGACTCGAAAATCGATGGCATAAAACGCAGCCCAGTGGAAATTAAACACAGAACTGGCCCACAACGCGCATGTCTGAATTGGAAATTGTATTTACATGGGTAGGAAGGTAAATAATGAGCTTTAAGCTTTAATATCTGGAAATAAAGAACTGAATATAAAGAAATGAATGATCCATTTCTTGAGATGGATCTACATACATACCGCCAAATAATTTAAAATTCAGAGACTCAGGGGATTATTACTTGTAGAAATGACTCCCCATTTCTCTGTCTAAAAACACCATCCAACTATACAATCTACATATTATCCATAACTTACTTATATATATATATATATATTATACTTATTATCCGTATATAGTCTATATAATATTTCATTACTTTCTTTTTACTTTTATTATACAGAACCTGTATACTGATAGTTAAAACAAACTTTCATCCTATTGAAAAAATTTAAATTTTAATGGTGAAAGGTGTTAATCACGGTACATACATTTCCTTAATTCCCATTACAGTAACTGGTTTTTTTCCATCTATATGGGCATACTTTGAAATAACTTTTATGGAATTCTTTTAATTTAAAAGCTATATTAGCATCATACTTTAAAATACTATACTAAGCTTGGGCTTGACCACATCCTTCCTTACTGTAATCAAGTGCCCTCCTGGGAGCTCAGATATAAGGACGTAAAGCTTCCGGTGTGGTGGTTGTTTCTCGCCCCCGAGTGGGATAAAAATAGTGGGCTAACTACCCTCTACCAATAACAGAGCGTGCCTCCTATGAAAGAGGTTGCACCGTATCTGATGTTGACCCTTAGGACTCAACTATAGCTCTCGCATATGCTATTATAGAATTTCCTTCGGATTGGTCGGAATAGTCAGTTGAAGTCGAATACTACCGTAATCGACGTGGATGAGGCCTGAATTGGAAGCTCTCTCTGTCTGCACATCAAAGGAAGGGACGTTTCAGCAACAATGCTAGATTTAATGTGAACTATTCCCACATATGCGAATGACCTTGGATGAAATAGGAAGTATACTAAGATCCCTTCCAGATTTCGCAGTAAAGGTTCTGCCCTAAGCCAAGACTTTACTATAAAACATAAATGAACTTCGTTTCAAAATGTCATATTTCTTTCTAGGAAAATAGAAAGGATAAAGAAAAAAAATATTTAGATGTCGTCCGAAGAATCTTATTAAGGCATGTGACTACATTGAAAAACTTTTTTTTTAGAAAAGGCGAATAATTTCTATTTAATATTCTTAATGTTTGAACGGTTTCATTTATAAAAGCGTTTCAATATTATTTCTAAACTTTATCTTGATCATTTTTTGGGAAACCACTGATTTTTATAATTGTATTTATAGATGTTTTAATGCTATTTTATAACATTAAGTACTATTTAATCAAATTCTAATCTTTAGAAAATGTTATTATGTAAAACCTCATAAATTAAAATTTAATACACATTTTTTTTTGTCAAATTTGGTATAATAATTTTTCATTAAGTTTTGCAGTTTCTGAGCTAGGGAATAAATAATCGATTCATTTAGAAATATACTGCAATTGTTTTAATCTTTCACAATGCCAAAAAAATGGAAAACATCATGCTATTTATCTTTAAATATTGGTTTTTGACTGACTCCAATAATTAAAGAATGTTTAGAAATACACAAATTTCAGTTCAGAAACTAGATAATTTATTTCTTTAGCTACCTACAAAATTTTATATAAACCATTTAAAAAATCTCTAAACTAAAAGATTTTTTATTTATACTTGTGTTTGCTCCTCCCTAAAAGGCAATATTTCTCAAATTAAAAAAAAAAACTTGTCAGTTAACTATTATAGTTTTGTTTTATAGTTTTTTTTTTAATTTTTGTATTCAAAAATTCAGAAATATAACTATTTTAAAGAGTTTTTCAGAAAAATTCATCTCAAATGTAGTCACATACCTTAATTGTGAAGGCTCAGAAAAATGCAAACGCCGATTTAGTGGAGGACACTCGGAAACAATTATTTCGTGTCGTAGTATAGAATGGGTTCTGGCCACTGTATCATCATCAGCTTTCTTGAAGGAATATCATTTCCTTTAAGAACATGGGCAGATCATACGGTTGGAGGTTGTTTGTTTATCTACGATGAATGCCAAACAAAGGAAGTTGTAATTAGAGGCTTCCTCAGATGAATAAAAATATTGGAAGGTTCAACATCTTCCGCTTCTCCGCATCTATGTGTAAGGGACAGAGCTGCAGACTCTCTCGGAGAATTCAATGTCTATTCTTGACAGAAAAGAGAGAAAGTCAAAGTAGGACGAGGTCAGCGATTAAATTTTGCTCTTCTCTCTTTGTGTCAGCCCAATCTGTGCTGGTAAAAGTTTAATTAAATCGAGGGTAATTTTTATAAACTTTTAGTGTAAAAATTTTATTTCTTATGCGATTGCCAGTTCAGATAAATCTTTAATTCATAATTAATTTGTCTTATTCTGTTATTATCGAAATTTATAAGATTCCCCACATTACAAAGTTATTTTTTCATTACAGCAGTGCATTTAAATTCATGCTTTTCTCGCTTTTCTCTTGCATGCTGTATTTAAAATTAGCAGAAATTTCTAATTCTCCCCCCAATTATTCTGATGTAAATTAAAGTTTTATGTATTAACCATTATTTGTATTCTTTTTTTGTTGTGGTTGTTGAAATGCATCAAAATAAACTTTCTTATATTTTTATTAGATATTTAGAAATTTCGTAACGAGGAGAAATGATTTGTACTGTAAGTGAGCATTAAAGTATAACAAACTAATAGATATTAAAACATGCCAATACCTGTTAAAACTTGTTATTACAAATAATTCCATTGTTATGCTTCATTCTGGAATAAGAAAATAAAAATGAGCGATTTTGGTTTTATAAAATCAACAAACACGTTTATAAATTTCTGAAAAAAAAATCATTTCATTCATCATGGATTATTGCTTTTAAGATGAAATTATTTTTATTTTATTAAAGCTAACAATATCTTCCGATAAAAAATAAAACGTCTGGTGGGTAAAATGGATTCAATCTTTTAATAAAAATAAATTAACTAAGCATTTTCGTTATCCTTATCTTCATATGTGAAATGAATCTATTGCTTTCAGTTCTAATCCAGCACTCAGTAGATTTTGAGTGTAAATAATCACAGTAAAATCCCTCAGCATCAACTCCAACTAACTTTCCTCAAAGTTAGTTGAGCAGCAATGGTGTTTTCATCGATTTCGGATCCCTCTTTCGACAATCAATCCTCCTTATATAGCCATCCAAAATATCTCCGTTAATACAAAACGTAAAAAGCACGACTTGGCAAGAACGGTGTAGAATGCTTTACTTTCCCACAAAAAGACCCCATCTTGTCCCACTACCGTATTAATGAAAGATTAATTCTCATTGTTCTTGCGATTTTAATGCAAGTATTTATAAAATATATAAATTAATTCTCTCGACTACATTTTTTACTGGCACACAAGGATTTATAAGTATAAATTACGTATTTCAGCAAAAAACTACAACAACGCAAATAAACTCTTCAAGAGAAATCAGACTACGTCGAAATACTTTTAATGGAGAGCCAGGTGTCTCAACTAAAATGGTTGCTACTTGTATAAAGGCCCCTTCTCAGCTTCTATCATTAATACCAACGTTTCCAACTCATTTTACCGTGAAATGAGCCAACAGCTTAACTACCTCATCTTATCTCTTATCAATACTAGAAATTATGATTCGAAAATAAGACCGGCATAGCAATTATGAATCACGATTGTTTCACTTTCGAGATTTCCGATTTGGTGATTCATTTTCCACACATAAAATGATAAAGTACTGTAATTATAAAGACATTTAATCCACGGCAATAGATCTCCCTTAATAACATGAGATTGATTGCATTTTTATTTTCTTATACAACGTTTAGAAAGAAAAAGTACTGTAATTATTAAAAAAATTCAACATCAAGTTATTAATGAATGTTTTCTTTAGTTCGAAAAACTATTTTTAGAACTAAATCCATCAGTATGTTTACTTATTAAAATGATAACGATCGATAAATGAAAATCGGTATGTGTTCTTTACACAAATATGATAGATCTGAATCGGAATCTGGACGAAATCTGTCATGGGAAAGATTTCCCGCCTGTCTGTTTATTAGACTGCGTATGAATAGGATAATGAAGTATAGAGGTGTTATTCGGCAAACGGTTTCGCCACTCAAATTATAAATCCATAAGAAATTTTTGTTCAAATTTGTTAAAGAGATATTGCCTATCATTCTGTTTATTCGACTGTTTCGAGAAACAGCTGTTCATCAGCAAGTCACTGGCAGAGATCAGAAATAACCTTCAAATCTGCTTAGTAAGCGACGAAACTGCACAAAAACAAGCAGCTTAGTGGAAGTATCCTACAAAAGCAGAGGAAAATATTCTATTAGTCTTTATAAATTATTGAATCTCCTCCTTATTTTACAACACAGATATTTTTGTTGAGCAAGTGATAAGGACGCTGTATGAGGAAAGGATGTACTCGGATGGATTCCGCGAATACGCTTACCACTTTTTAATGTAAGAATCTTTGCTTCGGTCGAAAGAAATAGATATAGCATTACAAAGGCTAATATTTTACAACTATTTACCAAAACTAAGAAAAAGGATACATGAATCCTATTTAGCTAGTAATGTTGGTAGTTTAGAGGAATAATTTTTCTCTATAGGATATAAAATCTCGATTTTCTGTTATGCAACGCATTTCACGTACTGATATCATAAATATGTAAGCGACAGGAACAAAAAAGGAAATTAAAAGATGGAATCTGATCGTTCATAATACTTTTTTAAGTTGTATGCTAGAATGGGAGACTATAAGGAAATGTGCTGTGTACATATCACATGATTATTTTGGTATCATTTTAAAGTAAACATTATTCGTAATTTTTATGTTTATAAAATTGAAGGCTCCTGGCATCTACTATAATATAATTTGTTTCCGAGAAAACTACTTTGAAATTCATGATATATAATTGAACTTTATTACTTGTACTATAAACATGCGACATAAAATTATTCGTATATTCTTTACCGAAATAAAATCAAGGACGTTAAAACGATATTATCGATAATAGAATTTATCAAGAAAGAATATTTCCATGCAAAGATAAGGATGAAGGTAAAAACTGATAAATATAATTGTGTCAGAATTAGAAACTCCGAAAGGCTAAAAACATTTTTATAAACCTTAAAAGTGTAATCAATCGTATATTCAGGAGAAATTTAAACGAGAAGTAGTATAAAAAGATATTAATAGCGACAAAATTACAAAATAATCAAGAAAAACTGCAAAGCAGAATGAAAATAAAAAATGAATGCAATGTGGATGCTATAATATAAATGATTAAATGTGAAGTGGACGGATAACAAATGATTTTAAAAGTATATACATTCACCGGATTATATATATTTATATACACACACACAGAGAGAGAGAGAGATGTGTTTATGCTTTATTTACATAGACATGTCACTATTTTTCCTTACAAAAGCATGTGATAATGTTAGGTCTTACTTTCATAAAAATGTGACTATGTTATATTTTACTTACTTAAACATGCGACTATGTTATGTTTTGCTTATATAGACATGTAACTATGTTCTGCTCGTATAGATAAGTGCTTAACATCTCTCAATGTCACACCACATTGCTGCAACCATACAACAAACCATTCTTTTCGCAACTTAGTTACATTTACATTCCGTATTGAAGTAACACGACGGCTGTTTGGGAGTGGATCTCGCAATTATGAACCGTGGTTAAGTGAGGAGGATACACCTAAGGCAGAATTTCCCTCTCCGATTTCCTCGCCATGCCAACTAGAATGCATTTATCGTGTGTCAGATCTAAGTACATAGTGGTTTATCTTTGGATGTATAGACCTTGATTTTGGAAGCCCCAAAATTATTATCTTGACATCAAGCCGTAACAGTCAAAAATATTCAGAATCTCAATATAACGTTGAACGGAAGCTGTTTCTTAACAAGAAATTATCCTTCAATTTAGTTTGTAATGAATAATTCAAAAATTTCTTTTTGAGATTCGTTGACTTGATTTTCGTATCTGTTCATTCATATTCGGCATATTCATTACTCTTGAGTTTCATTTTTTAAGAGTTTTACTTAAAATTCCAGATTGCTGAACAAAAGAATCAAGTACTTTTAGTGCAATAAAAGCGTGTTTTTATAAAGGAATTTCATTTTTTAAAATTATTTTCTACTAAATGTTTAGAGTTTTTCATAATTTGTAATTATATTATTTTAGAATCTAATAATCAATTTTCGCAAACGCAAATTAAATGGTTCATCTCATGTTCAATTTAAAATTAAATCAAAACTAAGGAATAAAATGATAAATAAATTTGAAAATATCAAAGTGCCGCATTGTAATCAAAATTTCAACATTTTTTCCCTCTCTACAGCGCAACTAGAACCAAGCAAAGCATTTATAATAAAATTCTGTCTTGACGAACGTGAAACGAATGAAATCAAGATGCAGCTTGATGTTCATTTCAATACATCACTTAAGCTACCATTTCGTAATTTGTTAATATAGATGCTATGAATTTTCTACTCAGGAAAATTATAAGATTGGTGCGTAATAATTAGGGCAAATAAAAATTATGCTCCATAAATCATGAATTAATACCGCTCAGTTTCTTTACTCAGACATAAAATTCAAAAAATAAATAAATTCAATAAAAAACATTCTAAAAAAACCAGGTTCTTTAAAATATTTATCTTTAAATTAATAATTCATTATTATAAATATCCTAAACTGTTGAAATAATTTTTTTCTTTATTTCAACACCAGTTACCACTAGCAAATCAAAATTTAACTGCATTATCATCGATTTATTGATAATTGTGTGTCGAAGATGATAAAATAAAACATTGTCATCAAAGATATACAAGTGTACAAAATTTAAAAATTTTCGGACATTAGGAAATGAATGAAAATCCAATTACTAATATGATCAATGAAACAAGTCAATTTATTTAAAAGTGAAAAATACCGCCTAAACACTGAAATACTAATGCTAACTTAGTATTACTATTGTCTTTAAAATTAGGTAATTAGTATTGAAACTTCCACAAAACATATATTCATATATATTATTCAAAACTCAAAGTTTCAGTTTTTTAAAGGAATAGGTGCACTTTAAACCAGCATCGATATTTGGTTAATAATTTGATGATTTAAAATGGCAAAGATAAATAATTTCTTTCACATATAACTAGATACGTGTACCATTTTATCTCAAAATATCTCTTTTAAATATGATTAAATTCAGAATCCTTTGAAAATTTTATAACAGCAGAGTGCATATTTACTCACATGTGAAAACTAATTGAAAAATTATAATTAAATATACATATCTATTTTCAAAGAAAACACAACAAGGGCGTACATTAACTGTCTAGACAGTATTCTTAGAAAATAAAGTACAACAGTGCCGTTTTCTCGAGTTTTATGTTCAGTAGTCTCTTCATATATCTATTTTGCAGCATAGCTTCTTGAATAAAAATATTTCACTTCTTTTTTAGGAGGAGGATAATTAAAATTTTACCACTTCGAAATGTGCAGATAAATGTGAAAAAGTTAAATCATTTTTCTTGGAACTTGACTAGACTAATTAACAATGATTAAGGTTCTTAATCAAGACTTCATTGCACAAAAATATTCAAGATTTCGGCCAGAAGTCGCCTTTGTCAAACATTGGCTGTATTGTTATTTATACAAATGACTGAATAAATTTTACTATAAGGTTACAATTTCCAATTTAAAATTTTACACTATGGAGTGATAACAACATGCCAGAAAGTTAAACATTTTTTCATTTATAATGCAATCTTTTAAGAGACTAATTTTTTCACTATGAATGTTTTATATTGCAGACACAGTTTTTTTAATCCACCATTATTATTGTATACCTATGTTAAAAACGAGTTGGGTGGCCTTCCAGAAAGTTACTTGCTCCCTCTCTAATAAAGGTCTTTCCTCCCTTCCCCAGGAAAAAATTGGGGATCTTGGATGATGCAGAGAATGCCTTGGCAAACAATAATTACAGAATATAGATCTTTGGTTTAAAATTAAAATATTTACAGAATCTATCGTGCGAATACGTATTTTGAAGACCTTTCTTCAAAGTGATTGAAACCAAAACTTAGCATGGGATTACAATTGTTGTCACAATAAAACGTAACGAATTTCATTGATTTTTGAGTTTTTACGTCTACCGGCATGCAAAAGTAGAAACAGCAGAATTCTAATACATTTGGTTCAGAATTTCATAAAAATTTATATTTCAGATGATAAACATATATGGCATGTTTTATATATTTAGCTCTTTCCGTCTTGGAGTTATCTAGCTCACTTGTGATCAAACAAATCGATTTTGTCTAAGGTATAAAAATCTACAAATGTTGTATATATGATAAATTATATCCTTCTGACTCAATTTATTTTGAGCTATCGTGTTTAACATACATTATACTGACAATATACTGTACATATTATATATAATGCATTATACTATATATACATTATACTGACAGATATAATGTCAAAATATGTTTTTCGGATCAGGGTAACTTGAAACGTGGAGATTCGTCAACATCTCGAGTTCAAATTTTTGAACGATTACAATACTTCGTATTCTATTTTGTTTACAAGAAAGTAGTAACACTGACTTAAAAAAAGACTTTCAAGAGTTAAAAAGACTTTGCAATGGTGTATCATCTATTAGATTATAAAAAGTTCCATGCAGAGTAAAGTTTTTGTTCATTATTGACACTTACAACGTGCTTTGAATTATTATTTTATACTTAAGAAAATGTCAAAAAAATATTTTCAAATTTTTGTATGCAGTTCTATTTTAGCATTTAATTAAAATATGAGCATTTCATCATTTAATATATTACGGTAAACATTAATACCAAGTTTCATAAAGCTCTTTGAACATTCTTATATTTGATTTAGCTTGTGACTTGTTTGAAAAGACGGAATTACATAATCATTTTTATGTTTTTTAATGCTCAAAAGTTTTAGAAGTTTGAAGAATTATGTATTCTTCATGAAAATAAGTTATCTGAATACCTTAAGTGCTAAAATATCAGATCGCCAATTTTCTTATAATTTTGGTTTCATTTTAGTAGTATATATCATGAAAACCCTTCATAAAAGACTCCATAATAATTCTACAGATCAATTATAAAATATGTTAAAGACTAAAATAGAACAAACTTAAAAAAAATAATGCAAATTCATTAATATAAAAAATAAAACTAAATAATTTCTTTATTATAGACATCAAAACAAAAGTATCAAGTGTTACTGCTAGAAGAATCTGAAAACAATACTATACTGGTATTAAATACTGGTATTAAAATTACGCCTCAATGACTATCTTAAAAGAAAAATTTCTAAATACTCAAACAACCGAAATATTTCGTGAATGTGAGCAGAATTCCAAATAAATTACAATAAACATGTCAGTTCTTTTCTTCTACGATTTTTGTTTTGACATCCTCATTTTTAATTAATATTTTTTCAAGATAATGCGTTAATAAATGCATGTTTTTAAAAACAGATAGAAATTTATGTTTTTTTTTCTTGTTATATATATATATATATATACTAGCCGCCTTTGGCGACCAGCCGGTTCGTCAGTATTACCGCTCGCTACAATTTTCAATTAAATATTTTAAGTAACTGGTCTCTTAAAGGATTCTCAAACAAAACATTTTTAATCTTCAAATTTTGATAGTCATACCAAACTTATATTGTTTAGATCGTTTCGTTCAATTTACTATATATATTTTGCTAATTTGTTGCCATTTCCGGTAAAACTTCAACTTTAATTAAAAATGTAAATGACGAAATTGCAATTAATATAAAGATATTTTTTAATAAAACCAAGCGTTTTATTTTATTAATCATCTTTATTGTTATTTATTAATTATTATTATTATTGAATATGAGTATTGCAAACAGAATCGCTCGGTATTTAAGTCTTATGTGAACTACAAAATATTTTTCATCGTTTATGTAATATCTCAAACAATAATTCAACAAAAATTTCTGAGATTCAGTATAAAATTCAGTTTTTAGTTTTGCTTTCAAAAGGATTGACGTGAAATCAATAATAATATTTTGTTCCTGCTTATAAATATATTTCAAAAATTATGAAGTCTAAATTTAATGCAGTAAGGTATCATATTCTGATAAATATTCTGGACACACCAAATTTTAAATAAATGAATGAATGTTTCTATTTTCCACGATCAACTAAGACTTATTTATGAAGTTTTAAATGTTAAAAATTTAGAAAAACTCACCATTTTCATAATCTTAGGCCAATTAATCTTGAGAAACCTGCGCGCTTATTGGCGTATTTTCTTTGAAACGATCGATGAAAAATCTAAAATTATCCTTTTTTAGATTTGCAATGAATAAGCAGACGATATTTAGAAAAGTACAGATATTTAGACTGGAAAATGAAATTATCTGAAATTAAAAACACGCGCAGACGATATTTACAAAAGTAAAAATATTCAAACCTGAGAAGGAAAATATATGAGTTATTCCATCAATAAATGCCATAAGTTTGTTTACATCTTCATTATTTTATGTGTCATTAAATATCAAAATGGATCCGGGACTGAATAAACACCCTGTATAGAGAGTGTAAAAGATCATAAAATAATTTTTCTTGAATTTATTTTTTAGAAAAAATAATATTTCATATTTGTTTCATTTCTTACAGACACTTGCCTAAAATTATAATTTTGCAGATTTCATTTCCAAAAAGATTTAATTTATTTTCAGTTAGAGCTTTAATCAATGTGATGGCAACTCTTTGAAAAAAGCTATTTTTTTCTCATGAATGCGAAACGTGCTTAATCCTCATTTTTATTTTTGACGGAAAAAATTATTGAAAAACATAGTTAAAATATTTATTTAAAAATTCATTAAATTAAAAATAGAAATTTAATTTTAAGATTAAAACATTAGTATCATTTAGAAGATAAATTTTTGATCTTTAACTTCATGTAAAAATCTTTTTTGTGCGGTAATATTTTCGGCAGTTATAGCAGAAACACGTCAAAATTTCGCTTAATTTTTAAATAAATAAAATTCTAGTTAAAAATTCGAAAAAATAACCCCCAGGTGCACATTCCCGGCCTCCAAGGTATACACGTGCCAAATTTGGTAGCTGTAGGTTGAATGGTCTGGTCTGTAGATCGCCAACACACACACACACACACA
>JAPMOR010029737.1:64174-83028 GCA_026543865.1 Argiope aurantia
CACTATTTTGCTCGAAGACAGCAGTTTCTAAACATTCGCTTTATTTTAAGGTAAGAATGATTTCCTGCCATAGAAATTCATAGCAGCAGGCGTTCTTAAAGGAACAACTTTTAGGCCTTTGAAGTGGGTTCCCCTCGATAAAAAAGAGAAAGGAGTGAAACAAGTATGAAATCAGCAATAACGCACATCAAGTTAATTAGAAAATAATCTCATAAATACGCGGAGTTCGTCGTGGATCATTTGTACAATTTCTACTTGTTCATTTACTCATTTTGCTTCTTTTTGTCTTTAAGGAAAATATTACATTTAAAAGTCTGTCTCGTTCTTTTTCTGGTAATTTTAATATTTCAAATAATTATAGCACAAGAACATGGAATAATATAGGCCAGTAAAAAATCTACGAAAAATTTTTCAATATTCTTATACTTTATACAGACTGAATTTCACTATAAAATATTTCTAATTAATAACTGATTTTTTAACACAAAGTATGTGATATGATTTTCACTTTCCTATATTTGCGCATTTTGCTCCTCGGAATTATTACTCCCAGAACAGTTAATTTCGCGTACATATACGATATTAATTTGTTCATTTCAAACATGTTGTTCACATTCACTATACAATAATAAATAATATTCTTGTTTTACAACGATTTATTTTTATTTCACATCTTATTTTAACAGAAAATTAATAAAGAATAATTTCTCGTGCCACCGAATAAAGCGTATATGGTAAAAATTTACTTTTCTCTCAAATACACGGAAAGTAATTTAATTCTTTATAATACTCACGAAATATATGATTATAATAATAATAATAATATTATATATATATATATATATATATATATATATACACAACACTGCCATAAATTAAATGAGATTATTTTATTTATATTGAGATGAAATGTAAAATGTTGCGATTTCCAATCATTTTGAATTTATAGCTACCGAAAATATAAATTCTGTAGCAAATAATACGAATAAGAATTGAATAGATCTTTTTAAATTAAATTAAAAACCAAACAGTAAATCTCACAATTATGTGCTTTTTATTTTCTTGTATAGGAAATATGAGAAAAGTATAGTATTCGTCAAAAAAAAAATCGAATAAGACCCCTCTCCGTTTGGAAAAAAAAAACGATTTTTGGAAAATATCTATCTGTCTGTGAAAAAGATAACTCAAAAGCACTTTGAGCTAGATAGATTAAATTCGGTGCATGACTTTCACACCAAATTTATAGATTTCTATCGAAGTTTTTGTAAAATATATTCAGAGAAAGTCTATCAGCAATATAAGTTATATTATATTATAATTTAATGCGATAACTACAAAACGAAGAGGGATAGGTGGATAAAATTCAATACACATATTTAACTTCTATATTGTAAATATCTATCAATTTTTGAGCCAAATCTAACAATAAGTACTTTTAGAAGCACGTAAACACGGCAGCTCCAAAACGCACTGATTTAAATATATCAAATCTGATATGTGACTTTCTTGACTACAATTGAAGTTCTATGCCAAATTTCGAGTTCAATCAGTTGGGAAAAGGCTTTCAAAATACAAATTCAATTTTTGGGGTGTCATTCACCTGCAAGAAACTGACTAAAGACCGCAGAATTGATTCAATAAAATGACTGAATTCAAGCCAAAGTTTAATATTTCGTTACTTAAGTAAGCCAATGTCCAGGTTCCCTGCTTTACGCAAGGTTCACAATTTTTTGCGCGGAGATGGGGGATAATACATTTATTAGACCATAAGCGAAACAGTTTTGGGGGACAATATTTCTCTTGTTTCATGTGAATCCTGTCACACCACTGTCACTGGATGCGCATTATTGAACATGTTGTAAAACCTACAGCTGTTACATGTAATCTATTTTCACTTTAACCCAATGCATAATGGTTATCTAAATACAATTGACATGTTCACATAATCATGAATTGACTTTGATGAACTTTGTATTAAATTGTATTGAAAAGTCCTATCTATCGACATTGGATTTCAAATTTTAATCTGCTTGTTACTTTTAGCATGCATTACTTGCATGTGATTTGAATCTATTTTCAAATAATTCATCTGAAATTATTATTATTATTATTTGTTATCTGTATGAACATACATTTTAGAAGTAGTAACCTCTCAGGAAAAACGGATGGAATAGTTTCATTGCTGAACAATTATGTGTTGAATATTCTATGCTTGATAAGTTGCTTCAACTGACTAGAATAATACGGTGAACGAAGGAGAAGGGTTTCATTAGTTAGTTTCTTAATTGAAAGGAAAGTTTATTTTTTAAAATAAACACAATGTTTAGGTGATTTTTTTAAAACCCTGTGAAGAAAAAAATTAAACTAAATCTATAACTTTTCATTATTTATTTTCTAGTGTATTCACAAGACGTTATATAAAAATGTCATTAAAGATGATTTTTCATCTTTTTAATTAAAATATAGCAAACATATACACTTTTCTTAAAGAATAAGACAACAGATTTTAAAGGTTTAACAAGAAGTTTTTAAGTTAGTTTCTTCAATATAATGCTTGTCACTTTTCGTGATTCACTCTGCGTCATTTCATTCAAATTCAATATATATATTCACAAAAATTTCTTAAATAAACTTGTTAGATTTTTCAACAAAGTAAATTAAAACTAAATAATTTGATTTAATCCTCTGTTTTACAATTTGTATCATGAAGGTTACCTGACGAATAAGGTAATACAGTCTGAAGACAGAGACCATAAGTAAAGATTGATTATTGTTACGCTTCATCTCAAAATACTAAATTTAAAATTTCTGAAATTTTCAAAGTTCAAATCATTTGTCTAGCTAGATTACTAATGAAAAACTCTTTACTTCTTTTTTTCTAATCTCGCTGTATCTCTTATTCTATGTCACAAAATAAATTAGACTTATCATCAAACTTTCTCTCATTTGACTCGCAGCCTGCTGTAAAACTTTAATTGCACCCCAGAAGCAAGCAACTCCACCCGGCATCCTTTTAGAGAGGAAAAAAAAATGCCATTCATCTTACCGAATGGACGCCCCCATTCCAAACCAGAGTCTTCTATGGAATGTGACCACGTCTTAAAACTCTTTTCTTATTTATTTATTTTTTGTACCACTTTATTTTTTTTTCTGCAGAGCTACCTTCTCTCAATTCAGAAGAAATATACGCCGAAGAATAGATGAACAAAATATCACATAGTATTTTTTTTTTATTCTTCTTTCCTTTCTTTCTTTATTTTCCCACTGTTTTTTGTTCTCTTTCCTTCCAAAGTGTGTCGTCCCGTTGGGATTAGCGTCCTATCGATCTATGGCCCCTTCCCCGCAAAAGAAAAGATTTTTGCCGGCTATAACCCTTTCTCCACCACCGCGCGCTAGAACTCTTTAAAGATTCGACACCCACATGCCAACCCCCTCCATAAAACGATGTCGCCTTCGGGGATCTTCTCCTCAATCGAAGCATCTGCTCCATACCGAGGGAAGAAGGGGGGAAAGGAAGTAGCTACATCCCCCCCTTCAACCATTCCTTGTTTAATTACGTAGCATCGAACCGCTTGCAGGTACTTCGAAATTTCGGGCTGAATATTTTGCGATGGTTTGAGAAAAAGAGAAAAGGGGATATTTGCTCGGCAGGTTTGCCTCGATCGTCTTTGCTGAGGTGAGCTGGATAATCTTGGCAAGCAGTCCTCCTCCCGGTTAGTCATTACGGGGGAAGCTTAGTTAGGCGGACGGTGAAATTAAAGGGTCGCGGTGCACACGCTCCGATGCATTATATACCTCATTCAAAACGTTTCGTGGGGGTATTTTTACCCAGAAAGAAGATTAAGTGCCGGTGTTACGCATGCGCCGATGGTTAATTATGTTTCCTTCCCTCAAACTGGCAGCCACTCGCGGAGTTAACTAAGCGTAAATTATAATCGTGATCGTCACGAAACACTACAGAATTTTCATTTTTTGCTGCAGCAAGGAACTGTTCTTTCACTCCAACGTATAATTTCCTTACATTCTTTGACAAAGGGATTACTCTTGAGGAAGCCGTTCTTTACTGAGAGTAAATAAGAACATGAAGCTTCCTGGATTTAATCTATAAATACGGAAGAGAAGCCGATGGGAAATCAATGCAACTTCAGGTTGATGAGTGAAAATCAGTTAGCAAAAGGTAGAAGATATGAATTTTAATTAACACTGACAAATTCCTAATGTATTTTGCATGTCAGTTCTGGATAAATTAAAGAATCCAGAAATTTGATAGATTTTATGAATAAAAGCAGCATTTCTCTCCTTTATTCAATGAATAATGCAGTAATCAGAAAAATAAGATGATTTTCATTTATTTTCTAATATATTTGATAAGAAATAAACTAACATCTTATCAAGAATTCATACTTTTCCTGGAATCAAGAAATGTGTTTTAGTATTTTCAATGAAACATTCTATTTTATGCGTTGCAGAAGATCCCATCTAGTGAGAGGCTGATCCTACAAGGCATTTACATTAAATGTTTCTGAACCAAACACACTAACATTACTATATATGATACCAAGATCTGATATCAGATTTGTTTGAAAACATCAGTGAGCTTATCGTTGCTTTTCAAATGACTATAAGGAATTTGAATAAAGTTTTTTTAACTGTTCTTCTCTTCTTCCAGACTTATGGGGCGTACTATATAAGCTTTCGAGAGATTCTGAAATGTTGTGTTTCTGACAACGTTTAGACAAGAGACACACTCATTAAACTCACTGGACGTTTGATTAAAAATTCTGTAATTCTGTCTTGGAATCAAATGTTACCGAAATTCTCTTACAATTTGTAATTTATCAGAAGCACATACAAATAAAGCTTCTCTAAAAACTTTGCTAAAACCTGCACCCTGTGTAATATGTGTATGAATTATCTTATGTATGGGTATTCTAGATTTTTTAAATCTGATACTCATTTCTAAAATTTTACAATACTCCTTAGGTGACTTTTGCATCTTGATAACAATCCAATTAAACCAAGTGTAATGCAAATAATATCTACCAATTAATATCTCAGCATAAAAACATTTCGTTACTTATTTTATATTTATTATTCTTTGATATTCTTTATCTGAAAAATAATTTTTTCATTAACTCCAATAATAACATCCAACTAGATATTTTATTGATATCAAAAATTATCAAAATGAATGCTTACAAAACCTATAACAAAGGTATTTTTTAAAACAATTATAAGTTCGTTCATTACATAATAACGATAGGAATCAATGAACGATACCAAGAAATGGAAAAAATATACAAAAAATATTGTTCATAAATGAATTATCATGAAACAATTAATAAATTTATTCACAGTTATTTATTTGGTATTAGTGGATTTTTTTAAATACAAATTAGGGTTCTCGATAACGTGGAAGAAAAATTCAGTTCTGGCAAGAAAATGTGAGATTTTCGTCACGGAGTATGCATCATTTCCCGATCTAAAACGAACAAATGAAGAAACATTAAGCCACCGCGTTCTCTTTTTAGACGTTTTATAAATGTTTTTATTTTCTCGTATATGAAGTATCAAGAAGGCACTGATAAGAAATAAATCGCCAAATTAATCGCCTGTAATCGCCAAAAATTTCGAACTCGAGATTTTGCGGAATCTTCACGTGTACGATTTTCCCAAGTTCATAAAACAAATTCTGGAACATTTTTGTTTGTCCGCCTATTAATGACAAAGATAACGGATGAAATTTGGTATATGATTTGAAATAAATTTGTAAATTTGTATCCAGTTTTGAGCAAAATCTATTCAAAGGAATTCTGTCCGACCAGCCGTTCGGATATAAGCTAGCACGATAACTGCAAAATAGAGAGAGCTACAGGGATAGAATTCGAGGCACAGATCTACATTAAAGACACTTATCAAATTTTGAGGCAAATCCAACAAGGGGTGGAATGTTTATCAGTGTGTACTTTAAGAAACAAGTAAAAGTGATAACTCCAAAACACAATGACTTACATATATCGAATTTGGCATGCGATTTTGTGTCATTCTGTGTCATATTTTAATTCTTTTGGCAGTAAATGCTTCGGAAAGTTTGGGGATACCACTCCAGCTGGTTTAAAAACATAGAACGATCAATATCCACTTTATTATCAACAATAATATTTCTATATTAATTTATCAATCATTGTCTAATAAAACTAATTTATTGAAACTTAGATAAAGCTTAATTCCTTTTTATCAAATTAAAATCAAAATTATTTATCAGATTCTGTCAATAAATGTGAATATAATTTTCTTAGTACGAGTATCATCGCACAAACTCATTCTTTTTTAATGAAAACTTCTTTTTGAAACGTTTAATCCATCTTTACAGGAAAGTTTAAAAAAATTTCTGCTCAAAATATTAAATTAAATACAAGCAAATACAAACCATACCCAAAATTTAATTCTTCACATAATTTAAGTTTATTATGGTAATTATATTTCTTACATTTTGAACAATGTATTTGGCTACCGAATGATGCCAGATTTCACTAGTTTTTGATACATTTGGAATCATCATCAATATAAGGGAAACAGATATTGTCCTATTACCCATCCCCAAGTTTTCGTTAATAAAAGTTCGAAATCGTTTTTTCTCAGACGGTGTTAACATATCACTGCTTGTAGTATACCAAAGGTTTCACAAAATAAAACAAAACATTTTCAATTTTAGGTATTTACTTAATGGTCCTTTTTTAGTTTCTCGTGTATGAAGTATAGAGAAAGTACTGTAATCATCAAAACACTCGAATTTGAGATTTTGACGGATTTACAGGATTCAGACCTCCCCGAGTTCAAAACGCACACTTTTGGAAGATGTTTGTCTGTCTGTTAGTGACAAAGATGATTCAAAATTCCTTGAGGTAGATGAATGGAATTTGGTATACGGTCTTTATACTAAATTCGTAGATTTCTATCAAATCCATTCGAAAGAAGTCTGTCCGCCCGCCATTTCGGATATAATCTAGCACGACAGCTACAAAACGAAGAAGGCTAGATCGATACAATTCGGTACATAAATTTCACATCTATAGTTTAGACATCTATAAAATTTAGAGTCAAAACTAACAAAGGGTTGATCTATTTTTTTTTCACTTTCTGAAGTATGTACACGTGATAACTAATTAATACCTTAAAAAATACTTTTTAATTTTATTCTAGTAAAATAGGGAGCATTTCACTGAATATAGTAATGTATAATTTGCATAGTTTTGAGGAATGGCTATTTATAAATTTACCTTTAACAATAAATCTAAACGGAACTTCTACGATTGAAAATTGAGGGGTTTTTTTTCCGAAACACGTACGCATAGAGCACATTCACATGAAATTTTATACAACAGTATTTATAAACATTATAAATTTGTTAAATATATATATATTTTCTTTTTTTATGCAATAGTATTATTTTTATAGTACTATTATTATCATGGCATATATTAGATTTTCAAGTTACATAACATTCTTTACTTTTTGAAATTTTTGCTATCAATATATTTAAATGAAAATAAATTTACTGTAATTATTAAATATATGCTCATAGATTATGGAAACTTTAGAGTGATTTCATTCAGAATCACTTTTTCTGAATTTGTTTTGAACCGATTTTTGTTTAGAGAACTTGAGAATTATCGCATCACATTGATTCGCCATAAAAAAAACGCTTTAAGAAATAAAAAAATTATCCTGTTTAGTATTAAAAATAAAACATTCATTATAGTTGTTCTAAATTTTGAATTTTGGAAGGTATCAACCATCTAAACTCATCATAATATTTCATTTGAATTTGTTGACGATAATAAAACTTTCTGCATATAAAATTAGTAATATAAGAAACAGAATTAATTCTTCCAATTGGGTTACCAATTTGATTTATTGCTGTAAATTGGCAGCTTGGCTTTTCAAACCATTTAGATGTGTTATGTAGGACTGAAATTCGTGATGAAAATCTTAGTAAAATTTTTTACAAACTTATCATGATCTTTAATTGCAATACATGTACTTTATATCAATAGGAATTGTTATTTTTCTGATAGTATTGTTGTAATATGATGCTACCTATTTGGCTATTCATACATTTAGATGTATTACTAAGATCTGAAATTCGTGATGGAAATCTTCTAAGCGAAATTTTTTAAATTCTGCCTTTCTCTCTTCAAATAGTCCTCATTGATTGTGCATAATTTTAATGCCAATCTCTCTAGACAAGATCATTATGAATGATATCAGACATGTAAACATAGGCAACGGCCCATGTAGCACTAATTGGGGATTCAAATAATTCCAGATAAACATTTGCCAAATATGTGCACAGAGATCAACACACTCAATTTATTATTAATTCTTAAAAGCAATTTTACTCGTCTCTGGTACTGCCATTTGTACTCACTTTAAACCGCAAATAAAAAGAATAAATTTATGTTGTGCTTTTTGTTTTCAATGACCGGATTTTTTCACTCTGCCTAAAATTAATTTGACATCCTGCAAATTAGAATGAAAAACTGGAAATGTATTTTATGCATGAAACTTATATAATGATGATTCCATAGTCATTAAATTTTATTGATATGAATAAGTTGATTTTTATATCAATTTTTGCAATTATTTTAAATTACATC
This sequence comes from Argiope aurantia, assembly GCA_026543865.1. Classification (NCBI taxonomy): domain Eukaryota; kingdom Metazoa; phylum Arthropoda; class Arachnida; order Araneae; family Araneidae; genus Argiope; species Argiope aurantia. Next base: position 72,835 of record JAPMOR010029737.1, read on the forward strand.
TCTGATGTACCATTGCCTTCTTTTATTGAAGGGTGTGGTGGACATGTTTTACTTTCTGGTACCAATTAAGAACGTAACAAAACTTTTTTCCCTAGAGCTAATCAGAAAACTCTTAGTCTTATTTTAACTTACAAAACTTCGGGTTTGTCAGCACAAACAAAATCGCTAATAACCACATTGTTTGCTTTCCTAACATTGTGTAATTGAATGCTTTCGATATGGCCTTTTCTTGGCTTATAATGGAGGTTTTATTTTTAATTCAGCATAGTGAGGAAGTTTCAGGGAGACCACTTTTGCCGGTTGTAATTGGAAAGAAAAAAAAGTTTTGCTATTGACTTAATCTTGAAATGTAAAACATTCCCAATTAGCCTTAATAATAGGACTTTATAAAAATAGATTGTGCAATCTAAAACACGATGAGAACTTTGCCTGTTCAAACAAGATGTTCCGTTGAATTACGACGATGCTCTATCGCAAGTTCTATATATTCGCACATATAGAGATTGATTAAGCAACCAGAAACTTATATGTGCTCATCAAATAGAACTGACTTGTGCATTGACTTAAACGAAGATAACCTGATGTTCCGTTGAATTAAGACGATGCTCTATCGCAAGTTCTATATATTCGCACATATAGAGATTGATTAAGCAACCAGGAGCTTACATGTGCTCATCAAATAGAACTGACTTGTGCATCGACTTAAACGAAAATAACCTGATGTTCCGTTGAATTATGACGATGCTCTATCGCAAGTTCTATATATTCGCACATATAGAGATTGATTAAGCAACCAGGAGCTTACATGTGCTCATCAAATAGAATTGACTTGTGCATCGACTTAAACGAAGATAACCACTTAATTCTTCATCTTTGAATGTTTAACACTATTTTAATGACGATTAAAAATTATTTTCAACTAAGGTTACATTTGCAAGAGGGGGAAGGGGATTGAGACAAGAATAATCATTAAAAATAGTTTGTTTGCTATATTTACTTTATACTTATTTTTAATTGAACTACTTTGAGTTTTATTTTTATATCAGTATAGAATTATTCCTCTAAAATACCTACTGCTCATTCTCGGATTCGGGAACCTTCAGTGCTTTTGTGTCGAGTTTATTCCGCCAAAAAAAAAAGTGTGGTGAGGGGAAAGATGAAAGAGATTATGCTTATATTTAGCTATAGAATATCAAGTGTATCACGTTATTCGCGAAATAATTGCTCATTTTTCTGTATACCAACCCTTAGAGAAGTACAATCATCGAAAACTCATATGGAGATCTTGAAATGAATAATATATGCAAAGAATTTTTATGTCTTTGTTTTGTGTAGATAAATTTTTGTATCTTATTATTTTTTCACCTTTTTAATTTGTTCGAGCATTTTATTTTAAGAACAATTTATCATGTTGAATGATTGCATGGATTCGTAATAAAATCAAGTGCTTAGAGGTGCAAATGTAATTTTTATAGAATTTTATTTCTACAAATATCTTAATTTAAGTTTATAAAATAACAAATGCGGTAATTCAATGATAGGGTATGATACCACTGAGATTGATATTTAAATTAATCGAAACTTTATATATAAATACTAATTTTGCATCTTAAAATATAGAAAGTAATTCCACCAAAGAAACATGCCATGATTTGCAATTTTAACATATTTTGGAAACTAATATCGTAAATTTTAAACTATGTAACTTTGAAGAACAAAGGAAATAATTTTTAAGCATTTACAAAGTTGTTATGTTTTTACAAATTTATAAATAAAAAATATGGTTTTCTGTTTCGTTTAAATATCACAAATTTCCAATACTTTTTCCTTTATTTGTCTTGACAATGAATATTCAGCTTCACAATCTAAAAGAAATGAAATGAAATTTCATTTCTTTTAGATTTATTTTCTTTAAATATTATTGTTTCAAATATGTCTTCTGCAGTTTCTTCAAGGATTTTAAGAAATTTCTGAGAAATTATTTGCTTGATTTAATGCATTTCTTACAAATAAGTTCAGATTTTATTTCAATTTATTCCTGCATTGTTATTTCTTAAACAATTTATCAATATAAAATAAATATTCATCATAAAAGGCAACAATGACAAATTCCTTTGACATTGTCCCTTTTTAAAGTTAAATTGAATTTTGGAACCGACAGTAGAAATGCTGATTTTAAAATGACAAAGCTTAATATTTATTTTGAAGTTATTTATTAATATTCTTTAGTGTTTCTTGAAGTTAATTTCTCTCCTTCTTTATGGGTACTTTTCGAAGAAGAAAAACAATATTTTTGGTATAATTTGTTATTCATTATTTGGTTAATTTACTTCCATTTTGAAACACTTTTATTTAAATTGATTTGTTTCATGTTTCTAGGGATGTAATTTTGCATTCGAGTTTTCTTTCATTTCCCAATGTCTTGAATTTTTAAATTTCGTATACTTGCGTAATATCGATAATAATGCATTATTTTAATATTTTCAGAATGAAATTGTTATTTCTTAAATTAAATTTTTATTAAATTTTTTTTTATTAATCTTTTATAAAATTAAATTTTTATATCTAGTTAGTGTTACTATCCGATAGTAAGTTTGGAAAAAAAATTGGTATTAAGATTAAAAATTAGAAATATGTTTGCACAATTTATTTAATTCATCTTTTTTAAAATACTGTTTTTTTCACTTATAGTATTTTTGCTGTCTAGAATGTTTTATGAAATTTCTTTAAAAAAAATAAGAAATCTCACAGAGTGAACGAATTTAAGAGAATAAAAGAAAATGCAGCCAAAGAAGACATTTGTCCTATGATTCTAATATCTAGTGGATAACTAGCCAAAGAAAAGAATCAAAAAGCAAGTTTTAATGATCAGTAAATAAAATTTATAATTATGTAATCTGTACAAATCATACAATCTTTGTTAGGACTAATTTTTATAAACTGTGAACAATAAAATTACAGTAAAAATGTCTATAGAATAATTATGAAGGTATTTTTTTTTGAAAAATCTTTTAGATATAATTATTTTAAGAGTACTACTGTCTAATTTAATGAATGTAAATACTTTGGAACTAACATTTATGTATTTAATTATAATGTAAGTATTCATATGATATTAACAATAATTTTTCTTCTAATATTGCAACTTTATTATTTGGAAGGGAATTAGAGTAACTTCTATCAATCATATAATCTTTGTTTCAACAAATTTATGTAACATCCGAATGACAACATTACAATCATAGACTCACTACTGACACGGACAAACTTTAATAACCGGATCGCAGCGAGTACGAAGAGCCATCACCGGCCACGGTACAACCCTACCCTAAGGAAGTAAGTTTTTCCATCAATGGGAGGTAGACAGCCCCCTCCTTTTCGTATACTTACAAAGGTGGCGAAAAGCAACCATCCTTCTGAAGCTTCTCATCCTCAAGTACGAGGTGCCACCCTCCGTGGGTCTTGGCAACATTATAATAAATAATACTTAGAATAATAATGTTTAAAACGGAAAGTTGAAAAAATGAAAACATCAAAAAAATGAAAACATTGCCCACCAATATCCGGATGAATTTAAGCATGGTGTGGTTGAGGAACATGAATCGTAGAAATTAAATTTAAAAATATGTATTATAATCTGGATACACTCTTAACTAATTTGAAGGCAGTTTCATTTAAAAGCGATTTAGATTACGGAGGCCTCTAAGTAATAATAGGTGCTTTAACAATGAACTGATCACCATGATCGTTCTGATTAGTTTTTCTAGGAAATGCATTAACGTGAGCCATTTTTACCTTTAAAATTTACTAAAGAAGGCAATCCATTTTCAAATGGATTGGGCCTTTGGTGATCTGAATTGCTTTTACCAACACACACACACACAAACACACACACACACACACACACACACACACACACACACACAAATGCTTCAACTTCATCAAAAATTAGTGAAAAATTAGAAAATGAAGTGAAATGGAGTCAACATTAAGAGAAGGCAAAGAGGAACAAGATTTCAGAAATTTCAATTAAATTATTCAATAAAAGAAAGTTTTATGACAATCGGATAATACATGCTTCTGTCCGTCTTTTCAAATGTCCTTGAAATATTTACCCATAGTAAGTGGGGGAGAAAATCCATAACACTGGGAAAATCGATTAAAGTGCAATAATCTTTTTCATATTCAATAATGTATACAAGCTTTAATTTTTATTTCTAAATTCTAATATTTTAAATAGAGAACATTTCCTACAAAGATCTAGTTTCATTTTTAATTCTATACCATGCTTTTTTTTTTTTACAAACTCTTTCATACATTGCATCATTTTTAATCTCGAAGATCAGAGAACCGGGAGACTGTTACAAGTTTCCGCTCGACTCGCTTTCCAACGAATCCCAAACTCATTACAAGACTTCCATTCTCGAATAGGTTCCGGAACATGAAGAGACTCATTCCTCTATAATTGCCACTGGTTCTCCATCCTATCATGGTCTGGACGTCTGGCGATGCATCGTAATAAAAGGCCAAGTATGTCGCCAATATTTAAAACCCTTCCCCAAAATAAAACTACTCCCAAAAAGATGGGTCATCCTAAATTCCGTTCACACGGGAAAAGCGCTGCTGGGAAAGGGATGGGGGAAGTGGAGGTCGAACTCAGTCTGCCATTTCGAATGCCAGCGGTGACCATCCTCCACCCCAACATTTTCCCACTGGAGCATCGTGACGCTCATCAACTCTGTTGGGCATCCCTTTCCTCCTTCACACGCACTGTCCATTCCCACCCCCCATCTGACCAACAGCAGCAGCAAAGCAACAGCAGCGCGTGGGGACCCATACGTTGGATTCGCTCTTTGAGTAGTCGCGGCGCATTCTGTAGCAGCATGGAATCGTCAATGATAGGGACTGTCCGAGAAAGGGAAAATATACAAGGCAAGGGAAAATTGCATTTACGGAGAAAATTACTCGAGTAGAATTCGATATTAATCACGAGGGAATTGACGGACATATTTTATTTTGGTTTGGTTACTTCCCCCCTCCCTGTAAGAATTTCTTTTGGAAATTTCTGGAAACTAAAATTAAAAAAGATTCACTTGCACGCATATTATATATATATATCAATATAGACCAACATGGGTGAGATATTTTCTTTTTAAATTCGGGATTTTTTTTTATTTTTTTTTATTATTGTTGCTGCTGAAATACTGCTGAAAATTAATTTCATGATATTTAGTAAAATATCTTTACGCTAAACCAGGCCAGAAATTTCGTCAATATTATAAATTTCAACAATAGTTTGCCTACCTTAACATTTATTGCTCTTGACTACTTTAAAGTAAAAAGTGTTGAATGACCTCATAGATATATCGCAATTTTTATGCCAAATTTTGAAAAGACCATTAAAGTTTAGAAAACCATAAATAGATAATCTAAATTATGTATTTTAATATCTTTAATTAGGTATTTTAAATTTGAAAAAAAAAAACTTAACTTAAAAACCGATTTAAAAGAACTTTTTAGTAAATTTGCCTAACGTTCTTTCAGCGTATTTTCAATCCCCCCCCCCAATTTTAAATTCATTTTCAGATTAAACTGACTAGATTGAGCGTTATCTATTAAAAACCAATATTCTGTTGTTTCAGGTTCTTCAAGAAGTGAATCTATTTGTTTCTTGTTAATTAAAATCTGAAAAGACGTTTAACTTAATATGTATGTTGTTACATTTATGAGAATAGATCTAACTTAACCAAATAATATGTTAATATAATAGTCTTGTAGAGGGACGAGACTCTTTATTATGTTATGCCATGGATGAAAGAATGAGTTCAGTTTCAGGAACTACTTTTTATTAGCGGGTTAAGTTCCACGGCACAAACATTTAACACAAGCATATTGAAGAACAAGGCATAGAACAAATACACACGGCAAGCAAGGACAACACAAGAGACAAGAATGAGGAATCATGGGAAAACATGGCTCTTGATAGGTGGCTCTGGTAGCGCCACCTATGAAGAAAGGAGAAGGCAGTAATTGTAACCGCTACAGTCTTATGTTAAATCATGTATTTTGTAGCCTTATTATTATTTAGTTTGCTATTTTCTCAATAAAATTAAGAATTCCACAATACTTGTAAAATGTATTTAAAATATGTTGTTTGAGCTCAACATTCATTTATCCTAAAAGACTTGACTAGAATTTAGATTTTATTTTAGTAAAATAAATTTTATGGAAATTGCAAGTCAAATTCTTGAAACTTTTGGCATTCGATGGTTTATTTTATTTATTTATTATTATTTTTTTTAGCAATGGAGGGGGGGTCTCCTATGCTTGAAACATCTATTATGTGTTGTATACGTTTTTAACGGTTAACCTTCTTTTAAATATTTCTCTTTGTAAATGCGGCATTCTTCTTAATGAAACATAAAACAGTAAATAATTATAATTATTAATCTTATAGTATTTGAAATAAAAATAATTCAGTATAAAACAAAGTTTATATATTCACGGCATTAAATTCGAAATGAGTATTAAATATTTTTAAAAGTCTTCTCATACTTCTAAAGGAATTTTACTGACTGATCAATAATGGAAAGATTTTTGATTCAACAGGTGTATAATCTGAATCGCTATAGTTAAATGATTAGTAAATCCAAGGAAATCTTACGATTCGTCATCAATTTATTATTTAATCGCAAATACAACTTTATGTTTCTTAAAATAAAAATGAAATTTTTTAAAATGCTGTTATCTGAGTTCTTTTTTCTTTTTGAACCAACCTACTTCGATGAAGAATGAATAATTTTTACTAATTATTTTTACTAATTAAATCTATTGCATAATTTAACATTCCACATTTTAATTCCACAAAATATTTTAGTACATTTGTGTTTAATAATTGTTAATGTTTTATTAATGCATTTGTTCTGCGAATTATATATACGAACATCCCAATGTTTATTAAAAATGCAATTATCTTGATAAACTGTCTTCAAATTATTTGTTAAAAACTGTTATACTTTTAAAAAAAACGCAAAAAAAAAATATTTTTAAAAAGTTGTCAAAATTTAAGAAAAAAAAACATAAATCAATCTAATTAGCATCATTAAAAAGGCAATTTTTCAAGTATTAAAATGGTATCAAATTATTTTTGATATTTTTTAAGCAAAAATATATAACAAAAATATTTTTAATTATTGAAATTATATTTAAATTTTCAAAAAAGTCGTTCCGAAATAAGCATTTTAAGTTTATTTGCGCCAAATTTGGTATCACTAAATCAAACCCTACCTTGCAAAGCGCCGATAGACAAACGTACAGGAACTTTATTACTAGTAGAGATACTTCTTAATTCTAGAGAATATGTCTATTATAATTGATGTCTAATAACGAAGTCCTAAGCTATTATAGATTCGCATTTACTATCAGTTAAAAGAAATACTTTGAATAATGTTAAAAAGTATCATTTAAGTTATTTAAATCAATAAATATATTGCTGCAAAAAATTATTTTTTTTATATATTTCTCCCTCTTAATTAATCATACAAGCCGCCAGTGGCAACCATCCGGTATGCCAGCATTAATGTTCGCTAAAATGTTCAATTAATATATTATGTAACTTGTTCTCAGAATAGATTTTTCAGCAAATTATGTTTAAGCTTCAAATTTTGACATTCATATCATTCACTTATATTATTACATAGATCTTAAGCTGTTCTGTTCATTGTACTAGGCAAATCTCTCTCATTTTATATCAGTACCCGTAAAATTAAATTTTAAATTAAAGTAGAAACGATGAAACTGCAATTAATATAAAAACATTGTTCAGTGAATCCACGCATGTCGTTTTGTTAAAAAAAAATATGGGAACTGAAAACAGATTCGTTCGGCATTGAAGTCTTATGTGCACTACAGAATAATTTTCATAATTTATAATATCTCAACGAATTATTCAAAAAAAAAAATTCTCGGATTCAATGAAAAATTCAGTTCTTATATTTAAAAAGATATAAATGATATTAATAATGAAATTTTATTTTTTTCGGTTTATAAATATATTGTAAAAAATTATGAAGTTTAAATTTTAAACAATCCTTTGATCCTAAGGAATCATATTCCGCAAAATATTCTTCACACTTCAACTTTTAAATAAATAAACGTTTCTATCTTCTGCATTCAGATCTGACCGATTTATTAAATTTTGAATATTACAATATTAGAACACTCGACATTTCCATAATCTAAGCCAATCCCTTTTGAAAAACTCTGGTAGATGAAGTGATCTAAAATCGGCTGTTTTTATAGAATAGTGATATTGAAATTTTCACAAATCGGACAGCTTTAGTGATTGATTTGGTTTATCTGTGTGCAACTCTTTATTAACACTAAAGCTACCACGAGCGGGTCATTTGACCCGCTTCCAATGGCAATTCCAATGTATCGGTGAAATGCCGGTAGGTTTAGTGTTAAAATATTAGTGTCTCAAGAATATTTTGTTAAATATGATTCCCAGAATAGAGGATATAAATAAAAATTTTAAATTCATAATTCATCAGCATTTATTGACTCCATTTTACATAAAATATAATTATTTACTTCATTTAGACCATTTGTTAACAGATGCATGTCCATTACTGAAGGTTTACATATTAGCTGTTGGGTTCCGATTAGAATAGATGTACATATTAAACCATGTTTTCCTTCAATAAATCTGTTTGATTGAATTAGTATTATTGGTACTGTAAAAGATCATAGAAAATGATTCCTTGCATTTACTTTTCAAAAAATACCATGCTTCATACTTATTTCATTTCATACAGACACGTGCTGAAAATTACATTTTTATATGTTTAATATGCAATGATAGTTAACTTAATTTTTTTTTAATTTCAGCTTTTGTCAATATGATGGTAACATGTTTATGAAAGTTAATTTTGACGTGCTTTAATTTCTGACGTGCAATGTGCTCTTGAAGCTTAAATTTTATTTTTATTTTGTGCGAAACAAATTGTTTAAAAATATAGTTAAATTATTTTTTAAAATAATTCATTAAAAATAGGAATTTAATTTTTTTGGTTAAAATTATGTTTATTATTGAAACGATTAATTTTTAAACTTCAATATGATGCAAAAATCAATATTATCTTGTTATATTTTCAGAAGTTATAGTGAAAAAAGTATCAGAAATTTCGCTTAATTTTTAATTAATTAAAATTATATTTAAAAATTCAAAAAGTTAAGTTGCAAATTCTCAATCTCCAAGGTACACATCTGCGATATTTGGTAGCTGTAGATAAACGGTCTGGTCTGCAGAGCACCAACTCGCACACACACATTGAGCTTTATTATGATTAGTCATTTTAAAATAAATCTGACGTAAATATTTTAAAAGAAAAACTTCGATCGTTCTACTACCAAAAATATATTTGAACTTTGTTAATTTTTGTCAGTTAAAGGCTATTTCGAATAAATATTGCACATTGATTGGTCGATCTTTCTCGAGATACCTTTTGAAAATGAAATCAGAGCTGTTCTGAGTGCCTTGATTCTGAAGCATTTCGACCCCTATATAGTTTATATTTATGGCAGTTACAACATTGCGACCTTGAAATTATCTACCATACCTGTGTTTTGCATATACTGAAAAACATAAACAAGTTAACTTTTCACATCTACACTGCATAAAAAATGTAGGACAGTCGGTTTCTGTAAATTTTCTTTTATATTTTTATTCTGGCTAATGGATTCATTCTTATGTAGGTTTTATTTAACAATCTTTTCTTTATTTTCATTCTTTTTTTAAACTGTTTTTTCTCAAGAAAACGTATTTTGTTAAAAATTTAATTGGTGCTTTAATTTCAGAATGCCTAGAGTATGCCATTAAATGATTTTCAAAAGGGTCAAATTGTTGCATATGAAAATAAAGGTAAAGGTATTAGAGAGATTGCTCGTATACTGCATTACACCTCAGCTCCAATACAGTTTCTAACTTTATTAAAAATTCAAATAGAAATGGAATAAGAAAGAAGACTGGTAGGTCTAAAATATTAACGCCTCTTGATGAAAGAAAACTTGCTCGTGAGCTTAAAAAGAGTAGTGGAAGTGTAGCAAAAGCTCGAAATCAAGCAGGACTTATTCATATGTCCAAGCAAACAGTATACAACTACATCCAAAGGTCCAAAAGATTCGTTTTCAAAA
>JAPMOR010029737.1:83428-95061 GCA_026543865.1 Argiope aurantia
CCTCCTTTTTTTTACACGGTTTCAAATGAGAGAAACAATTTTTGTTATCATTTAGGCTTTATTTTTGAATATCATCTTAATGAAACTAATATTTTTTCGTTGAATGATCTGAGAAATAATTCTTATAAAAATAATTGCAGTAAAAATAAAAAATAAATCATTTTTTTTTAAATCGAATGTCCTACTTTTTTTACTCAGTGAATAATTTCACAAGAAATCTATTCAATTTTTTTTTATTTATAGTAAATTTATGCTTTATTTTAAGAAAGTATTTTTTCACTTAAAGAAAATAAAAGAAACAGTAGCAAATAAATTTCTTTTGTGTGAGTTCTTAAGGCTTTGTCATGCAAAGTTGAACATAAAATATTGAATTTCAGGTGGAAAGTGATTAAATTAAATCAAATAAACAATAAGAAAATTAAAATGATAATTTATTAATTTTTTCGCACGTTTTAGAGGTGCTTTCCTTTGAAGTCACTGGGACAAATCTTAGCGACATACACGGCTAAGAAAAAATAAAAAGCTAAGTGGACTCAAACGACGTCATTATGCCTGAAAGGGTAAACCAAAAGTAGACATAAGTTCAGAACATATTATTTTATGCAGGAAACCTTGTGGAAGAAATAGGAAACAATTTACCCTTTTTAAATGACTGTTTTCTATAGCGCCATGTCTTGTATACTTTCGTTAAAAATATAATCACCCAACGTATTATAATAATGCAAAAGGGCTTGATAACACAGCTTTCAATATGTTATAAAAATATTACAAATTACAAAAAGGACGCAAATTAGTATCGCTCGGTGAATAAAATTCTAACAGCTTATAAGTACAACATTTAAAGTCAATCGATATTAAAAGAAAATATTTACTTGACATCATCTTAAGATAATTCATATATTCTTTTTTTTATTTACTAAACTATTTTTAGTTATTAAATATGCATATATATTCAGTTAGTATTTAAAAGAAAATGAACACCTATTAGCTAAAAATTAAAAGGCGGCTATCATTTTCATCACTGGCATTCAACAGTACAGTAGTAAATTAATTAATTGCTAATCCATTACCTGAACTAGACATCCATGTCTAGAAATTCCTCATTAAATGATGTTCTTTCAGTTATAAGTGTTCTCATATTCTTTTAAATTTGGAAATGAATCTATTGTCTCGAGTATTCGCGAAAAATGAAAAATTGAAAAGTAACTTAATACCATTTTCTTTTAAGAACATGTGCGCTGGCGCTGTACAGGCCGACCATTTAATATATAGATATCAAATATGGCACGTATATAACTCGATAGTCAGAAATGTCTATTTCAGAGGGATTTTTTTGAAATTTTAATGAGGGATTTAATTAATTAAAAATTAGGCAGAAGTTTGGCGTTTTTACGCAAATAACTTCCACAAAATTAAATTGTAAGCCGCTTTAAAATTTCAAAAAATGTAATTTAATCATACTAGGTTTAATAATCATTCAAACTTTTGCTGAATTTGGCAATTTTCTAAAAAAATTAATTTGGCCTTTTTCTAAAAATAGATTGCATTATTGCCTAGAAATTCAAACTGTCGCCAAATATTTAATTGGGTGATTTTCTTCTATTCTTGAAGGATAAGAAGAAGGATTTCATTTAATATCTGTTTAGTTTACATGACCAATAAAAAAATTAAATTATAAAAGCTCGAAATTTAAAAGATAGATTAATCAAATATTTCGAATTTTAGTGGCTCTATAATGTTATAAGACTGACTACATTAGAAAGGATCATGACACAATAAACAGAACTAAATTAAAATAACACAACTTAAATGTTAAAGAATTTGGCGAATTCATGGACATAAAGTTACGTCTGAATGTTTTATCTGAAATTAAATCTAACCAACATTATAGGCAAACCAGCTGGTAACTAGTACATAATAATTTCAAAAATGGCCGACATTTTTATAACAAAAAATAGAGTCTTTGTTGTCCTGCCCCAAAATATTCTAACATTAATTATCCAATATGGTTTCATTTTAAGAAAAAACGAAATAATCATATAATAGGAATGTAGAATGATTTAGTTGTCACCATTTAATTCAGTTGTCAACAAAACTCATGATCATATCATAATAAAATCTAGAAAATATAATTATTAGATTTTTAAATAGCAATTTTAGAGAAAAATTCAAGTATCTTCTTAATGCGGAGAGTTTTTCCCAACATTGATTGATATGTTTGCCGCAAAACGTGTAGTTCCTTTTACACAGATTTATGCACATCAAACGTGCACTGCAATTAAATTGATATTATCATTTATATTGGGTTGTTCGGAAAGTAATTTCGTTTTTCTCCGACAGAGGATTTAATTGTATTTTTTTGCACCCAACTTCACATTTAAGCCGTATAATTTTTATATGATTTGAGAGCTCATATAGCAAGGCTTGTGTGTGAAAAATTCCAATGAATTCTACGCAGTAGTTTTTGGTTGGTGCCCTTTTAAATATGGAGAGCAGCGATAAGCAGCATTTTCGACATATCTCACTGTTTTACTACAGAATGGGTACAAATGCTGTTCAAGCCAGAAAGAAATGGACCGATGTGTATGGAGAAGGTGTGTTGACAGTACGCCAGTGCCAGAACTGGTTCGCTCAATTTTTTAGACGGTAAAACCTTCACCTCAAATGAGGAGGTCAAAAACCACCTCAATCCGCTTTTTGGCAGCAAAGACCAAAACTTTTATGAGCGTGGAATGATGCTTCCACCAGAGAGATGGCAAAAGGTGTTGGACCAGAACGGCCAATATATAATTTAATAAAGTATTTGTTTATTATACGAAAACTGTCTTTCATTTCCACACACACACACACACACACAAAAAAAAAAAAAAAAAAAAAAACGAAATTACTTTCCGAACAACCCAATAGTTACTTAAATTTTGCATGAATATTTAAAACGTAAATAAAGATTAAAATATTTTCAGTCAGGACAACTAATTACAAATGTTTTATAGCTTTTTAAACGAAAACTCAATCATAAAAAATTATTATTATATACAAATAATATTATATGAGAGCACTATTAAATGAATAATATTAAATATCAAAAAATGTTCGTTTTTACTTTTTTAATTTCTTTTCATACTCTACATAAGAAAAAAAAAAGACATTTTGATAAATATGAGTTCGAATTCATTGAGTGATTTTTCACGCAATGAGAAAAGGCGAATGATTTTGAAAAAATAAGTTGCAAAAAGTACAGTGCAAACTCTATGTACACAAAAATGATAAACAATATAAAACGCATTTTACAAATAGTGGTTGTAATCCCTCCAAAATTTTCTCGCACATTCTCTAATAAAAGTGTCATACCATACGAAATCGAATTTGTGTTTAGACACACTTTTAAGAACATATTGAAACTAAAATTTGATACAGGACTTCAATTGTAGTTACAAAATCTCATACCAAATTATATATATTTAATTCATGGCATTTTTGAAATACCACTTTCACATGTTTGTGAAAGTACCAACCAACCAAAATTCAGCCTCTTGATGGATTTGGTTCCAATTTGATACCCGGCCAGACTATAGATGTTAAATCTGCGTACCGAATTTGTTTTATATATCTAGCTCTTACTCTTATTGTGTTTTGTGTTAATGTATATTCAGAGATATTCAGAGAATTTGAAAGATATATAAAAATTTATCGCATAACAAATTTTATTCGTCTAACTCAAAACGAGAGGTTTTTGAGCTATCTTTGTCACAGGCAGATTGGCACTTTTTTCGAATTCAATCATGTCTAAAACGTCAAACTTTCTCATTCGAATTTCTTGATGATTACAGTACTTTCTTTATACTCTATTTAATAGAAGGCAGAAAAAGAGAGATAAAATACCACAATTATTTAAATTATCGAATAATCTTCGTTATGTGCAAGTGAAGTTGCATAAACAATCAAGTTAAAGCACTGTAACATAAAAATAAGCCAACTGAAAAAATTCTTATTTCTTAAATTTTCTTACGTACCGTAAAAATAAAAAATACCTAAGTCTTTGGTTGTCACCCCAACAGACGAACAAAGTAAAAGTTTATTTCAAGTGTCATATTTATAAGACGCAAATATAAACTTAAATACATATTTAAAAATTTTATAAAATAACGCAATAGATTTTTAAGTTCTCAAACAAGACAATGGATTTCATAAAATGCTTCCATATGTTCATTATTGCAATCACCTGTGATGAAATATGTATAACATACAGAAATAAAACAAAAAATAATATTTTAATTTTACATGAATTAAATTATCAATATTTAGAATGGAAACATTTTTATTATGTTTGAACAGAATAAATAATTACAATCCCTTCATTGCCTCTTCTTAAACAAACAAACAAACAAACAAACAAAATTATGAAAGATTTTAACATAACAAACTAAAGAGCTTAAAAATAACTACGTTAAAAATTGCTATCAAAATATACTCTCAAATAAATACAAGAGCATTGAAATTTTGTGTGAAAAAAATTTCCAGAAATATTTAATGCAATTGCTTAAAACAATCTCTTATTTTAACTATACAATTTTTTCTCAAAAATTCCCAGATTGTATGATATGGGAAAATACGTCTTTTAGTAAATCACATGAAGCATATTCGATATCATTATCACATTAATATTTATTATCGTCATCTTCAGTCAATGCGATAAGAAAAACTGCATCTTAAGAAAAAATGTCAGGAAATTCGTGTTCCGAACTATCATAAAAGAACGAAAAGAGAATGAAAATATATTTTAAAGATAAAATCATTGATTAAAAAAAGTTCATAAAACAACGCAAAATTTTTAGATCCACTGTCCGAAAATGAAAGGTATTTATGGATTCATACAGAGCAAACGGTTTTCCAAAATTCTCTTTTAATATTCGTCATTTAATTATTACTATTATTTTTTATATCAATGACGTCAGAAAAATTGAGAAGAAATGTGTTTTCAAATATATTCATTTCTAATAAGTGATTTTTACAAAGTCAAGAATAACAAGTGATTTTGGAAGCAATATCCTGAACAAATATATGTATTTCTATCGTATAGAGATCGGACTAAATATCCACAAAATAATAACAATAATAACATCAAGTAATTTTTAGATGGGCATGAATAAATAAGTTTTCCACGATACCGCAAAATGAAAAAATAACTACGAAACAACTGTTTAAAGCAAATGTGGTGTGCAAAAAAAAGTTTCATGGACACGGGATGGTTTGACATTTAACTCTTTTCAGGGTCATGGAAAATACAAGATTGAACTCATTACTCTTTGTATGCAGTTATACAAATATTGGCATATATTCTGACCAATTTTATGATTAAACAGATAACGATAGACAGTACCTAGAAGTTTCAATTTCTTATTTTACACAAAATTATGTGTCTTGATTTGTTATTTAATCAGCAATTAACGAAATTAATTAATCGATCAAATCATATTTATCTAATAAATTAGATGCATTTCTTTTCTTAAATCTATCTTAGTTCCAAAATTATTTTAATACGCCAATACTAGAAAAAATGTCTCTAAAGGATTAAAAAATGCATTTGAATGCAAATAAAGAACATAACAGTTTATGGCATTTGAAATGGTAATTAATAGTATAAATTTTACAATTGATTCTTCGCATATATGAAACATACAAAATCTAGTCTTACGATTAATGATTACGATTAAACAAAAAAATAAACTGTCCTATATACATAAAATAGTATTTATCAAATCTATATTAGGTTCACGTGACTGAGTCGGAAATAAAATTCATTTTATCTTATAAATATTCATTTTCAAAATACACAGCTTAACACATTACAAGTTGATTTGTTTTCAGATCTTCATAATTACTTCGATAAGTGTAATGAAGATTATACACAATTAGAAGCAGTTGTGCCATTATAAATCAAATTCAATGGTTGAAATTTCTGACATAACAAATTTCATAAAACATAGAAAAAATTCTGATAATATACTGACTTAAATTTCATAATCGAATTTTAAATAATCTGCTTTGCAATTCATGAGGCTAGTTTTATTAAAGGAATTAGAAATCTTTGTACCTTTAAAAAAAATGGTTTTTTTTACAGTTTTATTTTTCTGAAATCGAAGGTCTTGTACTGATTACAAAATATATGCTTTGAAGGCAAAGGTCTGAAAAATCGAAATTCTATAAATTGTCTTGTGACAATGAATTTAAAAGAAGCTCCCAAGATCAAAAGATACATATTTTTTTCCTTTTTCCTCGAAACGCATTTTCTTCAAATTTCGGTACGCAAAGAATGCATTCTATCCATTACAATCGTATGAAATTTTATACAACAGTATTAACAAGCATTATACATGTGTTAAACATTTCTATTTTTTTGCACAATACTATTAATCTGTAGAAGCTATTATCATGCAAAATATCATTTTTTAAAAAGATTTTTGAAGTTAAAGGACGTTTATTTTTTAAAATTTTTATTATTAGAATATTTAAAGGAAAATAAATTCACTATAATTATTAAATTCATGTTCATACATTATGCCGATTTTGGAATGGTTTAACTCAGAATTAAATTTTCTGAACGTCTTGATTTCTGGGTATGACTATCGCATCACAACATATATTCAATTTAGCAATTCAATTTATTATATTTAAAAAAACAAATATTCTAAGAAATATTTTTTTTCTTATGTTCTATAATTAAAATAAATCATAAGTTGTATTTTGTTTTCTAAGTTTCTATTTTTTTTTCAAACATTAAATTTTTCAAACGAAAAAAAACCCTTAATTTTCAACTGAGATTTTGGCAATTTTCACAGTTGAGAACGTCTCAATTACTTTAATTATTTACTATTAAGTATAGTTTAAAATGGATAACCAAAATCTACAAAATAGTTTTTTACAATGCAATGGATCTTAAATGCGTCTAATTATCCATGTCTGAGCTGTAAAACATACAATATGATATAAATAGAATGATGAACAAAAACAAAGTGCGTTTGGCGTTGAAACAGACGTAACAAAAATATAATTATTTAAGTTTCATATCTCTGAAGGCTCAGTCACAATTTCAAAAACACAATATTGAATTCCACCAAGGCAACTGTTTGTGAATTCTTCTAAGTTCCTTTAAGATACCTTCATTAATACAAGAAGCAATGTATAGAGCGTTCTTCATATGTGCATCAGATCAATCCTTATTATTTGTTTCGGCAATCCATATCAAGAAGAGAAGAAAAAGGGGGGCATCTTGAGAGAAGGTGTCTGCGGATGCATTCACTTCCATTAAGTGGTTCTTACTTGCTCAAGAAGAACAAACGACTTTGAAATGGAAGCGCGAGAGAGAGCGCCTTTTCTATTTTTTCTATGCAACAACCCCCCCCCTCACCCCTTCTGTTCTGGCGGCTGGCTAATCCCGCATGCGTGGGCGGAGGGATGTTGGGAGAGGAGGTCGGCTTTTTTGAAGCCAATTAGTCGTTCGGCGGGCGCGCCGGAATTAAATGGGTCGGACGTTAGCAGCTGCGGAAGGGAATTTGTGAATTTCCGTTCGCGATCGATACGTGGCGCTTTCCGCCGAATTTTGCCCAAAGAGAAATTCTGTTCTTTCGCCCTCCCCTCATCTACTTTCAAACAATTCCTGCTCTTTACATCTCCCCTCTGCCTTGCGTTACGTCTTTACCGAACCGACTCGCTTTTTACGCTCGTTTCGTTCGTTAGTTTTCTTTTATTACTTATTTGGAATTGTGTCAAAAGTTAGAGAAATGAGTCGGACATTTGAACCCTGCCCCGTTTGATAGAGATTTCAGAATTGCATCCAGTGAAGACTGATGTCGGTCTGAGCCTGAAACGCAAATATTCAAAAATGCGAATATTTATCTTATTGGTCTTATAATAAAATCTAAACATAGAAAACAACTTTAAATCAACTTATTTATAAATGGAAATTATTAATACAAATTAAATAAAACTGAATCAAATAATATTCATTAAGTTGTAAATATTTATTTTATGCAACCACAATCGTGCAATGTCCCAGTCAAATGAAAAGCATAATCATTTAAATCAGTTGATGCCATTTAAGTGGTCTCCCCAAACTTTCTCGCATAAAGGTGAATTTTTGTTTGAGCCGCGTTTTTTCCCCAGCGATTAAAACCAAAATTTGAAAGAAAGGAACAAATGCAATCAAGAAAATCACACACCAAATTTGATATTTTAAATCACTGCGTTTTAAGTAATCGTGTTTGAATATTTCTGAAAATACAAACCGACAAACAGTCAAACCCTTGTCGGAATACGAAATTGTATCTATCTAGCTCATTTCGTTTTGTATCTATTGTGTTAATTAAATTTGAATAGGCAGGCAGATTTATTTCTTTCCAGTGGATGTTGCTCAAATTCTGATCGAAATCTAAAAATTTGGTGTTAATATCACATACCAAATTTCATCTATCTTACTCAAATAGTTTTGAAATTATCTTTGTTACAGACAGATAGGAGAATAGGCAGACATAATGCTAAAAATTCAAAACCAAAAAGGTCTAAAACGAGGGGATGTGTCAAAATCTCGAATTCGAATTTTTTGACAATGGATATTTTGACTTTTTCTAAACTTAACTTACGAGAAAGTAAAAAGAAGGCATTTAATTAAAATGCCTTCTTTTTAGATGCATACTACGGTTTGAGCACATTTCACACCCATTTCCATCTCAAATATACCTACCATTTAGCAGTCATGGTTCGAAAAATAGAAATGATTTTCATACGGAAGTGAAATTCAAACTTCTACTTAACTATCCTTAGTTTTCATACTATTATTATAAAAGTTTTAGAAGAATATTCCATACCTCCATCAGACATTTATTTTATTCTTGTTGCCCTAATTCATATAATGCCAATCAACCCACTGATACAAATATTCTTTGACAACGTAAACATAACTTTTGTGAGACATTTAATTTGTCTAATAATTAATTTTTTCTAATTATGTTAACGAAGTCAACTGATTACTAATGCAAACATATATCAATAAAAAATATACATAGCTTTTAAGAAATAAACTAATTAAATAGCCGCTCCACAATCTATAATTTAATTGCAGGAGATAATACGGAAAAAATATAAATAGTCATTTTATTCAGTAAAAAAATTGTTCTTGACGGCAGAAGTTAAAAGATGCACAAAATTCGAACAAATGCGGGTTACTTTCTATGTATCATCCGATTATGAAATGACCCAAGAAATGAAAAAAAAATAATAATATAATAATAATCTTCAAATATTTTTTTTTTTTTTTTTTTTTTTTTTTTTTTTTGTAGAACAGTTCAGGAAACTAACAATGTCATTTTCCTTGTTTCTATCTAAAACATGCTGAGCATGCCGTAGCAATATATCTACATCCGATTATATTATTTTATTTTAATTAAAATGTTTGCAGCAATATTTTATTTAAATAAAACATCATCGATAAGGTGAATTATTGCACAATCTTTTGTTTTCCCGTTCAAAATGTATGAAAAGAAAAAAAAATCCTGTAACCGAAGATTTTAGTTTAGTTATATTAATGTCTCGTTTTAAAGCAACGCTAGGCCTATTTTGGGAGCGGACCTCATAATTTTCATCAGCTGTCAAATGACGAGGACGTCACCTCAGCTGGCACCTCCTCTCCAAAATTCCATACCCCGCCAGCGGGAGGACGTTTGTCCTCGACGGATTTAACGTGCCCCAGACACGTTTACGCGACTGTTCTTAGGTGGAATCGGTTCTTGAACCTAAGACCCTCTGATTCCGAAGCCGAGATACCCCCATCAGGCCACCGCGGCCCCTATGACAGAAAAATTTGAATATTTTCATAAATCTGAACGTTAAACCTCCAAATTCGATCCAACTTATTATTCCGTTCCTCGTGTGGACGAAAGTCGCAATAAGCAGGTGGAATATAATTTTACTCTGTAATCTCTGCATCCAAATACTATGTCTACTATATTTTGCACCGGCTCTGAACGCAGAAGTCCCTTTTTAAATGCGAATTCAATACGCGATTAAGACGAAGCTAAACACAAAACATTCACACTGTAAATGCATACATAAAAGTTGAGAAGCGAAAAAGGCTTCAGCTAATATTTTTGCTATACCGGAACGTTAACTGAATTTTTCCTCCTCACTTTTTTGGTATGCTCGTATATTAAATAATACATTTCAGTTTTTGATGATTTTGTTCTTTTATCGATGTATGCAACACAGATTCCATATAAACTGAACAAACTATTAATTAATATAAAACCTCTTCGCATAAAATAAAATATAATAAAATGTTTATTTAAAATATTAGCAGTTTTTCGTGACCAGCTGGTTCCATGGAGATTAATCCTGGCAAAAAATTTCTAATGATTTTTTTTTGTAACTCAGTCTGTTAATTACTTCCTCAGGCAGATATTTTTGAAATTCCAATTTCGATAGGCATATAATTCACATAATTATAAAGTCGTTCTGTTCATCGTACTAGATACCTCTTTAATTTTCTGTCAGCTCCCGTAAAATTTCAACTTTATAAAGTAAACATGATTAAACGTCATTTAAAATGAAAACATTTTTCTGCTCAAATCAAGCATGTTGTTATCTTTTTTAAATATATAAGTACAGAAAACAGAGTCCCTCGGCATTAAAACCTTATTTGCACTACAGAATAATTTTCATAATTCATGTACTATTTTAAAGATTTATTCAACAAAAATTTCTCTGATTCAACATAAAATTTAATTTTTAGTTTTACTTTAAACGGATTTAAATGATGTAAATAATATTATTTTATTTTGTTTCTGTCAATAAATATATTTCAAAAAATCATGAAGTCTAAATTTTGTTTAGTCCTTTGCTACTAAGGAATCGTATTCTGCGATTCTTGGCACTCTCAACTTTAAAAAAAAAAAAAAAAAAAAAAAAAAAAACAGAGTATAGTTTTTTAATTTCAACGATCAAATTTCACCCACCCATGAAGTTTTGAATTTTACAATTTTAGAACAATCAACATTTTCTTAATCTTGGGCCAATCAGCCATGCGGAAACTCTGTGCGCTGATTGGCGTATCTTCTTTGAAACGGACGATGAAGTGGTCTAAATAATTTTTTATTAGATAGTAATGTTTAAATTTTCATAACTTCCTCAGTTTTATCTGCATTAGAGTGGACTCTTCTTTTTATTTTAAACCATAAGCGTTTGGAAACCAAATAGATCGTTGAAAATATTTTCTATATTTAATTTGCATGAAATCATGTAGATAAAACGTCATGTCCATGATCCCGCCAAATGATTACACATTAAAGCTGTGTTATTAATTGTTTCCTACATATGCTGTTTATTGAGAATCTTTCTAATGGAGACCAGTTCCATTAAGTCATGGCGTTTTCACAAACATAAATATCCGGTTCATCTATCTTTTTTATTTCGCGATATTGTAATTTTATTTTTATACGTCTCACAAACTACACAGATATTCAACAGGAATCCTGTTCTTTAGTTTTCAACAATGGCAACAACAAAAAATCACGTGATCGTAAAATCAATGAAACAATGAAAATGGTTTGAACTTGCATGCTTGAGTGTAATCTGTAGTTGGA
>JAPMOR010029737.1:95461-132191 GCA_026543865.1 Argiope aurantia
ACAGAGAGAGATAAATGTTTTCCTAAATTCTGTAAAAATTTTCAGCTAACTTTTTTTAAAGCTAAAGAAACCTTTTTAAAGCTTTAAAAAAAGCTAAACTTGTTTAAAAAAATTTGAAGCAATATAAAACTTTCTTTTATTATAATATTTCCGGAAGTTCTTGCTGAAAGATGCCAAAATTCAGCTTAATTTTTAATTAATTAAAATTTCACAAAAATGGTCATATGGTGCATATTCTCCATGGTACACATGCACCAAATTTTTGCTCAGACAGTCAGACCTGCCGTAATTGAATTTTTCTTAAAATTTGATAGAATTCTACATATTTGATATAAAGAGCGTATACCAATTTTCATCCATCTAATTCAAAGCATTTTTGAGTTATCTTTGTGATAGTGAAACAATTTTTCGATCACAATACTTTATCTGTACTTCGCATATAAATAAATAAGAAAAACATTTTTACGATTAAAATTTTACTATTTTTCTTTCTATAATTGTGATTATTTTTCTAAAAATTCTTCATTAGGTTGTGAATACGGATATAAGTATACTGATTTGGAGCTGAATTAAAATAATTAATTATTTTTGACATCTATGACTCAATGTTTTTTTTTTTTTTCTTGTTTCTAAGCAATTCCATTCAAGTAAAACTGACTTTTTTTTTCATTGTAAAAAACATATAATTATTACATATAATCATTAATTATAATATATGTTAACAGTTAATTACTATATTCATTTTCAACTCTTGACTTTCTTCAAAATATATACAATATTTTTAACATATACACTGAGAGGCCAAATTATTATAACCACTCCCTAAATTCAATATTGGCTTATTTTTTCTCCTTAATACTACATGTTCTTGCCATGGATTCTATGAGAGGTCGGTAGGTGATAGCAGGAATTTAAGGCCATATCCTATGAACTGCACTTTCGAATTCTATAAGATTTGATAGAACTGGATCCAGCTACCTTATTGCCCGTTCGCTCTCATTAAACAAATTCTCCATTGTATTAATATCTGGTAATTGTGCGGGCCAACAAAGTAAAGGTTCTGTCATGGTCTTTGAACCATCTAACAACATTGTCAGGTTTATGACAAGGAGTATTGTTTTGCTGGAAGAATCCATCCCTGGCAGGATACTCCAGTAACACTATACTTGATTTGCGATAACATTTAGACACTTTTGTACATTCAGACGTTTTTCCACAGGAATCAATGGGCCTATACAATGCCAAGAAAACCTCCCCCCAAACTAAAATATTGCTTCCACTAGCTTGAAGTGTTGTGGAAATGCATTTGGGTCAATGCTTTCTGGCTGTTTCCTCCACATTCGTACTCTTCCATCTGCATGATGTCATTGGAAACGTGATTCATGTAACCACATGACCTATTTCCAATCGTCTGGTGTCCAATCCTTGTGGTTCTTTGCGAACTGAAGATGTCTTCTTTTGTTCAAGACAGAGAAGATTTCAACCAGACCGTCTGCGTTCATAGTCTAAACGGTGTAATTTGCCGAGAACAATTCGTTCAGGGACGTTTGCAGTTGTTAAATATTAAGATTTCCCACTATTTGACGTACTGCTGCTCTTCATTTGGGCTGAAAAACTCTGGCAAGTCTCCTTTTAGCTCGAGCATTTAGTAGCTTATGACGACCACAAACCTAACACTGAGACTCGGTTTTCTACTTCGTAATCCTCTATCTGTAAACATTAATAACTGCTGCTCACAGACATTTCACAACTGCAACCGTTTTCCTGATACTGGTTCCGACTTTCTAAGGGCCTACAATCATTCCGAGTTCAAACGCAGTTAAGTCATAAATTTTCCCATATTTTCGCAATCAACACAATGCAATTGAAAGTTCACTGGTCCGTATATGTACCTATCTCACACTCTAGTGACAACACTGCGATGGAAAAGCTCATTTTCATAAAACTGTCAGGTGGTCATAAAATGCTGAAATGTATTGTAAAAGTTATTCATTGAAAGAGAATGAATTGTTGTAATTTATGGTACAAGAGGCATGTTTCTGGCATACTATGCTAAAGAAAAAACAACGCAAAAGCATTCAGAGTAGAATTAACATATGTAATTAATAATGAAATAGTTTTTAAAAACTTGATGGCGAAACGCATAGAATTAACAGATAATATGTCTTAAACAAAGCATAGATTACGAGCTAAATTCTTGGAGATCGAACATTGAAAATAAAATTTCTAAGCGAAGTAAAGAAATATGGATGGAATTTCTCATCTACAAAGTGACAGTATGCATCTTTTGATAACATTTTGCTTATCAATGAATTAATAAATATTAGCCGCCTTTAGCGATCAGCTTATCCGCCTGAGTTTAATTCGAGTTTCAATTCCACCATAACATTTCAAAACAATGTATCAATTCAATTGTGCATGAAATTGAATTAAAAAGTATAAAAATTAATGGGAAAAGTGCACGGAAATGAAATTAATATCATCAAACGGTTATTTTTTGAGTCTAAAGAAATATAATTCTTTTGGAAACTATTGGACATCAATTTCTGTAGAGAAGTAATATTATTATTAATATACGATAAAGCCTTTTTTTTTGGTCTGGATTAGAATGTGTTACAGTGAATATATTAATAAATATAAAAAGACTTTTAATACGCTTTTTTATAAATTTTAAATACTCGAGACCTCGATATTATAAGAGCAAAAAGTATTCGAAGCTGAAATAAATTTTTGGATTTTGTTTAAAATTTGTGAGCGTATTTTGTATCTACTCTCTAATCGTCACACTTTTCAATCAATTGTTCTCATTTTGATGAAAAAATCCAAAATAAATGAAGAAATCTACAAATTGATATATGTTACACATATATTAACGTTAAAGAGCGGTTGAATATATTTCTAGTATACGACTTTTATAAATTCCATTATATAGCGACATAAAAAATGAATTTCCCTAATGAAAATGTTACTAGGCTTACTTTTCAATGATTATTAGAATGCTTTTTTATTAGAATGCTTACTAAAGACATCTTGCTTTAAGCCATTCAGATAATAAAATGAACATACTAAAAACATCCCACATGGAAGAAATATTCGCTTTAAAAATAGCTAATAAAATTCATTTCATTCTTGGGAAAAATATGATAAACGGATGAACAAACGGTATTTAAGAATGCCAATCTCCAATTCTTATCTCATTCTGAATTAGGAATTGCAAAAGTTTCTGCGAGAAATATATTATCTTTTTCGCAAATACTTTATAGCCAAAATTGAATATGCGATAGAAATTTTCGATAAATTTATACTAACGCAAAATAAGTCAAAATGAATCTCCTGATTTCCGTCGTGCTTATTTCACATGTGTTATTAATAATTCATCTTTGTATTTTGTTTCGACTTGTTACCATCATTTATTCCAGAAATATATTTCCTCGATTTTTAGAATCATTCACGTCTTTAAGATAACTTACAGAACGATGTATTTTAAAATAATCAACTTTGGAAACAAATAAAGTTCTATTTGAGATAAATATTAATTGCTCTTTCAACACTAAATAATTTGGGTAGTGTAAAATTTATGTTAAAATTTAAAATATATCACATTTGAAATATAATTAATTTTATTTCGCCTGAAGTAATTTCAAATCACTGATGATAGATAAAAATATATGATTTATCTCTAAAATACTAAAAATAAACGTTTACATCTCTGGAAGTAATATTATAATAACAGCAACAATTATAACTGGCACTCGTAGAGAACTCGCATAATGAATAGTAACAAAGCATTACGTTTTATGAGAACAAGTATTTCTATTACCACTTTTCTGAGAAACAAAACAAAACCCCCAAAAAGCAATTATTTCTTTTCCCTTTTTTTATAGTCGCATGGAAATTTGTTAAAAAAAAGTGTTAACTTTAAAAAAAAATTACTAGTACATGTGTGTGTGTGTGAATGAGTGAGTGAGTGACTGATTGAACAAGCTAACCCAAACATGTAAAATTAAACGAAACTTCAATTATTTATTACGGTTAATAAGGGAAATGTATTTTTTTATCCCATGAAATGGTCTCACGGGGAGAGGAATCAAGTAATTAAGGATGAGAAGCTTCCGTCTTGGTGGTTGGTTCTTCAGAAATTGGTACACGAGAAGGTGGGAGTTGGTCACCTCCCATCGATGACAGGGCGTACTTACTTAGGGAAGGGTTGTACCATGGCCGATGATGGCCCTTAGGATTCAGCCACAGTTTCCACCAGAGTTGCTATTGCAGAGGTACGGTCATTCAAGTTTTTACGTGTGCCTTCCGGCGGATCGGACTAGTCAGTCAATGAATATTCCATGAAATGAAACCAGCAAGCTTGAAATGTGTTGAGTCGTAAAAAGAGTACATATTGAAATTTGATAGCTATTTTGTATATTTACAAATTTAGTTATTTCATAAAAAGAATCGCGTATATATTTATCACTTTTTTATAATTAGGACCTCCCAATATCCCAATATTTTGAATCCTGTCTTCAGACCAATATCGCAGAAATGAAATGATCAATGGCGTGATTATAAGGCGGTTATATTGGACTATAATTGGGGCCCATTCTCTTTGAGGTTGTTTCCAAACTTTGCTGTTACAATTATAAAAGCACATAGACAGGGTTATGGTTTTAACTTTCCTGGATTTAGTTTTTACTGAAAACCCCCCCTCAATGATTTCTTAAAGCCTGAATACTCTAATTATGCCCCAGTTATTAGAAAAAAGCGATATTATGAAAAAAGAAGAGAGAATAATTTGTTAATTTTTTCTTTTATATTTATATTAAGCTATTAAAAACTAATTATTAGTACAAATAATAATGCACAAATGTTTTATGTAGAAACTTTAAAAATTCTTTCATTTAATCCATTTTTTTAATTTACTGTTAATCTCCCACCATATTTGTTGAACCAAAAGTAATTGAAAAACAGATTTTACGTCTGAAACTCCAAACTATGCACTGACACCTATTATTATGTATTGTAATCATATTTTATACAAGAATTCGTGAATCATGAAAGCATTCAAGTATGAATTTTTTTCCCCTTCAATTTTGTCTTTTATATAAAGATTACTTATTGGGAATTAGTAATCTTTGCAATAAAAATGGAACAATAAATCACATTATTATTATTTCATTCTTTATTAAAGCTTGTATTCAATATATTTAACGGTTGCTAGAAACCTAAAATACACCATTTAAAATTAATTGGAAATATATTCGAATACATTCGAATTTCTTTTAACAGTTCTTGCCAGATTAAATATTCATATTAACTTCCAGCAGACGATATTGATTACTTGCATTATAATACTTCTCATAAAGTACTATTTCACAACATCTAATAGAATATTTACTAACTGTCTTTTTTTTAAAGCATACATTGCATATACTCGATTCACAGTCAGAGTGCCCCTATTGTATTCGAATTCAGTGGCTCAAGCAGTCGGCAAATACACCGACATTAATATTTTAACCAGTTCAAACCGGATCGCTTCGAATATTTAGTCGGCTGTAATCTAGTTGTCTACTTCCTCCTGTGCTCGGATATTGTCGGAATATTAGAGCAGGTGCGGGGAGATCCCAGCGGAATACCCTCTTTAAACATTCAGGACTTCAAGTTGGATCGACTAATTCTTGAGCCCCCCTCCCCAGCTCTAAACTCAGATATCGAGAACTGGAATTTCGATCGGGGTTTCAAACTGTTCTATTTGTTATTCTATCTGGCCTTTTTTTTCGGTCTAAATCCAGACGGATTAAATATCGGTGAGGAAATTTTAATTATAATTTGCTAATTTTCAACGATGCTTTATCCCTTTGTGGATTTGGATTTGTTGATATTATGTTATTCTGAGATCGGATTGATCTGATTTGCTGTAGTTATTGCGTTGTCTTTGTCTGATGCAAGTTAAAAATGTTTTCTTATTAGTAAATGTTTTCAAAATTAATGATAGAATGCGCATAAATATAGAAATTAAACGAAAAAACTACGATAAGCAAATGAATCTATGAGTAAATTTTGGAATTAAATTATCTTCCGCAATGTTTTATGTTCTTTATGAATCTTGTATTTAAGAATAATCTATTAATTGAAATTAAATTGCTAGAATTTTTTAAAGTTATTTTGTTCTGTAGAGTCGAAGCTGAATTTCTTACTTTCAGTTTTCACAAATTCGTAAATTAATTACTATTTTTGACATTTATAATGACTATTGACGTTTTTCTAGTAATAAACAAGTGTTTTTAACTAGAGTTATTCTTTCCCAACTCCACCCTGATTATATACAGGAAAAGCAATATTATTTATAATTTGTTCATTTTCCACAAAATTGTTTATAGTATTATGCGAATTCATATTATTTTCAGCTATACCAAAGTTGGCTTGATTGAATTTGCAGCAATTACTACATAATCTTATTCTGAAAGAAAATCAATTTTTTTTTCGAAAGTTTTAAATTTCTAATAATATTTGTCAAATATTGCACGCTATTTTTATTGTCAAACTTTTATTGAATCTAACATCGCTCTGGTGAATTAAACGTTTGTGTGAAAGTTTTAATTAATTCGTTCATTTTTCAAGTTGCTTTATTTTATCGGTT
The DNA here is from genome assembly GCA_026543865.1 of Argiope aurantia. Lineage (NCBI taxonomy): Eukaryota > Metazoa > Arthropoda > Arachnida > Araneae > Araneidae > Argiope > Argiope aurantia. Next base: position 102,093 of record JAPMOR010029737.1, read on the forward strand.
TATGATTGAATATTTTGACATTGATTTGTTAGAGTTACAGCGAAATATAGTTCAATATATCGGTGAGTATATTCTCCAAATTCTCAATTTCTTTTAATGTAACCATGTTTTAGATTAACAATAGAGCTAATATCCTACAGATAACTTTATTACTTATTTTTTTTATCTTCCTCCTAATATCCAGGCAGATTAAATAATCACTTAACAATTAGAGTATGACTATTAAAATATATTCTTCACAATTATGAGCTTTTCATTTATATATGTTTCCCTCATATCAGAAAAACTAAACACATTTAAGACAATATCTTTAGTAATTACCAAATTTTCTTCAATCATTCATTACCTTTATTGATTATTTTTTGTTTATGTCGTGTTAGTGAGAGACTGATAGGATTAGATAAAGGAATTTTACTTATCTTGTTTCGAATTAAAAAATCGTGTTTCTTTAAGTTATCGAATTCTGTAAGAGTCTAGATAATTTTTGTAGAAATATTAAGCAAATATTTTAATAAGCAGCATTTAATTTTTTAATAATTATCCACCATCATTCGCTCCCAAATTCAAAATCATTATATATCAGTCAATGAATTTTAATTCTGATTGGCAAAATCACTTAGATGATTTCTGTGAAAATTTTGGTGATACCTTATTGCATGTAATAACATTAGAAACGTATATCGCTCTTCTATCGCCCAAATACTGTAAAGGTTTTCATTCCCTGATGTGCCCTATAGTTTGGATCCTATATTCTGTTTCCTTGCCATTATTTGTCTTATTTCAAGCGATGTGTTGCTCTTGATGTAAATGAGTTGTTCTATTATTGTAAATTCATGTTCCATCAAATCTCTGCCTATTTCATCCTTTCTTTTCACTTACTTTTTCCTTAATTCACTGAAGAGAATTCTTTGCCCCCCCTAGCGTTTCCGATTACTCGTTTATTATAAAAATGCCCGATTATCGTTCAAGTTTTTAAATGACACCCATTAAAATGCAAGTATTTACTTAAAAATTCGAATTGGAAAATTTATCGATCTTCTTTTGATTTTAAAATGCAAGATCGACAGCAGTTTTATATTAAATTGAATAAATTCTTAGAAGATTGTATATTATATACATATAGGATTTACACGTTGTATTATAGAGAGGATTTTATAAAAATCCGGTTTCAGCTCATCTTTTTCCATAGAAACATTATTATTTTAGAGAAACGAATATATTTAAAATGTTTTTAATAAAATATCGTCTAAGTAAAGTTACTCGTTATTTGTAAAATTTGAAAACCACAACAAAGCGAAAGCTTTTTTTTTAAAGATAATTGAATGAACTTTGCATTATTAATTGTAGAAGTGGTGATAGTAAAATGCATTCAGAATTCAAAAAGTTAAAAAAAATTCCTTAGATCTTAATAAACTATTTCTTAAATTTCTTCGACTTTCATTAGAAATTTTATTTTGTTAGATTCGCTTAAGACTACTTTCTGTAAGGGTGAAAATAGCTATATGACCTTGATATTAAGGATAGTTAAATTTCGGAATAAATGTTAAAGTGCAAGAAATGAAATGAAAAGAAAAAAATTCTATATAATTTTTATTAAATAAAAAAATATATATATACCTTTTAAAAAATTCCTTATGAAATAAAATATTACGCGAATTTGGGATAAATTATTACTCGAATTTGGGAATAATTTGGAATTTGACTTCTATAAGGTATTTTTTTACTAGAAATTGAGATTTAGCGCATTTTATGACACATGATAATCTATTACAAAATCCTTCAAAAGTAATAAAATAAAGTTAGCTTAGAAACGCGTCACAAGTATCAAAATTTAAATAAAATTGTTCAGTTTCCTATTTATTAAGTTAAGAAATAATTTAAATGTGAACCATAATTTAGCACAATATTAAACATATTTCTTTCATTTATAAATTGAAATTCTAAATTTTTGCATTTTTAGATCATATTTAATGTTATTACATAAATCTACTTATAACATCTATTAAGACTGTTCGCAAGGCAAATCCCAGAAGCTGAGTTACCATACGCAGAACTAAAAATAGATATAATATATTTAAATAAAAGTGTTGATTCGAAACAATCCCAATTATCTTTTCGTTTATTTTGGGTAGAATTATTGAGGGCCAAGTATTAATTTGCAAAAAATTATTCCAAAATGTGAATTAGTCAATGCTCTAAGCAATCGATGAAATTCGTTAAATACAACAAATATCTCTAATGAATCAGGATAATCAAACGGTTTTAATTACGCCTGATAATAAATCTAACTATACATTATTCTGGATAACTAACTCTCGATGGGAAATGTCAGAAAATCGATGAATAACGTCACATTCTAATTGGTGCGGATAAAATGAACTTACTTTTCATTAAGAATGATGTTCAATATTTTCATCGAAAACGAAAAAGATCTTGTCAGATTTTAGCTAAAAGATTGTTTACTTTATACTCATATATTTGTTGAATGGCAATTTTTAAAGATTCCCAATTAAAAATAATGCATAAAATATCATTGTCCTTTCATATTTAGACCCTAAAACTTTTTTTTTATTTTCAATATGTAGAATTTTTATTTAATATCACATAAAAAGGTACATCGTGAAATTCGAATAATTCCGAGTTGCACAGGTGTAAAAGGAATTTAAAATTCATGATACAAACCTCAATCATAATTACTGATACAAACTTCATTGATGTCTGATAATATTATCTATGCTGTAACTATTTAGGAATTGCGACATAAGTTGTTTAACGTTTTATGCATCTAAATAGTTGTTTACAAATGGTGCCTGAAATATTATCTTTTAGTAATTTGATATTTTTTGTATTATTCAATGGCTAAAAGCCTGTTTCTGAAGTTGCTAATGCAAATATATCTTAATTTCATAAAGAAATTTAGAGATAGTTAGTTAATGGAAACTTTTAACTGATTAAGGACATTTTTTAATTCGCAATTTTTAATACTTTTTTTTATTGATGGAAGAATATCATATCGAAATTTGATGTATCAGTGGCAAATTAATGAATGTTACTACAATCCTTTCTATGAGTCTTAGAGTTCAGGAATGTTTTATGAAAATAAAGGATATTGGGTGCCAGTAATATTGTATTATAAAGAATATTGGATAACGATATGTATCACTAAATACTATTCTTAGAATATACTTTCATAAAATATAATTCAAGTTCTAATTTCAACTTAGAATAATATTGAAGACATTTTATATTAGCAAAATGACTGCCAAGTATACAATATTATATTGATCAATTAAATTAGTGAGAATTCCCAGATGAAATTAAGACGCTTTTCTTTTATTTTCTCTTGTGCTAAGAAAAAAAATCAAAATATTTGGAAAAATAGGTCATTGCAACACAAGATCTATCAACTTTATAGATCTTGTGATGTAATAACCTTATTCAAAATTCTCTTTGTACTTCGCAACTATTATTCAAAACCTTGCATATTTAGATGATCAACTTGAGATGTGATCTTTGCGTTAAAATCTTCCATCTGTATTGGATTTTGGAACAAATTCATCCACAACTTTTCGATTTCTCTCCCCTTGTTACTTTCTTGAATACAGAGTAAATAAAATGAATTGGTATCGTCAAAAAAATTCTAACTCCAGATTTTGGCGGAACAATAGATACTCCTAAGTTCGAAAAATACATTTTTGGTATTATGTTCCTTTGTCTTTGTCAAAGATAATTCAAAATGCACTTTGAGCTAGACGGATAAAATTTGGCATACGAACCGTCTCTACACCAAATTTTTAAGTTTATATCGAATTTCGAATAAAATTTATTCTGAGAAAGTCTGTCTCTCCGGATTTTATAAAATGAATTAATATTTTACTATGTCTGACTACAGATAAAGATCGAAAAAATTCGGAACACAGATTTAATATGTGTAGTGTAGATAGCTATCATATTCTGAACCAAATCCAATGAAAGGTTAAATATCTGTCAATCTATACTTTCAGGAGTATGTAAACTAAATCATTCTAAAGCGCAATGACTAATCTATCAAATTTGATATGCGATTTTGTGACTACAAATATAGTTTTGTACCAAAATTTGATCTCAATTGTTTGAAAAAAAATGCAAATTAAACACAAATTAACCCTTCGCGTTCCTTATTACTTTAATAGAACACAAATGTAGGTTGAATCTTCATGTAAAAGTCCTAGAAGCTGCATTTGTATGTATATACCCCATATCCTTCTGAATCACTGGGCCGATTTCAGCCAAACTTTGCACACATCTTCCTTAAGATAACAGAATACTGTAACTTTTGAAAATACTGTAAAAGAATACTGTAAACTTTTGAAAGCACAGAATTTAATTCATCCAATTAATTAGAAATTAACCGAAATTATTTTTCTACGGTCACTTCCGAGAAAATAATCTTACAAATATTTTAATGTCCTCTTAAAATTTAAAAATCTACCGTTTTAATAATATTAATAACGTTTTTGCACAACACTTCATTCAAATGTTACTAATAGAAAAATAATTAAGGCATTACAATTAATGCTAACGTTGGACCACAATACTATTATTAATTAATTATTTTTTTCATTTTAAAGCTTATCTTGTCTAATTTTCATTTTCTTCTCATTGGTAAATTAACAACATCCAAAGAAAAGTGTCAGTCAATCGCTCAAACGGTGGGAAGAAGTCATTATCAACTGAAACAGCAAGCATGGACTAATTTTGTTTTAGTCGTAAAAGGTTCTCGAAATATAAACGAAACATAATATAAGTATGTCAGATGTTCAATAAAATAAAGAAAATCCACAGTTTTAATTGATTTGAAAACCATTAGATATTCCACCGATGTTTTTTTTAAATAAACACACACAAAAATTAAATTAACGTAAGGGCAGACAAAATTAAGGTTGTCTGTCCTAATTTTATAAATAAAAATATAACTGATCAATTGTTATATAAATCAAAGAACTTAAAATCAGCAACACGGCTCTTTTCTATACGGTTAAGAACTTAGTAAACTTAGAAATTTAACAGTGCCTTTGTACCACGATGGCATTTGCATTTATATTGTTGATTTTAATATCTTTATTTTTATAATTAACGAGATTTTGGTATGTTGCATTCCTTTACTAGTAATATTTTAATTTATTTTTTATACTATTAGTATTTCATTTATTATTCTGTCATTTTATTAATTATTTCATATTTATTTGTTTAAAAATGATTTTATATTATCAATTCTTATTTATTTTTTAATCTTAAAATTATATTATTACTGATACTATTCACAGTCTCCATAATCCTAGGCAAGTGATATATATTAAATTCAGTTATATTCTTAGATTTCATACATTCTATATTCCTAATTTTTGTATTACTAATTTATTATGTATATTATGTACGAAATTTTAAATCCTGGAGAGTTTGTTATATGTATTTGATTGTGTCATTTTATTCTGATTGCTATGAATTACTCACCTATCAGCAGTGGTTATGCGGCGGTTTTCTTCATAAATTTACAGAGAGTTTGGGATAGGTTTCAAATCAATATATAACCAAACATCAATTAATTTCTTCTTATATATAAACTTTATACAGAGGTGGTGGTCTTCCCAAAACTTTCGTCCACACTCTTTAATAGTGGTAAATTTTTATTTCAGACATATTTTTTCCCAACCAGTTTAAACAGAAATTTGACACAGGACTATACTTATAGTTAAAAAATCACATACCAAATTTAGTATATTTAAGTCATTGCGTTTTTCGAGTTGTCGCGTTTCTATGCTTCTGAAAATACAAACTGACAGACGTTCAACCCCTTGATGGATTTGGCTGAAACTCTGAAAGGCATCTACCCTATAAAGGCAACCCCCGAGGGGGGGGGACCTTGAAAGGAGGATGAGATACTTCCGGTATGGTGGTTGTATCTCACCACCCTGGAGGGTAAGAAATAATTGGGGGATCTGGCACCTCCCATCGATGATGTGACGTACTTCCTTCGGGGAGGGTTGTACTGTGGCCGGTAATGGCCCTTAGGTCTCAAACACAGTTCCAACCAGTGTTGCTGTTGCGGCGGTCCGATTATTCAGTTTTATGGTTTAAATCCGTGGACCTTCGTGGCGGGTCGGAGAGTCAGATGGATGACTTACCCTATAAAGGCTAAATATGTGTACCGAATTTTGTCGATCTACCATCTTTCATTTTGTAGTTATCATTTTAACTCATATTCAAACATTCAGTTAGCTCAAAATTTGATAGACATCTCCAGATATGGTTTAGGGACCGTATATCAAATTTTATCCGTCTAGCTTAAAGAGATATTGAGTTATTTTTGTCACAGACAGACGGACAGGCAAACATTTTCCAAAAATATGGTTTTCAAACTCAAAGATTTTGAAAACGTGAAAATTCGCCAAAATCTGGCGTTTGAATCTTTTGATGTTTACAATATTTGCTCTGTTCTTCGTAAACGGGAAAGTAAAAATAGTATACTAAGTCGGGAGTCATTATCAAGAGCAAGATTATTATAAACTTCTTAAATTATGTAGCTTCTTTTAAAATGCTTGAACCAAAGGATATTGAGATCACGAAGAACATCAACAAAGAAGATACAATTTAGAAATTCAAATTTTACGGAGATAAATTTGTATTTATTTGGAAATGAATAATTAATTAAACAAAAAAATTAGAAAAGTTTCTATCAATACATTTATATGAAATGTTTAAAAAGTGAAAAATGAAATGTTACCAAAAGAATGAAAAATGAAACAAGATTATAAGACGGTTGTTGACATACTGTAAGTAAACTGAAACTTTAATTTTACACATAATATTATTTTTATATATTTGGACATTTTTTCGTCGTAAGATATTCATTGCGATTTGAGTATCATATAATCATATCATATAACTATCTCATATTTTTACTATTTTCCTCACAAACATAATGAAAGTGCGTTCTTCATAATTCTAATACATTTTTTTAAACAATTAATATATTTTAAAACTAACCGCTTTTAGTGACTAGCTGGTTCACTGGAAATTTTGATTAGACTTATTTTTAATCAAATTTCTTATCGCATAATATTTAAGATACTCCGAGGAAAACATTTTAATAAGCTAAATCTGTAAAAAATGATTCATTCAGGAGGTGAGTCGAATTGTGACAAAATTTAAAACCATATAAGATTAATAGACTGATACACGGTTCTTGCTTGCATCAAACATTCTCAAATAGAATCAAGTCTCATGACATCATAGCGCTTAAAAATGTAATTCTTTTGTTAATCCGTCTTTTAATTTTCGTGATACAATATATATTTCGTCATGAAAATCATTCAGATTTTAAACAGAATACTTCTTTCGATTTCATAACCATGTAAAAAAAACCATGCGCTTCTGTAGTGAACGGAATAAAAAATAAATATTTCTTCTGTGCAATAATGGAATCCATTATTGAAAATTAGGCAATACTAAGTGCACTTTTATATGAATTAATTCAATTAGTTCCCTCTCCATTTTTCAAGTTTATTGTGGATTCAATACAGAAAATTTCGGACCAAGAAAATAAATTATTGCTCATAGTAATCTGAAATCTTGGTTACATATACTTGCGCAAGGAAAAACAAAGTATGCATAACAAAAATTAAATAAAAGAAATATTAAAACTCATTTATTAAGATTATTAAAACACTGAAAATAATTTTTTCCAATAATCTGATAATCAAGCAAACATATTAAAAGCATGAGTAGTTGATACAAATTTTAAATTTACAATTTTTAATAAATGTTTAATAATATTATTATCATGGTATTCATTCCGAATGCATCTGTTTCAAATTTGATGCAATTATAAACTGTTAGAGAAAAGGTTACAAATTATAGAACTTTAAGTAAAGCGATCCAAATTTTAAGAAAGAGTGAATAACGTATAGCTGAATGAGTTTTATTATTTGCCTGAAAAAAGTATTGAAGATTATAATGAATCAAGTCTGAAGTCTACAGAAATCAATCACTGACTGATATTAGTCAATTTGAAATTGTGCAAAACTATTTTGTTCTGTTGAATTTACTTTAGAAGAGTGACTAAAATATTTCCCTTAATACTATTACGGATTGCTGCTACTCAGAGCAGTGGGTCACCTGGTAAGGAAGACAGTTTTACGGGGAGACGGTAACTCATTTGATGGCAGCTGATTCTCCAGAAGCTCTGTGATAGATTTATAACGATACAAACAGAAGGTAATTTGGGGTTAGGGAAACATTAAATAAAACCCGAGAGCGATTTTACTAAGATCGATATTCTAATATTCATGGACTATTTTACCAAATATCCGGAAGCATTTCCAATCCCAGACCATAAAGCCTTGACTGTGATTGAGGAAATATATATAGTTACAAAACCAATATATGTCCTGTTTTTGCATCCTGTACCCCTCGCTTGAATTTGAAATTGGCAATCCAGTGCAGAATTTCCACGGCCGGTTGGGCTGGTTTAGTAATAAAAGGGTTAAAAATGAGGAATAGGATATGGATATCCTTTAAAAATTAATTAATTTTATAAATACACATCTTAAATAATGTTATTAACCATTATTACTATCCTGTTTTATAACTTAAAATAGTTAAATTTGACTGGATTTGTTTTTTTCTTCCACTGTGATTCGTCATGAAAAAAAGTCTTTTTTATAAATTTTCATAAAATATGTGTTTGGCTGCAACTTGGCCAACCGCTCAGAACTTTCACTGTTTGTCAATTCTATTAATTGTGTCAATTTAAAGTTAATTTTATTTTGAATATCGCCCACTTTATTCAGCGTGAAAATCACCATCTGCTTGAATGAATGTAAGAATTGCAGTTCATTAAATTTTGGTGAATTTTATCCGAAATATAATTTGACATTATTTATTTATTTGAAGCACTTTCCAATAGAATTTGCATAGCGCGATTTTAGAAGAAAATAATCTCCTTTCTGGGTAATAAAAAATAGCAACATTTGACCGAACGTACATTGACCTAAGCAACAATGTGAAGTCATACGTAGTGTCTCAAAATGGTACTGTTTAATTGAAGAATGTTTTTCCATGCCTTGAGGACTCAATTCTGTAAGCAATTAATATTCGTGCCATATTGAGTTGCTTCCTAAACGACTTTTCAATTGCAACAATGCAACTTTTAATGTTTCATTTATTTTAATAATATAGATTATAACATCGATGACAAATTTTATCCAAATATACAAGATTTTGAATTTCAGTGTGGCCTTACACGATCAATAGCAGAAAAATAAGAGCTTAAAATTAAGGCTCTATAATACTGAACTAAGGATTTATCGCTTACTGATTTGTTTTCTATTTTCTAGTATAAGAAGTAAAGAGGAAAAAATTGTAATTGTGAAAAAATTCGAACTCTAGAATTTGAGGAGTCTTCCAAGTTTTAGACCTCTTAGAAATGAGTTCGAAAAACACATTTTTGAGGGGGAGGCGATGGCAATATATTTGCCTGTCTATATGCGACAAAGATAATTCAAAAACGCTTCAAGATAGACGAATGAACACGAACACGGTCGTTCTACCAAATTGGTAATTTTCTATTAAAATTTCAGCAAATTCTCTTCCTAAGAAGCCTGTTAGAAGTTCAATTCTAGACGCCTGTTCGAATAGAGTTAACAAGATAACTACAAAATGAAGTTCAGTACAGGCATGCAATATCTGTCAACTTTTCGAGCTGAATTCCACAAGGGTTAGATTAATTAATTAGATTAATTTAGTCATGTCAATCATGCGTGATTAATTACATCTTATCATAACAAATATATAATAAAAGAATAGCTATAGAAATGAAAGTAAATATCGTACAATAACAATGTAGTATTCTGACTGATTAGTTTTATTTCAAATAAACAAAATCGTCAAGTGTACGGTAAAAATGGGTGAAATTGTCTGTTGTTGAGGCTGAAAGCTGTGCCAAAATTTCATTTTGCAAAGAAATGGGGAAGAAAGGAATAGACAACCACTAAGGAATGCGTAGAGGGATCATGAGCATTCATCTGATGTAAAATGTTTTGAAATCAGCTCAGTAGTTGAGGCAGGTGAATTCCATTGCGCAATTACCGGTACAGAATGTATCAAGCAGATATGTTTTATTTCTTTAAAAAAATTGTCAATGAAAGAGAGCGGTGATTCTGAATGACATTCTAGGAGGCATGAGCTTTCATATGAAACTTAAATTATAAAACTCTGTTCAGTGTTTTTGGATGGCCGACTGATTTCTTTCGCCTCTCTTATTATTTAAATACATATAAATTCCCGATAGGGTTATGGCACTGAAAAAATTTATTTAAGAAATAAGCCTATGTTTAGGATCAGATAACGATTTTTAAACAATATATTTAAAACACAATCATGGATTATAATTAATTTAATTTACTCTAAAAACAAAAAAATAAAAATTAATTCACTCTAAAACAGATACATTTGTATTTAGAAATATAAAAATTTGTAAATAATTTGTACGCTATTGAAATTCAAACTGCAGAATGCATAAACGTCGTCAAATTTCTCCACAAGTAGTATGAAGTGAAGGAAAATTTCAGTGGAGGTTTCATGACAATTTCATCTATAAGGGGAACCCAGACCTAGTTCTAACACCCAATCTACGCAAAGGTTTTTAAAAATTTTTAATCAGAATTTATGTTAAATATGATTCTTACAACATGTCTTATCAAACCTGTACCGTTAGTGCCCAGCCTAAACGGGTAGAGAGAGATTCTGAGCATGTGATTCGTTTTAGCTAATTAACGGGAAAAAACGTATTTCGCATTTTGTTTTAAGGTAAGTTGCTCGTTTAAAAATATTTTTACTTATTCCTTTTAATTATTCTACCTTATTTATTTTCTCTTCTAGTAATAATTTTAAAAAATAGCTTTCATTTTTTTTTCTAATCACAATATTTTTTATTAAATCAACAAAAATGCCCGAAACTATAAAATGGGGTATATTTCAACATAATACAATTTGTGAGATTTATTTAAATTTTTATTTCATTCATGTAGCTACGACATTTTATCTTAAATCTTAGCATACAGCCTTAAAGACATCAGATTTCTTTCTAAGGATCCCCCTCAGAAAGAGTTTAACGACAATTCACTTAATAATAACTTCCTTTTCCGACCGACTCATCTGAAAAAGAAACAATGGAGAACGGGTACGGCGACAAAATTAAGAAAAAAGGGAAACAATAAAAGCAAGATTAGGAAAAATGAAAGGTTTAAGAAAAAAAATCCAAAATAGAAAATAGAAAGAGAAAACGTCGAAGAAGAGAATTTTCAACGAATATACACTTTCTGAAAATAAAAAAATAGCTTGAGGAGATGCATGCCGTCCTATATATTATATTATAGCATCGTTATGGCTATTCTGTGACAGACTAAGCAATTTTGAACAATAATCGGATGACGAGGATAGCGCCAGAGGTGGTATGCCCTCTAAAAGCTTTCCTGTCATGCCAAAAAAATATATTTTTTGGCCCCAACAAATTAATATTACACAGGATACTCTTACACCACGGTTCGAACCAAGCACACTTCAATCAAAACAAATGCCCGCTAGATAGTGAGACCGCGTGCGAGATAGGAAGCAATGTATGATTTCTTTGCGTTAACGGTTTTCTGATTTCAGAATAGGTCAAAAAATAACTACATCTTCATTTTATTATATATAGATAACATTTATTAATACTATGTTAAGAGATTAATGTGTTAATAAATACCAAAAGTCTGGTGCATCTTAATTAGTAAAATAGTGAGAAATAAAAAATTATTTAATATATTGTCGTTTTTACAACTCGATTCATATCCGAAGCAACTTGTAACACTCGAAGTCTTGTAAAATTACTTCTATTGGTAAAATCAACAAAATCATTAGATATTCATAAGAGGTATAAAATAAACAAGTAATTAAGTTTATGAAAAAGTATTTATAATCAAGGAATCGCAAATATAATCAATTTTCCAAAAATTGGTGCAATTAGTTCCGGTCCCCCTACTAAATTTTCCATTAATTAAAGTATGTAGTAATAGCCAATGAAAATGCACCTAACCCTATCCCCACATTTTTTCATGTTTTGACATTAGGTTAGGATAAACTAATAGCTCAGATGATGATTTAATCACACATTCCTATTTCAAAGCGATTGAAATAGTCTTTTCATCCATATGATTTAACCAAGATAAATTCATAATGTGATATTTATAAAATGCGAAAATGATACACTTTTAATGTCTCCTATCGCATGATTCATTGTATAAAAAAAGCTATTTTACATTTTGTGTTATCATCATTTTTGAATCAAAATTATTTCCTCTGAATTACGATCTTTTTATGTTAAAAGAATTTTAATAACTTTCTTTAAAATTATTAAAGGATCATGAAAATAAGATTTTGGAGATTTTTAAAATCAATTGTTCATTAAATTTTTTTTAATTTAACTAAAGGCGATACAAAAATTTGTGTGCATTATTTTATTTTACATGAATGTACTTTTCACATTAAAACTATAAAAACTGTAAATGTTTTCATCCCCTTTATTCAGTAGATAGATTAACTCATATTAAAGAAAGGAACTACAGAGACAATATGATCGATTATCTTTACACTTTTTAATTTGAATTTTTTCATTAGTGTATAATTTGTTTATAAAAGACTTCTGATGTAAACGCCAGATACATTTCTCTCTAAATTTGCAAGGCTTCTAATTAAAAATTGCAGGTTTTCCAACTGAATAACTGTAAAAAATGTTTTACAAATTTAAAAAAAAAATTACTCTGGGTTGTTCGATTTATTAAAGTTTAATAAAAACTCAATTAATTTGAATCTCAATTAATTTGAATCTCAATTAAATTCTAATACAATCTAAAATTCAATTCATAACATTTAATTAAATAATAAAATGTAAATTACATAAAAATGTATAGACTAATTTATATACGATTTATGTATAACACAAATAAAGTTCAAACCAATGTACATGATATCAATTCCCTGAATCTACAGATTCTACAATGATTCTAAAAAATTGCAAAATGATGCAAATATTGAAACAAATGTCCTTAAATTACACCCAAATTATTCAGAAAATTAAATTATGTAACATTATAGATTCTAGGATTATTTTAATTTTGTTATACATTATGAAAAGAAATTAAAAGAATGATGTATTTCATAAAGAAAATGATTTAATGAAAAATATTCGTGGGTTGCTGGCTTTCGCTCAGATGGTTTAAAAAATTTAGTATTCGTATTAAAGAAGAGAATGCTTGAATTATGCTTATATTTTTAAATTATTAACATTTAACAGTTTATTATTTTTAAAAATTCGTAATGTTAATAATTTTTATTATATATAATGAATACGACAGGATTTATTAAAGAAAGGAAAGCTTGAATTGAGCTTATGCTTTCAAATTATTAACTTTTAATTTAATTTTAAGAATTTTTAAAAATAATAAACTAATCATTTTTATTATATATAATGAATCAAACAGCAGTTATCTATTGGTATCATGCGTTTTTGATATCATTCACTTACAATCTACATTAATATGTTCAGAATTTTTTATGTATATCCGTAAATTTCAATCGTTCATTTTTATTGCATACAAAATTACAATATACAGTATGTATATTCGTAAATTTCAATCGTTCATTTTTATTGCATACAAAATTGGAAAGATAATAACATTTTAATTACTGTTGCTTCTTATAAACAATCAAAAATCAGATTAAAGAAAGTATTTAATATGAAAAACGTTTTTTTTTATTTCCCATTTTTTGTGCAATGTCTTTTGAATGAAACATCAACGTAAGTTTTAATTATTTTTGTCATTGATAAATCAGAACAGATAATTTACCTCTTATATCATTTCAAACTTTTAATGTCGTGTAAGTTGAAGAGCAATGGTGAAAAACAGCTATAAATTGCAAAAGATTTTTAACATGACTCTTGAAAGAGAAATTTATAATTTCAAAATGATATATCTATTCCAACCTTTCGAAATTCATAAATATCTATCTTCTTATTATTCCCATATAATTTTTTTTTCATTTTTTTATTTCTTCAGTTTTTATCGAGAGCATCATTTATTATTATTCTTAATATATTTCTCCCATTCCTAATTATTATTTATCTTTCTATTTGTTAAAAATGCTTATGTATATTAAAGAATCAGAATAATTTTTTCAGTCTTTAACTGACCGTGAAACAGTTGAAAATATGTTAACTAAAATATTCATTTTGAAAACATTCATAGCACCATTAAAAATTTCAGAACATAAAAATTGAAGTAAACGAAAAACTTATCAGCACTTATACATCTCAAAAACCAATCAATGTGATTCTCAACTCAGAATTATTCATTTCAAAATGATACAAAAGCTTCAGCTTTTCTTACATCATCAAAGAAGTAAAAATCATTGTCATATTTTACTTCCTTCCATTTTTTCATAAAATCGTTCATACCCATTTTTCATTAATCCTTACTTCTGAATCCATTTTAATTTTTCACGAAAAGCTTATCTATATAAGGTAACGGCTGTCATTTCATCCATTTCAATTATTAATTTATTTCATGAAAAATAAGCAGTATATTTATGAAAAATTTTCAAATTTCGCTTATCTTGATGGTTCTAATTTTTTACCACATGAAAGATGAGGAATTCATCAAATATCAATAGTGGAAACAATTTTATTCAATTCGAAACCGAAACTTTTAGTTTCAAAATCACACATCCATTCCACCTTTTCGCGCTTCGTCAAAACTTTATTCATATAAATCCCAAATCATACTTTCCCCTTTATTTTATTTTATTATTATTTTTTTTATTTCATTAGCTTCAAGTGCTAAAACGCTTCTCAAGAAAAAGAATTAGAAACTAAAACGTTGCCCCTGGGCATTTCATGCTCATTCTTTTTTTTTTCTTTTTCTACTCTTCATCCCACCCAGCAGCACCTCCTCATTCTCATATATATGTATATATATATATATATATATATATCTATATACACATCCATATATATATGGGGTGATCAATACTAGAGACGAATTAAAGCCTTTTTAATCTTTTCCTTCCCTGTCCCAGAAATTGCTGTTCGAGTCGGAGTCGAATTGATTGCCGTTCCGCACTGGATATCAATTAAACGCAGAGTCGCCGGAGAACGATAGAAAGGAGAACGAGCGAGTGAGAGAGAGAGAGAAAGAGAGAGAAAATCCAAAAGAAGAAAACACGTGCATTCTGAAAAGGGTGGTTGTGGGGGTGGGAGGGGGACGCGGGGGAGGGAGAGCAGCTGATAGGGCCGGTGGTGTCGGCAGAGGTAAACAAAACAGGCCAACTCTTTGTGCCCTAGAAACGAAAAGATAGAAGTAGGGTGGGTTGGTGGCGCTACTGCTGCAGGTCTCGAGGCACTCCCCCCCCAGTCGCCCTCCCCCCGCCTGGTGGCAGCCAATGCACGAAGAGGATCAATAAAAGTCATTACGCGTAGGATAGAGCGAACGGCGGATGGGAGCGAGCGAACAACCCTGAGGCAGTTTGGGAGGTCTCGTCTCTGTGAGAGAGGGAGACTCAGTCGTGTTCGAGATAGCGAAGGAGACGCAGGCCGGAACCCGACAGTCTCTTTCACCTCCTGGTTGCGCGATCACAGTCCGACGCGCGGGAAAAACCATCCCGCTGCTGCCTTTTGCATGACGATTGGAGCCGGAGGAAACCACGTGGGCGCCGCGAGCACGTGAAGAAGATTCGTTCCACTTCTTCTTCGGTTTTTCTGTTCCTCCAGATTGAAGCAGATAATCTTCTGTTATCTGGAGAGTTAGAGAAGACAGAAGCGATAGCAAAGTTCTTGTAAACATAAACAAAGTGAGTGACTGGCATTGTGCCCAGATTTCTCGCTCTCCCACATGGCGTGAGGGCCAGTCAGCTGATTTCAATTTCTTCCTCATCATCATCAAGTCAGGATCGACTCAAGGTAAGACATCTTTATGAGTCGAATCTTTCCAAAACTCGCAAAGAGGAAAGGGTTTTTCAAATTCGCTCCCTTTTATGCGGGACATCGGACGGTGGTGAAATTTTGAATGCGGAAAGAAAGGCAATAAAATATGAAACTTCCCAACTATTGAGAAAAAAAAATTACGGGCTTAGTCTCTTACATAATTATCCTATACCGATCGCAAACATAATAATATTAATCATAAAATTCAATCACCATTACAATAAAACATACTTCTAATCAGGTATACAAATTAATTTTAACTCGTAAAAATCACTTAAATATTTGAAAGCAATGAATAAACAAAACATCTAGATTAAAACAGAAAAAGAACAATTTCTTTCCATGAAACATAAGCTAAACACAAAACTATAGGTTATAAAAAGTTGACATTTTTTTTATTTTATCTAAGAAAAAATATGATAATTCAATAATAAAAATAATAATAAATATTAAAACTTTTTAAATCTAATTCGGTCATTATGAAATGTACACGGAATGATTAAAACAACAAGAAACAAATATTTTATGAAAGAGACAGTTTTTATGTTAAATTCATTTTTAGTACACTATCCAAATGTTTTTAATTCAAAGTTAGTTTTGTCACTACAGATTCAAAAGCACTAATAGAAGAAAGTTTTACAATCTTTTTGAGAGTCTTTAAATAAACTTACAAAATAGTAATTTAAATTTAAAATAGTTGCGATAAAATTTAAAATAAAATCTTGATTTTTTTAAAAAAAATTTCTCAGTTTTGCTATACTTATTTATAGTTAATCACATTTTTGGGTTAAAAGAAGGGAGAATTTAGAAAATTATGTTTTCCAATATTTAAGGAGATATTTAATTTTTAATTTCGCATATTTGGAATGAAGAAAATTTAATTAAATGGTGTTAGTACACTACATGGATGAATGAATTGTAAATATTTTGTAAGATTTCTGAATAGTTATCAAGAGCATAAAAACTTATAAAATATTATATTTGAAATATTATACACACTTTATATTAAAAATTTCTAAGAAGCCGACAGAAAAAGTTTTCGCAATAAAAAATTCATCTGATAATTCATATAATAAAATGACTTATGCTTAACAATATTTACTCCACATTAATTTGTTCGATGATTTCGTTAATAATATAATTTTGAAATGGATTTTTTTTAAAAAAAATATGATTATGTCTGCATTTTTAAATTAAAAGAAAGAAATAATTAAATATACTCATAGGATTTAAATTAAAAGAAAGGAATTATTATAATTAATACAGGCGCAATAAAATAGAAGACACAATTAAAACTCAACGTAACGCATTTCTTTAAAGAAATTGAACAGAAATATGTCTTATTTTGTAGGTTTCAAGGCGAAAAAATTTAGTAGATATTTAAGGAGTCTTCGTTTACAGTGATATGTATAAACAGGAAATAGGAAATAAATAGTAATATTAATTGTATAGTTCATTTTATAGTAAAATTGATTATTTTTATTAAAATGATTCCATAGCATTTTATTTTCATTAACATTATAATTACATTATAAATAAGACTATAGTTATGCATTATATAATTAATTAGAAGATTTTATTAGGAGATAAAAATCTTAATGAGAAAAAATTTCCGCAATTCCGTTTCTTTGTTAAAATAAAACGTCCACGTGACTAGTATACAGAAAATAATTGTTATCATCTCATCATGCGATTCAATTCAGAACAAATTAAAAATGGGCAATTTCTAATTTCTCTAGTTCGAATACTTCCATTTTATAATTGAAATTCCGTGAAAATTTTTACAAGAGAAATGAGTTTAACATCATTAAAATAATTTCGATTAAGCAAAAATATAAAATAAAATTTCTAACAAATCTTCGTCAACATTTCTTCTCATTCAATATGTAATCAGGCTAAAAAAAAAATTGGAAACATCAATAAAAAAAAAATCTAAAATATTTACTTGAAAAACCGACACAATCTTCCTCAAAAATTTCCCGACATAAAAAAATATTTAAAATGGTTTTAAAATTAAAGTGAAGCTTTTGTTTTATTAGTGTTAATACAATCTAATAGCAAAATGTTTAATGAAATATAAACATAATAACTTTTTGGCTTGATACTAAGTTCCAATTTTAATTATAATCCTTTAATTTGTTTAAAATATGAATTCTAATTTGTAAAATATAAAATCAGAATTACAGTGTTGAAATTGAATTCTTGGCAATCTAATACATAAAAATAAATTTTTGTTTTTTCATATTTTAAGCGCTGATTATGATAAAACGTTGTCAACATATTGCTTGCTCTTGCGTGAAAGTTATAGGCATATTACAATTATTATAACTAATATATAAAAATGAATGTTTGTTTGTTGGTATTTTATGCGCTGCCGTACTGTTCATCCGATGGCGATAAAACTTTGCCGATTTATTGCTTCGAACCTCAAAAAGTCATGTTTTTCACGTGTTTATAGTTTCATGTCGGATGCTCACAAGTCGGGCAGCCCCGAGATTTTTTTTTTTTTTTTTTTTGCTGAAGATGGGAACAAAATTGTCTACCCTAAAGAATGCTTGAATGATAAAGTCAAAAAAATAGAATAAATATTATTTACACTTCTCCTTTTCATGTCATTCCTAATGAAAAAAATAGTTATTTCAAACTTTAAAGGATTTTTCAAAAAATTATTTATTTTGCGGTAGCAATGCGTCTGGTATCAGCTAGTTATTTATAAAGAATTTCGTACTTTACATCACTAAATAGTTACAACACGTTTTTTAGATGATATAGAGAGCAATAAATATCAAAAAAGCTTTTTTTTTTCCGTTTTCCATTGACCGTTGAAATGTCTTGAGAATTGATTAGTTGTTTAATATTAGAAGACATTGCAATCTATATTTTAACTTAGTTATTTCAAGAGTAATGAAATATTGAAACGTGCTTCTAAAATCACAGCAAATTTTGAAATACTAAAGCTCAAATTATTTTCATTCTATCGGTATCAAATAGTTGAAATTTGTAAAAAAAGTCAACTATTCTATTAGTAATTCTATTTTGATTTGTATGCATATGTGATTTGTATGCAATAATTTGCATCAACACCTTTTTAAATTCATTAGAAATTACATTTATCCTGTACATTTATCCTGTAGACAGCAATACATATGAAATATTATTCTGATGCAACTTGAATGCAAATCTCTCAAAAATAAAATAAACATTTTTATGTAAAATTTTCAATCAGAAGATCTTCAATTTCGGATTGGCTCTGTAATATGAGTATTCATATGTAATAATTTTTCATTTTTTAACAAATACTTGATTTAATTGTTATGTTTACTGACTTCGATAAAGATCTTGAAAATTTGAGATTAATAAAATTTCGTCTTAGATTCGATCAAATGTAATAATCTAAAACAAATGCCAAGTTACAGAGCTCATTTCTCGCTTCATTGAAAATATGCCAATGCTACTAAAATACCTATTATGAAAATTCTATTCTATTTTAACTATTTATCTAATCATTTAACTCCTTATAAATAATTTAATCTATTCTAAATGGCGCGTCGGTTGTAAGAAAATAAAGATATTTCTTTCTCATCTGAATTGCTTCTGATTAAAGGAAAAAATTTAAAATGTTCTGAATTTAGACAAATACCCGTCCAAAATATTACAATTTCATCATTTAAGCAGTATTAATATTAAAGTGTAAATTTATCTCATTAGAAGCAGTGGAACTACTTTCCAATATATTTTCATATTAAAAATGAGTGCGAAATTATGTTTTATATTCAGAAATTTTCCCCTTTATCCATATTAAATGTATGAAAACACAAATGTGTATTGACTTGCGGTTAATTGTAGCAAAAATCTAATTTTAGAACAGAAGGCGCTAAAACCTTAGATCAATAAAGTTGTATGAAATAAACTGTAACTTTGCGGTCAGAAACTTACTGAAGATATAATATTCTTGAAAATTAGGAAGAAACTCTAATTTGGGCTAGTAGATTCTGTGAAATTAGGTTATAGAACAAAGTTTAAGTTCGAACAAGGAAATAAAATTCTTATTAATAAGTTTTATATTTATATGTAATTAACATACACATATAGAACTTATTGCATAGAATTTCACAATCATTCCATTGAAGCTACTTGAAATTAGTATATACATAAATTTATAAAACCATCAGTATGTAAAAGACAGATACGAAACAATAAATTGGCGAGTATTTCCTATGTATAACTATCCGAATCACAAGCGTCTTTCTATTTCGCATTTTAGTTTTTGTTCCTTTTTGCATGCCCTTCATTCACCTATATTCAGCTGTTTACCATTAAATCGCTTAACTTCAAATATAATTAAATTTTGAAACATTTCTGTATATACATATATGCTTGATTATTGTATTTTAAAACTATTCTTATCTTTATTGTGCATACGATTATAACTGGAAGTTACACCCTGTCAACTATTTTTTAAACTGTTTTAATTTGTATGCGATTTGAATGCAAAAATAAATCAGCCTCTTCACAATAACATAACCAGATTAATCCCGATTCAAACAAAGGCCTGCGACAAAATATATAGTGAGATATCACGTTTCTATTGACATTTTGCTTGGCGTTGAATAACCATATCGTATTTTTGTTTCTTAGATTTAATTTTCTTTAAAAATCTTTTAGCCAAATTCTACGTTAACATAAAATCTCTATCGGCTTTCCAATTGACTGAATATCCATATAAATCCCAATTCAAAAAGCAACTGTGCAAATCAGATCTTACTGCAGTAAGGTAGAGATGGCGAAGTCTCATAATTCATTTTTAAAATTTATTTATGAAAATAATTCCTTCGTCATCGCAGTATTTAATATGCTTTTTCATAATTTTAAAAATTAGAGAAAAGAATAAAAACATTTTTATGAATCTGAAAATTTCTAAAGTTTTATGAATTCAGCCATATAAAACTTTTAATATATATATGCCTAAAGAATTTAATATATAATTGGGAAGAAACTGAAAAATGTATAAATCCCTAAAGAATTTAATTTCTCCCATTTGCTGTTCCACTTCTCAGATACAAAGCAAAAATTGTTTCTAGATGCTCTAAATGAAACAATAATTTAAAAACATAACATTTTGAAAATAAAATTGTCTTGTTGAGTTTTGACAAATATAATAAAAAAATTGTGATTTATGCTGCATTAAGTCACCCACAATATGAGTCAACATTACCCTAAATAACAAAATTTGAACTTATTTTTAATATTCTTTACTTATAATAAAGATGAATGTGTCTTGTGTGTATCGTGGCGCTTTACAGGTCAAACGGTATGACCTATAATTACTTTGACACATGTATAGTTAGGAGGGTGTAAATGTGCAACTGCGAGCGAATTTTTGAAATTTTATTTGAATAAGAAAGCAAAATTTTGGTGTTTTTCCGCGCAAATTCCCGAATTTATTACAACACAAAAATTATTTTTACATAATCTTAAAACTCGAAAAGTTATCTTTTCAATCACACCAATTCCTCATCATCTAAATTGTTTCTATTTTTAATTACTTTTACTTTCTCTTATAAGTAGTAAGTATAGTGAAAGTATAGTAAAAGTCAAAAAATTGGAACTCGAGATTTTAACGAATCTCCGCGTTTTAGACGTCCCTGAGTTCGAAAACATTAGACGTCCCTGACATTTTGGAACATATCCGTCTGTCTGCGACGCATTGATCTAAATGGTTGAAATTTGGTATAACGTCTCTACACTAAACTTACAGATTTCTATCAAATTTTGAAAAAAATCTATTCAGAGGAAGTTCGTTTGTCTGTCTGTTCGAATTTAAGTTAACACGATAACTACAAAACGTAGAGAACGAGTTATATAAG
Organism: Argiope aurantia; assembly: GCA_026543865.1. Taxonomy (NCBI): domain Eukaryota; kingdom Metazoa; phylum Arthropoda; class Arachnida; order Araneae; family Araneidae; genus Argiope; species Argiope aurantia. The sequence continues at coordinate 124,017 of JAPMOR010029737.1, forward strand.
ATCCTGTACACAAATTTAACATCTATAGAGTAGGAATCTCAGATTTGGAGCCATCAGCGGGTTCATTAGCCGTCGCTTTGTACTTTCAGAAACATGTAAGTACGGTAATTAAAAAACGCAATTACTTAAAGATATCAAATTTGATGCAGGATTTTCAAACTAAAAGTGGAGTTTTGTATCAAATCTTTGTTTCAATCGATTAAGAAAAATGTGTCAAAAGCACGAATTCCATTTTCGGTTACTATTAAGCGTATGCCAGGAATTATTCCTTAAAACTACAGCGAAGGGTGGCATAATATATTCAGTAAAAATTCTAAATTTATACCAAGAATTAATATTTCGTAACGATTGTACGCCAATGCCATGCAAGTATTTTGGGGAGACAACTTGTGACGTTTTAAAGGAATGTTTAGCATATTTTTAAACAATTTATTTCACAAAAAATAATATTTATTCCGAACAATATACATTTAATCCGAAAACTTGACAAAAATCCCCTTCCATCAACATGTTACCGTCACGCTGACAATAGATCAAGCAAAAAGATTAAGTTAACTCTTAGTGCAAAAAAACATAGAAAAATGTAATTTTCGGTTTGTTAGAAACTAAATAAATATGAAAAATTATTTTCTAGAAAAATAAGCGCCAAAAAGGTTTATTGTGAATTTATAAAATATCTATTATTAATTATAAAATTGTGTATTATTTATCACAAATAACGATTATATAAGTAGTTAGTTAAAGTGAAGTCAAGGATACTGTTTTATGGAGTTTGAGTCAATAAAGGTTCTCGTGAATTCCGATTTTCATACAGACCTTCTATTTTATGTGTCATATTTAGCAAAATATTCCTGAGACATTAATATTTTAAATAAAAAGAAAGGCCACTTTATTGGGAATAAAATGAGTAAATTTTGAGAATATGAATATTGCTATCTTAGGAACCAAAGGATTTTATACCACTCCATAGACCGTCTCAAAGAAGAAATGCCAAAAAGCACGTGGAGTGTCCTTAGAGCCGATAAGCCTAAAATTATCAAATTGTTGGTTGATTATCTTTAACAAATTTCGTGGATAGTGTAATTGCAGCAAGTCAAGTTTTTTTTAACTGTGAGAAAGTTATGTAAAAAATAATTAATATCAAAATCAAAAATTGTTAATAATATATGTATTACATGAGAGAGTATAATATTATTTATACAAAAGTAACGGGGCGAATTTTTTTTTTGATAAGGCTATAAAATATTTTTTTTTTATTTAAAATCGATTCTGAATTTTTTTAAAAATTGGAAAAAGAATTCTTTTTTCTTTTTGTCTGAATAAAGATATAAAACATAGTGATGCATCAAAACAACTAGAGAATGTTTCTTATTGAATAGATTACTTATTCTCATATTCTGCAGTTCCTGAACTAAATGAGAAATTATTTTACTAAATCTAAACAAAAATTAAGCATTAGATTTTATGAGGTTTATCATAACAAAATTCTACCAAAGATTAAATTTTTTAAAAAATCTAATATAAAAATCAAATATAAAATTGTGTAGTTTCCCAGAAAATGGCATTAGAATAAAAATTCAAACGGTTTTACACAGAAAATCTTTCAAGCAATAATAAAAATCAATATTAATTAAGCATTTCAAGCAATATTAATTTAAAATATTATAATATTAAATTTTAAAAAATTGGTTATTTTCGCAAAAAATCAACTTTTTAGCATACTGACTCAGCCTAAAATCTGATGCAGATCTATGGTTAGAAGAAAGAAACACATATAAAAATTTACTCATGTAATTCTTTGTATACTTGTAGCACCATATTCCCATCCAAATGATTAGACAGACGTAGAACATATTTTCAGACATAATTCTAGACAGAAATATATATTAAATTTTATCCATGTAATTCCTGGTATCCTTGAATTAACTGTATTCATACGCGAATGGTCAGACAGACAGACATATTTTCAAATATAATTTTTTGAATTCAAGACTATCTGGTCTGTCAAAATTCATCTAATTCTAGAGTCCGAATCCTTTGATGATTCTGGATTATTCCTCGTATTCTACAAAGGGAAAAAGATCAAATCAAGCTTAGTTAAAAGAAAAAAAGGAGATGCCATATATCGGAATTATTTAGAAAAAAATATTTACATGAAATAATAAAATATGTGTATTCTTCTATAACACTCAAGCAGAAAAGTGATTATATTTATTTGAAAAGCTGTGTAATGGTATCATTAAGAATTCTATATTTTAATGAATAATAACTACGAAATTTGACTTCTCGCTTTATACTTTAAATCAGGTTTATTCCAAATAGAGGTTTCACTTATACTGTCACGGATTATTACTATATTATTACATCCTAAATAGTTCAGACTTTCTGTAGAGAGTAAGAATATTTAACCAAAAAAATGGCAAGACATATCTCTAATTTGTAAGCAATAATAAGATAAAAATCCTATCATACAGATTAAAAGTTTTATTCAAAAATGGTACTGTATATTTTACTTTAAAATATAAATTAGTTAAATGATTGAAAGTTTTGATACTACGTATTTAGCTATGTTTTCATGAAATTGTAATTATAAAGATGTTTTTGGAAATGTCTGTGGTTAAGTCCGTATTTCTTTTCAACTGGCCATTTTTCAATCCTAAAAGGGACATTCCCAATTCCCTTTTTAAAAATTTAACAGTCTCTTTGGGTCCATTTTTAATTTCTCGTTTATGAAATGTAGAGAAAGTATTGTGATCGACAAGAAATTCGAACTTGAGATTTTAATATTTCTCTACGTTTTAGAGTTCTCCCTGAGTTGGAAATATTGCATATTTTTTGTATGCCTGTATGTCAGTCAATCTTTCTACCTGCTGCAAAGATAACTAAAAACCGGGCTAGATGGATGGGCTAGTTGCATGGGATAACTATTGGGCTAGATGGATGGAATTTTATACATGGCGATGACATTTTATAATTTGCAGCATTAAATTAAATTTTAAGTAAAATCGTTAAGAGGTTGTTTGTTAGGTTGTTCTAGAATAAGTTAACACGATAACTGCAATACGAAGAGAGCTAGATGAATAAAATTTTGTAGATACATTTAACATCTATAGTGTAGACACCTACCACGTTTCCAGGTAAATCCAACAACGGATTGAAATGCAGCTTTATAAACGCGATAATTCAAAAACGTAATGACTCAAATACATGTGATATATTAAGTATATCACATATCAAATTGATAAGATTTTGTGACTGCTATTGTAATTCAGTGTCAAATTTTGGTTTCCGTCGGTTTAAAAAAATTGCTTCTAGAAACTTTTGGTGAGATCATTAACGCTGAGTACAATTTATATATAAAAAGACATTAATTGGCGTCTAATTACATATTGAGTTAAAACATATTTCGTTTCAATCGGTTGGTATTTAAAACACAAATTTGATTTTCGGATACTATTACTTGCATACCACGGAAAAATCGACAAAACACTCGCCAAGTATCACACAATAGATTCAATAAAATTGCAAATTTAATGCCAAGAATATTTTGTAACTACCGTACGCCAATGATATGCAAGACGTTCTTTGATATAACACCCTTGTTAAACAGTTTGCGAAACAATTTTGAGGGGACGACTTACGATTAAAACCCTCATTTTCTTGCTACATTCATTTGTAGTACGGTGCTAAAAATTTAAGATTTTTGTATTAATGCTGAAATGAGATATTTAAGGGCCTATGACAGGGAAGCTAAATGATTTTCAATTAGAGATAACTATTGACACATTTTAATCAGTTAAATTTTTATATTTATTGGCGCATTTGGAAAGAAATTAAATTGGACTGGTATAATCAGTCGTAAATTATATCCAGTTACACACTTACGAAAAATATAATTTTTCTTTGAACATAATAATTTTCTTGGAATAAGTTGAAGAAATAATAATAATAATCGATGCTGGAGTAAGAAGGTGAAATGTTCTCAGTGAATTTTCATTTAAAATAATCTTACATTTTAATTTCTTGCTTTTAAGTGTTTTTTCAGAGAAGTTTGAACAAAAATAACTACATAAAGAAAAAAAACCCGAACGAGTTCGAATCTTTTGCGCTAAATTACATGAACGAATATTTTTCAATATAATAAAAAAGTTTGTACCTTTCGGCTACAGCAAAATGTTATACCATATGATTATAAATATTTTTATAGTGTTAAAATGTATTGGTATATAACATATATAAATATTTACATATATATTAAAATATATATAAATATTCGGTTTGAAGTAATTATAAGAGAAATTTATCACTAATCTTTTCTAAAAATGTAATTTTCACACTGCTAACAATAAAAAACGTTGTATTATTAAAAACGAGAAAACATCTCCGATTTTATTCCAAATATTCCTTATAAAATTTTTCAGAAACGGACGAAATAAATATTCTAATTATACGTCTTCTTCATACAATATAAATAAATTCATTTTTTTTATCCATAAATGTATTCCTATATCAAAATTACTTATTTAGATTTTGTAAAATATTCAGAATCCTTTTATTTGTCTTCTGAATTTCATGGAATTTGAGGGACAAAAAATGAGAATCTATTGGAAGTATTATGTAACATTTTATTTATTTAATTATGGGCAAAACGACAAAGAAAAATCGGGATAGCATAGTTAGCTTGTGCTGTAATAGAAATAATCCTTTGAACAAGTTCAAATTAAAAGTTCCACCGTTCTTAAGGGATTAGTATTATTCTAAGCATTTAAGTTGATTTCAATTACCACCGTCAAAAGTTCGAATCTAAAAGTTTTTTTGCGCGTAATAGTAGCTTTAAGTAAACTTTATTCTAATTAGTCTCCCAGAAATAATGGCTTCTTTTTGATCTACAGAATTGTCAACTAAAACGATTGTTCGGATTCTTAAAAAAAATATCAAGCTATTGTTTTATCATCAGAACCTATTCATTTTTCTCATCGTACTAAAACAAAAGAATTAATTGCTGACTTATTCTGTGGTTTTAACCGCAATTTAAAAGTAATATTGAGCTGAAAAACTTTAGCGCTAATTTCTACGGATTCTGATATAAAAAACATAGATTCAAATGCGCAAAGGAATAAAAAAGTTCTTTGTTAGAAACACTTTAACGTGTTTTTGTTTAAGAAGAGAATAATTTCTAAATATTCGGTTGTATACAAATAATATTCATCACAAACAATAAGTGTTTGTTTAATAAAAGTCAGTATTGTTTCTAATGTTCCCTTATAAAGACATTTTTATTTCATACCCAGCTTTTCGAAGTTTTTTTAAGACTAAATGAATGTACAATTCCTTTGTAAATTAGGATTCGTTTGAAACCAGATTCGTTCTTTTACAATAGTAGGGTTTCAATACTTTTCAAGAAAACTTGATATAAACATTTTAAAGGATTTGATGAGAAACATCGAAGGAAATAAATTTCCTAACTTCATAGCAATAAATTTTTTTATGTTTTAAATAAGTTTTTTCAAAGTTAAACTTTAAAATACAATTTTTAAATGCTCTTTAGTAAAACAAATCAAGTTTTTTTCCCCATTTTGTCAATAGAAACAAATATAATTTTTGAAAGATTTTGTTTATTTAATGCAATGGTATATGGCAACGATTGTTAATTTTTTTTAATGAAATAAGCTATTAAAATATTTCACACTTATTTTTTTTTTTTTGTCTTCAAACGAAACTCAGATTGTGTATTAATCGTTTGTTTAATATTTTCAGAAAGATAATTGCTTCACAACTCTGACTAAATGGTTTTCTAATCTAAAAAAGAATCCTCCAACTCTTTACCATCACAGCCGTATCTAGATTTGATTTATATTTTTTCATTCTTTATTTTCATTTATAATACTTGAAAATTGAATAATTATTTTTCTAATATAAATATTTATCCAAATAGTTCATATTCTGCTATGTAATTTGTTAAATTTTATGTCAGTGAAATATGTTAATCTATATATTTAACTTTTTCTGATTAATATTATGATAAAATTTACTTAAAGTATTTCGACTGTTAGCACTTTGAGATATACATTAAAAAATCTATTGCTGCATTTTTTTTCTTTACATCTTTCTTCCGATATTCGAAAATTATGTTACGTAAAATGTTTTAATGAAATATGATACAATTTTTTATTTTTATTTTAATTGATTGTGAAGAAATTGTCAAAGAATTTATTACATTATAGATATAAATTTTGGCTATGTTAATTTTAAAAAATTTTTTTATCAGAAATTTTTTTTAAAGTTTTGTTATTTTCAAAATCATTTTAAATCAATGTATCAGGTATATTATATTATGAATTATCAATAAAACATGTTACATAAACAAAAACATAAACTTACTTTTGTTTATGTAAATTTTAATAAGTTATTTACATAAACAAACTTATTAACTGCTTTTTGGTGGCCTCAATAAATCTATTATTTTTAATTACACAGCCATATAATGGTTCTGTTTATTATTTAATTTAATTCATATTTTTTTTTCATTTATATGCCTACTGACAGAGTGCAGAAATCTTACCAATCTGAAATAACTCACTTTTTAGATTTTGCAGATGAAATAACTCACTTTTAGATTTTGCGACAGAACAGTTGAATTTTGCTATAATTTCAAATTTAAATTGATAATTTTAATCGTTCGATGGCTATGTTAATTTTATTAAGCCATGTTGTTAATGGTTATGTTATGTTAATTAAGTCATACGACTATAATTTCAAAATGAATGAAATGCATTTATAGATTATCTCTTTTCTGAAGATTTTAAGAGATGTCCATTATCAAAATTTCCAGTTTTATGAAATAATGATCGTATTTGTGTACGTAGTATATCCACTTTTTTATCCTTATAAAAAAGAAAAACTTTAAATAGAATTTAAAGTTTTTTAATTAAATAGATTAAATAGATTAAATTTTAATTTAAATAGAAATTTCTAGAATTCATATTTCAGAAATAAAATTAATTCACTTTAACATAATATTTAATTATTTATAATTAGACCTAAGTATTTTCTGAATATTATATTGTAAATAAGTAACAAATATGAGAAAGGGATTTTTAATTATGAATAGAAAAAAAAGGATAAGAAGGTCAACTTCAAGAACGAAATCAAAAAATTTCCAACAATTTATGCAACGTATTATAGTTATACTGATTATGAGCCCAAATTATTTAAATACGAATCTATCGACAATACATTACGGGAAGATTTTAACCACGGAAAAAATATTAAAGGCTTATCGTTTATTAAATTAATCTAAAAATGATTGTGATTTGATAATTTTGATGCATAGTGAAACGGAAACTCAAATCGAAAACCAAGAAACTACTTACACAAGCATACACAATGCATCCAAAGAAATTTCAGTCTCCATATCACTGATGACTTTAGTTGTCAATAAAAACAAAAGGAAGATATACACATAAAAAATTACAGCAGGTTAAAAATTGTCTTGGATATATTCCCAATCATTAAAAAAGAATCTATATACTTCAAGGTAATTTAATTTTTAATTATAAAATTGATATTGAATTGATTGATTGAAAATTGAATTGATTGATAACAAGAAACGGCCAAATTACATTATAGGTGAGTTGGCATTTGCAGTTTTCTACGTATTACTGACATACAATTTCCCCAACAAGGTTCCCAATCTCAATCCATTGATTATCCTCACAAAAATCAGAAACACGTGCGTACTTTTTAAGTTATAAAACAAACTTATTTTCAAGTTGTCTTAAAATTACTTTTAAATAATTGGTAATAATTTGAAAGACGCGTGTCTTTGATCAACAAAGCTAAACACAAAAGAATTAATGGTAATATGTTCCCCTCGACTACCTCGTATTCTTTCTCATTCAACATCATAGCACATTTTAAGCAAGTTACGCAATATAGCAGAGAAAACAAAATATACAATTCAGACCACTTTCCTATGACGAACTGCATCGCATGAGGATGAGTTAGTATGTACCCTAAGATTTCTTCATATACTTAACAGCATGGTGCATTTTGCATAAATTAGACAATGGAGAAAATCATTTTACATCTCCGTCCTTCGACGGACTGCGTCAAAATTAGATGAGAGAGTATACTACCGTCAACTTCCTCATACACTTAAGCATTATTACTACA
>JAPMOR010029737.1:139638-154174 GCA_026543865.1 Argiope aurantia
TATATATATAACATTTTCCTGTCGGTATCGCATTAATATATAAAATATAACAATATAAGCAAACTTCAAACCCTTTATTTGAATTTTTTTCGGTATTCTTTTTTCACAGCTGCGTTTTCATAACTTATTCTGAGCGAATAGCACTTTTCCAAAACAAATAAATGAGTTCTATGCATAAATCTAATTTCAAAAGAATGGTCCAAGTCCTGAGCGGATAAAATGCAACAAAATATTCTAAAATGAAACTTAAACTCAACAGCTGAATATTTCGTTGCAGAAAAAAAAAGCTTATAAACAATATATCAAAAATATTAGCGGGATTTGTCACCCCAAACTTTCTCATATACACTCAAATAAAGATATTATCACAGAAAACGTTTAGCATGGCATTGGTGTACAGTAGTTACAAAATATCAACTTTTGGCGCAATAGTTACAAAAATATCAACTTTTGGCATAAATTTAGCATTTTTACCGAATCTGCCGTGTGATCCTTGGTGGAGTTTTGGGGCAATGAATGCCTGGCATGCAGTTAAAAGTATACCAAAATTGAATTTTGTTTTAGACGCATTTTTTTTCAGTTTTTCGATTGAAACTGAACTACAATTGTAATCACAAAATGGCTCATCAAATTCGATATATTTATGTCGTTACGTTTTTGAATTATCTTTTTTACGTGTTCTAAAAGTGTAGGTGAATAAACGGTCAACTCCTTGTTTGATTTGGTTCAAAATTTGATATCTTTTGGATACCGAATTTCAACCATCCAGCTCTCTCTGTTTTGTAGTTATCGTGTTAACTTATATTCAGAAAACCTTCCTCTAAGAATATTTTTCCCAAAATTTGATAGAAATCTATAAATTTAGCGAAAAAACAATACGACAAATGTCATCCGTATAGCTCAAAAATTTTTAAAGATTTATTATAGACAGACAGACAAAATGCAAAAATGTGCTTATCGAATTCAGGGAACCTTTAAAATGTGGAGAATCCTCAAAATCTCGAGTTTGAATTTTTTGACGATTACATTACACTTTCTGCACTTCGTAGACGAGAAAGTTAAAATGTTGTCATATCAATACTTTCTGAAATTAATTTTATAATGAACAGTTATTAGAAGCATAGAATGGCATTCACAATGATAGAAACAAACAATCTCTCTAAGGCTGTATTTAAAATAAAATCACTGAAAATGCCGAGATTTTTTTTTGTATGTTATTATGTAATTACATGTATGTGTAATGTCAACAATGCCTCTTGGTGAATCAAACATGTGCTGAAATGAACATAGCCTTGAAACTTTTTCATACTTCTTTATTAATAGTGCAAGTCAATATCAAGAATCACAATCCTGCGCTATCCTTTCTTAATATCCTACTTAGCCATACCGATAACATTTTAATATTTCGAATCGCAGAATCGTATGCACGGGATCTCAAAACATCACTATTGCAAATTTTGGCATAACCACCCTGATTGAAGCAGGGTGATACTCCTCTTATCTAAGAGGAGTATCATCATAAGTATTACCATAATAATTTGCAGTCATCTACACAGAAGTAATCTTGGAGTTTTTCGATAAAGCTACATGAAATTTATTCTTATACTTAAAACATTTTAACGTCAAACATTCAAATATTTCGATTATAATAACTAATAAGTATATTACTAGATACTATTAATTTAATTCTGATCAAATGATTCATACTCTCTAATCAGGAAGTTTGCACTTCATAAACTAAATTGTTGGAAACTGTACTAACTCTTTGTTTAAATAATACATAAAAAATGCCCACTCAATTGATATATTAATTATTTAAAATCATTGGAGTATAATGCAATGATACAAAATGTAAATTCTTTCTCGTATTTATCATCTTTGCATCTCGTTCTTATCGTTTAAGCATAAATGTAAAATGTAATCCTCGGTAAATCTAAGAAACAAAGCAAACCACCCCAGCTCAGAAATATTTTATCTCAAATGCTTCTATTTCTATAGGACCCGACAAAAATCCCTCTCAAAATAATGAAACACTTCCGATTCTAAACTCCGCATTCCATGGCCCTTTCTGCCATGACCATTTGCTCAACCATCTTCATTAACTTCAGAGCAGCAAATATTTCACCACCAAATGCGGTCATTTTTGTTCTATTTTTCCTTCACTACCAGAGGCTCCACTTTCGCTGTATATATACATCAAAACCGCCATTCCCAGCCAACAGTACATTAAATCTCCGCTACTTAAGTAATCCTGCCCAATTTGAGGCGCATAAATTACCAAAACGTTCTTAAATCCGAACCACCACTAGAATTGCAGGTGCAATTTAAACCTCAACTCCTACACTGTTTCCAACTCTCGAGTGGTGTACCCTTCCCACAAAATAAACTCAAAGAACAACCATCCTATTTGCACAGGTAAAGTAAAACCCCATTTGTGTACAAGCTGCCTGTTAATCCGTAGCGGGCACCAAGAAGAGGTAGGGTCGGCGTATTTATGCTTTCGGTGCATTCTGGAACATTCCCCAACCCTGGGAGCCAGAGAGAAAACGTTTTTAAATTCGCCGCCGTGGAAAGATTATTTTTCCCTTAATAAGCTATACCTCCAGAGGTTGTAAAGAAGGTGGTAGGGGTGGTAAGCAAGGTGGCCGGGACGGCAGGCTAGAACATAGGCGTTGCCAATAAGCTCTCTCATGCAAGACTAAAATTCCTCGCGTCGCCTTCAATTACCTTGGAGGCTGCAGCCACAGAATTCATACTCGCCCTTTTCTCGCTGCCGAGAACCGCCCCTTCTCTTCTCAGCCCCTGCACCCCCTCTTTCTCGACGCCCCAGATTAACAGACGAACTCATACATCCAGCCGCCCTGTCCTGTGTTTATGTGTGTGTGTGTGTAGAGACTAAAAATGAATGGATAGAAAAGGGTGGAGAAGCGAGCTTGGATCTCCCAGTTTAATTTTTTTCTCTCTCTCTCTCTCTTTTTTTCTCTTCTTCTTGTTGTTGTTTTTCTGTGCTTTTTTTACTATTTTTCCCCTCTACTATTTTTTGCCATCTTTTTTTTTTATTTTATTTTTATGTCTTTCGGTATTTGAGTATTTTTGCTTTCACTTTTTTTTTACCTGGTAGAAATTCTAAGGAAGAAGGTTTATTATTGATATTGTGTGACGTTCTCGCCACCATCCGTTTACTGATATGGAGAGTTAAACAGCATGGAAAATGAGTGTTGGTTTTAGTATGTAAAGGGTTGCAAAGGTTTGGTTAGCAGTTGTTTATCATGTTGAAAAAAATGCTTAATTTCATACATAATTTTTAATATGGCTCTTTTTTATCTTAACTTTCGTTTAACTACTACCACAGATGAATTACACAATTGGAAATGATTTAATTAATTTAATTTAATTTAAATGTTTTTTTCTTTCTGATTTAGTTTTGAAAATGACAAGCTATGAGCTATTTTTAATCTCCTCTTAGAATTTTTAAATAAATGAATAAGTCAATTTCATATATTCTGTATATTTCCAAACAGAATATTGTTCAACCAATACCTTTTTCATTTACCATAATCATCATGCAGCAGCGCTAAAGAAAAAAATCTATGAAATTAAAAATGTTAACTTGTGAAATAGAGGATATTCGAAAAATGCGATTGTCAGTAAATGAAAACAACAAAATTAAATTCAGGATTTTTTTAACACACAATTATGGTGACTATTCGGATGAATTTTCTCCAAAATCAAAAATATAATGTGATAATGTTATACAAAATACGTAATATCGTACATATAATACAGTACTAACGATATAATGAGTACAATATTGTACTTCTAATGGAATTCAGAATTATTGGAAACAAAATAAGAAATTTGCCTACTGTAATTTTTTTCCTACATGAAATGTCACAATACAGCAAAATGAATTCCACATAACTTTTTTAATATATATTATTTTTTTCATTAAAAAAAATTAATATGAAAGATTATAAATTCAATGAATTTCATTTAATTTATTGAATGAACATTTTGTTTTTTGTTTTAAAACTGGAAAGTATCTACAGTCAATTGTTGTGAACCTCTAAGTAAATTTTCAACAATTTTTTCTTTCATTCTAAATGAAAATAAGATGTTTTTCTTTCGTAAAGAAACCGGGTACGTATTTATTTAAATAGTTGAAAAAATATACTATGTTTTTTAGAAAATCATATATATATAAAAAAAATTAATGTAAAAATTCCAAAAGAAATGAATTTATCCTCGTGTAATTAGTACCCATTTAAGTTTATCGGAATCAGTATAAAATTCATGGGAAATATATCACATTTTTTTCAAATAATGTTTTTATAACTGATTATATAGTATCACGTTTAAGTATTATTTCATAGAAATAAATAAAACTTTCTATTTACATTCTATAAATTATAATAAAATATTGTTTCAATCAGAAAAATTATTTTAAAATTCATTGCTATAAATATTAAAGTGCACTGATCATATTTAAAATGCAAGTGTAGTAGAAAAAAATTTGGAAGGTAAATGATCATTTCGATATCTATGATTAATAAATCTCGGCTTTATGGAAGTGTTTCAGAGTAACTAGAAATTGTTATTCTTTATTAATGACAGAAAATCGTTCATTGTCAACATCTGTTAAAAACGCAAATTAATAATTCATGAAAAAAACTGAAATAATTAAGACAAACGCAATAAAAAATTAATTTGGTTACGATAATTAATTAATTATCGTAAACATATTTTTTTTCAATTTGGTTATGATATTTGACAACATGTGTCGGAAAGAAGGTGTTTTTATTTAAAAAAATAAGTTTCTACTATAAAAAGAATAAATATATTTTTAAAAATTCCTCTTTCGTTTTAGTTATATACATTTGATAATCAGCAAAAGCATTTTTTACATAAATTGTGCACTATAATTTCATTTACATTGATAATTTAGGTTTAGTTATATTAACGTCCCGTTTTAAAGCAACACTAGGACTATTTTGGGACGGACCTCGTAATTTTGAACCGCGGTCAGATGAAGAGGACGACACCTGAGCTGGCACCCCCCTCTCCACACCACTCCACACCAGCATTTACATTGATAAGTATCTGATTATATCATTTGTAATTAAGAAATCTTGAAAAAATTAATAACATTCAATAAGTAACATCCGACAAATCTAAAGTAAATTTTTCTGTAAAGTTTTCATGGCAATAACAGACAAATGTTTATTTTAAAATATATAATAGTATTCCTCACAGATTTTATCAACTTATAATGTGGACTGATATACAGTATAGAAAAATACATAGAATATCTTTTTTTAAAAAAAATGTAAAAGGAACGTTGAATTCTCGAAAATTGTTTCTTTCAAAATATTTATTGGGGCACAAGACAAATTCATCATGACTGATTGCACATATCCAGTTTGATATGTACCATAGCAAATGTAATGCATCTAAAACAACAAAATAAAAGCAGAATTATTTGAATTTTGTTTATGATATTTGCAAATAATATATTTTGAATCGATTGGAAATGAGCTTTTTTATTGTATTTCTCTAACACCCACTGTGGTGTAATCACAAATTATTCCTTTTCAAAAATTCATCCCCGTTGATTGTAAAGATATTTCTAGTGTGACAATGGGATTTATTCCGGGGTAAAAATGTTTATAAAGTACGTCGAGGATTTATCTTGCATTCTCGGGTGAAAGAACGAGTCTTTGGGAAGTTTTGTGTTATCGGCTCCTTTATCTCTTTAACGAGAGTGCGTTTTAATGTCCAGATTCTCTCCTCGGGGGCTCTGGAAAAGATAAGTGGCAAAATAAATAACTTGCTGCTCGTGTGGTGGGCCCATTCCAAACCGGATCACAAAGAACTTCCAAAACACTTCCGTTAATAAATTTCCATACAAATACTAAAACACTGAGTCCAATGACTTGGGAGGCATGAAAGTTTAAAACTAAGTTGGTTCTTTCATTGAGATATTGAAGGAATGGCAGAAATTTGTTTGAATCGCATTAATTTCTTTATAGGTTATTTGGGTTTGGCTAAAGGGTAAACTAGTAATCATTTTAGAGAGGAAAAATAATTGATGCATAAAATTTTAGTAGACCGTGTCTTAATTATCATGATGTTTTTAGTCGCCACAATGACAATTTTATTATCAAATGTATTTTTTCAATGAAACATTCATTAGACTTCCTTTCCGAGATATAAATTTTATCAAACAACTTTTACTGCAAAAAACAAAAACAAAAAAAATGATAATAATAAGTTTTTTTTAATTAATAATATATTTTCCCCAATTTATTTTAAGTAGCCATGCAGTAAGTTAACGCGGTATTGTAGTGTTATGAAAAAAGAAATCACGCTTGCCATCAAACATGTATGCTTAGCAATAATGTCAAATATTTTCCTTTCGTATAAGATGTACAGTGCGTTCCTAAACTATATTAATGCGATGCATTTAGTCTGAATCAATAGTAGAAATCTTTTGTTTAATTCAATTAAGACAATTAATAACAATTTGTTTAGCTCCAAATCTTTATACTGGCCATTGCTATACGTTTTTCTTTAATAAATCTCTACTTTCACTCATTAAGGGCACTTTTTTTCCTAAATTCCAATGTTCAATGATTGCAACTCGTTGCTATAACAGAGAAGATATGAATGGAAGAAAATATAACTGAAATAAACAATTTAGAAAAGAATTAGAGATACATTAATTATATGAAGAGAGTAAAGAAATAGGGAAAAGAAATGTCTAGAAAGTAATTAGAGATTTCTAATAGATTATTTATGCAAATAAAGGAAGAGGAATAATATGAGCAACAAAATGATTAGCTACGTAAAAGAAGAAAAAAAAAATAAGTAAAAGAAATCATCTAAGGAGTGATTAGAGATCTCGTAGATTAGTTGCGTGAAAGGAAGGGTGCTGCGATAATTTTAAAGTCAGCTGTTGTCCAAACCTGCCCTTAGAGAAAAGAGATCTCTCTTTTCTGATAAATAATCTGCAATTCCAGTAATGCAATCGTAGAGAAAAAAATTAACTTCAGACAAATTTTTTTTTCTAGAAGTTTTATTCTCACGTTTCCAAATATAATTTCTGTAAACCTTCCAGCCATTGCTTGCAAATCTTTTATTGATCAATAAGATTTTTAAAAAGATGCTTTTGATAGTAACTAAAATTCTAAGATAGTTATGAATCTTTGTTTAAACCATAATACCACTACCGTGCTACCGTAATTGAGTTCTATTTACACGTCACAGTTTTCTTTGGTTTCTTCAATCACTGTCAAAAGCCGCTATCTCAAAATTTCAGAGAATGATTGAAGGTTTCTCTCTTTTGCAATCGTTGCCATGGAGTTGCACCTAAACTCCATGCATTTCATTCACAATTACCCTGTAGTAGTAGTTGTAGTCTTGAAAAATACAATGAACAGCTTTCAGCTCGTCCAAAAACGTTTACTTGCACAATATCTGATTTCCAATCACTGTTAAATGTTGATACTAGTTATATATTTGTTAAAGAAGTTTTTAGTTCATTATTATAAATAAAACATTTGAAAGATAAAAATTCTCGGTAGCAAATTTTAGTAAGGTGTGAACGTTCATTTCGTTTTAATGAATGAATCTATATTGCATACAGTTGCATACTATTATACGCATCCATCCAATAATTCTAATAATACTTTGGTGAAATTTTCAATTGCATTGTTAACATTTAAATCAAAGAATGAAAACTACATTCTATCAGGCGTATTTCTCTTTGTAACATTGAGGAGATATGCGATAATGTAATATGCTCTG
This sequence comes from Argiope aurantia, assembly GCA_026543865.1. Lineage (NCBI taxonomy): Eukaryota > Metazoa > Arthropoda > Arachnida > Araneae > Araneidae > Argiope > Argiope aurantia. The sequence continues at coordinate 147,445 of JAPMOR010029737.1, forward strand.
TCTAATACTAATGAGTTCTTAAATGGTCAAACTCGACCAAAGCAAATTTCAAATAATGTTTTTCAAATATTTATTTTTATTAAATTATTTTAGTAAATCAACTTGAAACATGATTTGTGAATGCAAACTTCCGAAAAACAGTTAATGTAACTATTTAAACTATGAAAAGACTTTGCGAATGCATGCATTTTATATTTTAGAACATTATCAATGTACGGAAAAATGGCAAATAAATTGAATTAAGAACAAAAATGCTCTTTAATTTTGCCTTTTCCCAGGATTTTCTACCTGCTTATAATTTGAAAATCTTTACCCTACAGTGCATCATGTAACCATTTGGCTACATGTTTCTATTTCCATTTATGAGTTTCATAAAACTCTCTCAAAGTCAAAATGAGTGTTTGGAAATCTTTTTTTATAAATGTTTTAATAAACATTTGAAAAAAAACTATATATGACAATAGTGATAATAGAATTAGATATAAAATGTGCACTTACAGAAATATTAAGTTGGCTACTATATGAGTAGTTCTTCCCTTAAAATACTATCAAAATATTTTTGAATATTAAAAAATGTATTTGTAAAAAGGCATAATTTATTTTTATCTCATAATTGTTATAAAGTAATTTGTGTCAATGGGATATTGTCCAATTCATAATGACCTTTGACATATTCTATTTTTTTTAACTTTAAGAAAAAATAATTTTAATTTTTTTAAAAATAGTTTTTTTTAATTATGTTTAATTATTCAAAATACATATATTTGTTTGTAATAAAAATAAAAAGGCATGCATTTTAGGATTAAATATTTTTATTTATTTCTTCTTCTCTAAACAAGATCTTATTTTTACTTTATAATTTTAATCAACTGTTGTTTTCACTGCATGCATGTTTATAAGTAAATATCTAAAGATATGCACTGATTTTCTTCTAAATTTCCTAAAATAATGGCTTTTATTTAAATCAACTCATTTCAAATTCGTACATAATTTTGATATCAAAGATGTTTTGAATCATCTTTGATATTCGATCAGAGAAAAACATATATATAGAGAGAAATAATACTAAAACTGTACTTTTAAAAGCGAGTCGGTTAAATTTATTAAATTTTTACAAAAAAGCTACGATATTATTGTTATCAGCAGACTTTACACTTTGACGATTTACACTGCTCTTGTAAACGAAAATGAACTTCAGAACGTGATTTAAATCCAATAAGTAGTATAATTATCTGCTTTTTATAAAAACCTAAACGCCACTGAGACTTGTGATAGTATCAATATTTTTAATTTAAACATAACTTTCTACTGCCCAGAATATGAGCAAAAATTTAGCAATAAATTTCTACTTATCTTTTTCGTTTTTTTTTCCCTAAATTTTTTTAGTATAAATGACTTAATCTACTTTCCTTTATTCACTGGTTGCGCTAAACTAACTTCTAAATTCCTTTTTGAATTCTTGTAATTTCTTTTTTTTTATCTTTTAAATTTAACGTTTTGTTAATTAATATTGATGAATGTTTTTTTTTCATTTCCATCAACATTTATTGAGCCAGAAACATTTAATAACATAAATTGAGTCAGATACAAGAGATTCTACAGGCTGAAGTTAGCGGCCTAAAATTTTAGAAGTTGAGAGCTTTTACTAAATGCACATTTCTATAGAGAAAGAATGTGATGAATTCGTTTCAAAATTAACTAAATGCGCGAGAACCGTGATCATTCGTGTGGCATTAGCTGACTTCAGTTTAATTTTGGAGAACAAATGGAGAATCCTAACCGAATGATCGAACATGAAAGAAATTAAGATGTCATCCCATTTTAAAACAATAGAAATGATTAGCTTGATATAGAAATTTGACGTATTTTTGACAATAAGACACCGGAGCAGACAACTCCTCTTCAAGTAGATATTTAGACTCATGATAAGAACCACTGGTTACTACCATGGGATAAATTTTTTTATCTAGTTAAGATTTAATGAATAACTTGCGGATCACTTGAGGAATCGCCAGAATAAGGAAAACATGCCAACTTAACTTACGACCGAAAGGAGCAAAATACTAATAAACAAAATACCGAGAGTGAAGACGGAATGCATTCAGCAGTTTCCCTCCCCCCTTTCCCTTCCCTCCATCGTTCCTCTTCCTGTCTAAAGTAAAAAGTAAGGTTACATAAATTAATATCAAAATTTTTTTCCAACTATGTGGTGATTTTTACGTGTAAAAGATATTTAGAAAAATGTTAATAAAGACAGAAAATGCGAGAACATTTTTTTGATTACTAGCAATTTATTATACCGTTAATACGTTGAGTATCGCGAGTTGTCGGGGTTTGTTAAAGGCATCACAATGAGATTTTTTTTATTAAGTGATACATATATTGTTGAAATACTGTCTACCGTATATATGTTAAGGCGTACAATCCGGTTTTTAGGAATTTATTTAAAATAAGTCACCGGTAATCCCTGCGGTGCTCGAATCGTCTGCTGATTAAAGCGTTATCACTTTTTTAATGTCGAGTGCCGGTCTATGACCATCCACACAGTATTGAACATGTTAATGAAATTGCGGTTTGCGTTTCTCCAGGTAAAAGACAAGAATTAAAAAGAGAAGCTGGGAAATACTAGAACTGTGCAAAGATGTTGCAAAATGTGTTATAAAACATCTAAAGAGGATGAACGCAAAAATTTGTATTACATAGTTGTGGCACATTGACAAGACTGTGTTGGTTCTTCAATACGGCAAATCGCAAAGTGCAAGAGCAATAAGCCTATATTTTGTGTAAAAATAAAACTATTTTTATATGTTTTACACTTCATTACTTTCTTCACACCATTACAGTAAAGTTGGTAATTACCAAAATTTTATAAATATTGACATTTGTTCAATTTACTGAAATCTCGGTGCGCCGGTCATCGGTGACTCCCACGGCGTTGAAGCCAAATCTTGCGACAGTCATGGCATTGAAAGTGGTAAAAAAGAATTCACGTTTAAGATATTGGTTCAAAACGTGGTCATAATCTTAACGTAATCCTACATATTCAATGTGGAATATTTTAACTAGGCATTGTTTGCTGTATAGTTAAAGAAGAATGATCATAGTCAAATATCACCTGGTTAATACTTTGAATAAACAGGGTTGTAAAGTTAATAAATTCAAATTTACCAAATAAAGTAATATCACACATTTTACAATACATTAACCCATTTAAAGCAAGATCTGGCAGCGTTAGATCTGGAAGATTTAAATTCAAATCATAAATTTTCAAATTACAATTTTTCATTTTAAATTCCAATCAGCATTTGAAAGTACAGAAATTTTTTGTCTTCTTCTATGATGTTAAAATAGATTTTCAAACGTTTTTGATGAAATTCAATCTCGCCTATAACCAGAAATGCAATGAATTTCATCATTTCAATTTTACGATAAAAGGGAATCTAAAAGATGTAAAACAATACAGAAGACTTTCCGAGAAGTATTTCCCACATTTCTGTTCAATTTATTAACGTAAATAACATCTACAAAAATGCGATTCCATGAATGAACGAAATCCATTTCCGATGCTTAATGGAGAAACGCAACAGGCCGGTGTCTGGAAGACAACAAGTTTAGGCAACTTCATTACTCGCGAGCAAGATCTTCATCGAGACGATGATAAGAGAAGAGAGGTTAATGGTAGTTCAATCAAAGAATTTGTAGCAAATTTTTTTATTCCATTTAGCTACAGTCATTGGCAACATAGATTAAGAAGTCAGAAATGAAGCGAAGAGAGGCTCTCCGAGTCAACCTTTGATACCCACTTTTTTCGGCATCGAATAGGGAGTTAATCTTCATTACGAAAGCGCCTCCAATCACTCTATCCTTTTAACAGCTTACGATTTCGAACTCAAACCAAGTCATTTCCGCGCGGAAAAGTTATTAAAAAGTGCGATGCGAGTTCTGAGTAATTTGCTTGGCGCGCGAACGTTCCCAATAATCTCGGAATTCACTGTGTCTGTCGAAAAAAGTGCTCAACTCGGTTCATTGCGATGTCTGTTAAAAGTTCCGTTAATTTTACTAAAAGATTTTCCTAAATCGGGAAGCACTTTAGCCCGGATCATTCTTGAAAGGTTTGAAAGAGAGGTGAGAGGGTTTCTCTCTCTCTCTTTTTTTTTCATCTTTTCCGTTTATTTATTTTTAGTGTGCCCCCTCTTTTTTTATTCTTTTATTATTTGCCTTCCTATTTCTGACTTGTTTTAGCTTGCATTAGCGCGTCCATTATGAAATGTTAAGGTACATTATGGTGTCAAATCACAGGCGAGATGAGGGCTTCTTGAGAACTTTTCTCGCTTGGGGGTTGAAAGGTTCGGAAGGTCCTTTTGAAATTTCGACGGGCGTTTTTAATAGCCGCAGTGGCAGTCAGGCATTGAAGAAAGAAGAGTGAGCTGTGCTGTCAGATTGCAATTTAAATTTCAAGGATTCGATTGCTACCATTAAAGTTTACATTTAATTTCGTGTTTTCCTGAAGCGTTTGGAAACGCACAAAATATATATCACAAATCCTCACTCGAGGTTTTCACGATGCTGTAGTTTCTCTCAAATCATGGTACAATAAGGCAGAATAACAACAGATAGTAAAAATTGATTTCACTTTTCTTTAAATTTTATTTTATTTTTTTACTCCTTTTCAGAGAAATCGCAGGAATATTATGAAATAAAAAAAGGTTTTAAACGTCCTTTTGAACGGGAATTAAATTCCAAGTACTTGCTTGAAATTGAGAGATTCTTTGATCTAACAATCATATTTTGGTTACTGTCATATAAACAAGAAATCGTTTTCTAAGAAGGGCTTACGGGATGTCTGTGATGCGCTTAAAATAATATCAAAACACAAGAATAGCGACAGAGTTTTCCAAACACTCAACTTGTTATATAATTCCATACTTAAAAATTATCATTTCATTCAACAGCTTAAGCATTTATTTTTGAATTCTTGTCTTATTTTTACGTTCTCAGCATCCAACCGTGATTCAAAATTATGACTTAAGTCCATATAGTCCTAGTGTTACATCGAACGGGAAATAAATATAACTAACCCAAACCAAATAATATAACTAACCCAAATCGCCTTTAAATTTGATATAGAAAGCTTCTTCAATTTTTCTAATATGTTTCTAAGCATCGTAATATAGTCTTTGGTAATTCTTTTTCCATTTCTAATTAAAAAAGTCGAGAACTGGTAAATAAAACCAACGTGAAATAAATTCGTGCACACGTGATACGTGTTAAGTACAGCGTGCACATTCATTTCTATAGAGAGTAAAGCAATGGACACCATGTTGATTAGCTTCATCCGATTTGCCGATTTGGGGGAGGGCTCACAGAGTTCTTGAACTCGAAGTTCTTAATCTCAGGTCATAACAGATGATATGATAATGGTATGGTATTGAAATTACTTAGCAAGTGGTTATGCATTAGGATGTGGTGACTAGTAGTTATATTGAGCAGTAAAATAGATATTAATGCTATTTTTGAGAGAGAAGGGTAAATCAGAATTTTAAGCAAGGTATTTTCGGCAAAATCGGTCCAGAGTCATGTCAGCGCGGTAAATTATTACATAGATAAAGACTTTAGACTTTATTACATAGATAAAGATATAGAGTCTTTTGATGTTCTTCGGAAGAACGGGGTTTTGTCGTTCAATTGCTTTAATGGAGATGTCCTCGGTTCAATCCAACTTATCAAAGAATCTTGTTGGTAATATTTTAGGGAAGTCTTTTAATATAGAAAGGCTAAGATCTTTGTTAATGTCGTTATTTCTCACAAGCCACGGCACATATGACTCTGCAATTTTTTTGAACACAGAATGGTATATTTCTGATTTTTAAATTGGCAATTTTACTAGTAACATCTAAATAACTGATTTTTTTTCTTTTTAAAGACACCGAACTTAAAATGAATTGATAAATGCAATTAGTATAGCTGCTGCTGTACAATCGTTTCAAAATATGAAGCATTATGTATTAGGATGCATTTCTTTATATAAAATGCAATTTAAAACCGACAATACAACCCATCGAGGAGGTTTAATAGCACAAGAGTTAATTAAAACAAAGATTGGGTTAAAATTTAAGTGTGATTAAAATGTCAAAAGGGCAATTAATTAGTGTGATGCTAATAAATTCATATCAAGCTTACAACAGACAAATAAACTAAACAGTAAAAAAGATATATTTTTTATTAAACTTAGTGGATAGTTAGTTTTTTATAAAACTTAGTGGAAGTCAAATCTAGGGTTGCAAACTAATATATCTTATGCAACTAGAAATAGAATGGAAAGTTTTCTGAAGATTTTCTTGCAAAAGGCGTCTGAAAATAAGTAATTCTTAGTAGCACAAAACGAGGCGATTTTTTCAAGCGATTCAAACAGGAAGGATAAAATTTATTAATATATGTACCCTTTTTCTCTTCAAGAATGCTTCATTTCTAAAAATATTTAGAATTCTAGCTCATACCAAATATCAAAGTTCATTTCAAATTATATAAATGCTCTAAATTAATTATTCTCATGACATTTATGAATGTTCATTATAAAAAAAAATCTTGCTATCTTCAGATGTCATTGAAATACACCAGAACGCATAAAATAGAAATAAACAGTTAATAATTATTCACTATTTTTAAGAAAAATATTTGTAATGATAGCAATATATCCTACGTCTTAATTTCAAACAAGCTAAATTAATAT
>JAPMOR010029737.1:154274-179234 GCA_026543865.1 Argiope aurantia
TATATATATATATATATATATATATATATATATATATATAGTAATAAGTTTAATTTCACGGAATTCTCTTTCGTGTTATAGAGATAGTAATTCTGTAGAAAAATAACTGATGAACAATTAAAATGTTATTAGATACCATTTGAAATATTGAAAGATACCATTTTCAGAAAATGAAAGAATCCTTCAAAACAGAGAGAGATTTACATAATTTTCATATTAGTCATCCTTAGCAATTGCTTTGCTTAAACTTTGAAACATAATATTAAAGCAAAATTCTGATTTCATATTAAGCAGTGCTTTTTCCATCAAGAATTAATGTAATATATTGGTATTAACCTAATATAATATTTCTTGGAAGAGAAAAACTTGGAAATGAAAAATGGATTGCAAATTTTAGTTAGTCAAAATTATTTTTAAATCTCTCTAATTTTAATTCTAATTTTAGAATAATTATTTTAATTCATGCATTAAAATTCTCTTTCGTAAATAAGCGTAGGATTATTGGCAAAGTCTAAGTTTTATGAGTGGATGATAGAGGACCGGCCTCAAGCTATGCTGGCAATTACGTATGTCATCTTAAAAGTTTGAACTGAAATTCCAAATAGCTGTAGCATAGTTATCGAGCAGAAAGTTAACCGATTAAGTCAACTCAATGAAGCAATGAATATAATAAGCCATAAAGCAGTTTTAAATAATACTGTAATAAGTAATAATACAATTTTTGAATAATACTGTAATTTAAAACTGCATCCTCCTGTCAAGGTATTATGATGCGTAGATCTAAGATCTAAACATTTTTTTTTTTTTTTTTTTTTTTTTTACTGTGGATCTATAATTCCTGCATTTACTATTGGTTGTTGGTTGAAAAATGACAATCATTACTGCAACAGGAGAAAAAGTGAAACAGTCCAAGAATCCTAAAAATACATCCTACAAATATTTTTTTTAAAAGAAAGATGCATGAATGGTCATTTATACAATAAATGCTTCAATATTTGATGTGCAAAAGCTAAGAAAAGTTAAAATCATATATGCTGAACTTTTTCCCCCTGGAAACGACACGCTTCCACATTTAAACTTACAAAGACTAAATAGGCCAATGGATATTTCAAGTGAACAATTTTTATCGTTAAATTTTGAACATTCTTTTTAACAATGAGCCTATTCAATTTCACCCAAACCTTATTTCTTCTATGAACGAATCTATAGCAGAATACAATGTATCTGCTAACGGTAATGTAGACCTACACTTCAGAGCAACAGATGTCTCAATTTATTATTCAGGAAGCTGCATATATTTGTTAACAAAGCACATAAGCATGACGAGCACGTGAATGATTAGCTTCAAGAATTCCGAAGCACGATTTGATACGACATCGGTAATGAACCTAGAAACAAACTTGCCGAAGAAGAGGCCATATACTTCCCTTCTTCTAATACATTTCCTACACACTTTGCCATACACTTTTAGTTGTTTTCGCTAAGACGCTTATCTTATCTTTATCTCTCCATCACCCCCTATTTTTTTACGCGATACATCCCTATATTTTTTGTTTGCTTTCTCTGCCCCCACCTGTCGCACTTGGGAACATCACGTGACTAGGGCAGCTACAACGAATGCAAATTGGAACACGAATTTGATTCTCTGTGTTCCCCTTTTCCACTTTCTCTCGCTCCTCCAAGTTCTTTTCCACGAGCGCAATCGTTCCAAAAACGAATTGTTCTTTCTGCTTTTTCGCTTCGTCTGGAAAGTGCCCTACATTTCCTTCGCTCCCACTCCTGGAATTTCTTCTCTTTTTCTTATTCCTTGATTGTTTTCACTTTCGATGCTTCCATGCAGGCCGATTAGAAGGATGTTGTTTCCTCCGCCATCATTCGAAACTTTACGGGATATTGGAAGGTATATATAAAGGAAGCGATTCTTTTCTCCATTAACAGTAATATTTTTCACTCGATAAATGGATTTTCCAGGTATATTAAATGGACAGAATTATGTTATTCTGAATTTTATAAGCTCAAATGCAAAACAAAAAATTTTACATGTTTACCAATTTTTACCATTTTTCTTTTCTTTTGCAGACTATATCTTATTTAGAATGTATACTAAAAATGTTTCAGAGGAATCTAGTTATTCTGTAAAGCAATCTAGTTATTCTGTAAAGCAATCAGATGACGAGGACGAGATTTTAGCGAAAACTTCAAATTTCTATATAGCCTGGGCCTATCATAGCCCTAGTAGGTAACGGCATGGTTTAAAATTTTTTAGGAAATATAAATAGCGAAATAATTTTATAAGTTCTGCCCTTTGGCAGTGCAAAGCCCAGCAGTATTTATAAACTGGTAAAGGTATATACAACTTAAGAAAGAATCGCCTCTTACGGATAGCGTTTTCCCCTAATCTCATGTTCTAACTCTGAACTCAGGAACCATTTGGCTCATAATGTCTTTATAAAAGCCACCTATCTTCATAATTCAGAGATAAATCAGACTTCATACTCATCTACTATCTAGCTGCTTTGTCACTCTGATGAACAAAAGCTACAGAAATTCGCTTGTTATCCTAAATCCTTAGCTTATATGTATGTCTGCATATGCTAGGTTATGTGCAGATATACCGTCAGCGTATAACGACACAAGATTTAATTTACCAGACTTTATTTCAGACTGTGGATCAATGAAATCTCAACTTACCTTATTAAAACGGAGATATGAAGAATAGCAGGAAAGCATCTTATCTCGCTTTCTAAAAAATAAATAAAATAAGGTCATTAGCTAATTTCGATTACTCTGACAGCTAATTACTTTTGTCTTCTTTCTGTAGTGGTAAAACTAGCCATCACATATGGAATGACATTGAAGGAATATAGTAGCAGAAAATGTGATTTACTGATGTTATAGCAAACATTTTAATCCCACGGACATAATAAAATCCTAATAGTTTAATATTTATTAAAATGCATTCATAGAAAAAATTATCTACTAATACAGCAACCGAATAGCCATCAAGGGGAAAACAATTGCTACTTGACAATTTAGTCTAAAAGTTGAGGATCCGCCTCGATTTTCAAAGTAAACAGCTTTGATAAGAATCACTTAATAACATGCATGAGAATGACATCTGTAATAGAACTCTAAGATTAAACTTGAAAAAATATATCTAATTACTGCTGAAAAAATGTCTATGAGCTCGAGTATTGTCGAGATCTGCACTTTTGTTCTTCAACACAGTTGTGCCCGAAAACTGTTATTACAGTAAAATGCAATTCTTTTTTTACTACAACAAAAATTTTATCCAAAAGAATATGCAAGCAGCACAAATGAAACCTTCCTCCTTTCAGTTCATATTAAGAATATAAATCAAAAGATATATTTAATATAATTAAAAATATATTTATGATGATAATATTAAGATAGATTTTTTTCACTATTTTTGTTCTGTTCAATAGAGTTTCTTCATTAAATTTACAGGTAGCGCAACTCGAGATTTATATTATTTATACAAATTTTATAAATTTACTTGCTTTATCGTGAAATAAAGAGAGTTACTCAGAATTTTTTTCACATTCACTGACAATTAATTCAAATAAATAATAAAATATAACAGTAAAATGCAAAAAAATTGTTTGGAAACTTAATTTTCTTAAATTGATGTATTTGATTCTTCCCCAGAATATATATAAATAACATATATACGAATATAGCATTTCATATTTTTCATTTCATTCCTATCGTTTAAAAATACAAAATATTTTTTGATATTACCAATAAGAACCTATCACAATTTTTATTCTAAAATAGTCATTTCATATTACAAAACTCCTAAAAATTCTTTCACGTTTCGAAGCAAAGATTCAAAACTCGCCCTACTACTTTCCATCAAAAATGTTTACTCATCATCAAAAATCTAACAACAATTTTTCGTACCGCTCTCCCAATCAATTCTTACTTTCAAAGGCGATTCATCCTCATTCCGTGACAACATCACTCAATCATCATTTTTTTTATTCATTATTTTCAAAAAGTTCAGCCATTAAAACCAACACCAATCAATAATACGCCCATGTTACTCGAACGATCGCTCGCGATCCACAACACCTCTTGATCGCAGACACCGAACACACACGCACGTCGAAAAGTAAAACGTATACAACAACAACAAAAAAAAATGACTTGTCATCTGTTTACAACCGATCTCAACCCACTGTGAAAATGATCGCAAACAAGCTCTGCTGGCTTGGGCTCTAACGCACTATCGGTAATCCATAATCGACATTTTGCATAAATCACCCCTGCTTCTCCCCCCTTCCCTTGTACCTATCCATAGCGTTGTCCGTCTAGACCAACATATGCCGATTTCTCACGTAATTTTACAAAACATGCGCTGAACCCAATCAATGCTCTGACTGAGACCACCTGCTTAAAGGCCGGCAAGAGCATTTGCAGCAACGTCTGGCCGGCAATGTTCAATTAGTAGGCGTTCTAATAGCTAATTAGGTACAGTTTAATGCCTCATCCACTGCGTGAAAACAGCATTTATGGCTGGCTAGATACGGAAAGACGCTGTTGGGGGGGGAGGGGGTATATCTCAAGGGTCTCCGGCAGGATGGCTGGTAAAACGACTTCAGGATCGATTAGCAAGCAATAGTATATGGTATGGTTTCTGGTAAGCTGCAGTTGCTCGGGTTGGTATAGAATTGTTTGCAGATGAAGTCTTGCTGCCTAGATCATATCTGGAGAGTTGTCTCAAAAATATTTGTAGATATTTTGGACAGGGGGCTTAAAACCCCTTTAGATAATTTAACGAATTAAACAGGCGGATTAAGTTCAAATGCGCTATAATATTTTATATAAAAATATATCTTTCGTCTGTAACACTATTCATTTTACTGATCTTTAAGCTATTTTAATTTTTATCCTCCAAATTCAGTTTATCTAATATTTTTTTTATCTAAATTAATTGGATGATTTTTTTAATCATTGTAGATTGTTATTTATATGTTATAACTGGGTCTCCTGTCAATCTAAGTTAATAGAAAAATGTTATAATAAAAGCTTACAAACTGCCCATGAAAATGTTGAATTTTAGGCAAGAAAAATTTATATAAATTATGTGCTTTGACGAGATATAATATTATGAAATTATATTAATTGTGTAACAAAATTCAAAATTCCCTTTACAGTGTATTGAAAAAGCTTAGAAAACATATAGATGGAATCCTAATCTTTTGGCACTATTAATAATTTTGAAGTTCAACAAAAAAATAATTTTATTTAATTTTAGATGGAGCTGGGGATGTGCTACTCAATCAAAAAACTGATAGTGTCATTTTATATTTCAAATGACTACCTTTCAACAATTTAAAACAAGGAATAACTCATTTAATTTAATTTAGCAGAAATTATATATTATCTGAATCGATGTATCTAAACTGAAATTTTGAACCATTTTATGTAAACAATAAATTACAAATTTTTAAGAAATTAAATAAATTTATTTCAATTCAGTGTGGTTATCGTGAGTTTCGTTACCTAAAAAAATGGCCCGGATGTCAGAATAACCCAAATTGTCCGATAAAAATAATTTAGTTCATGACAAGAATAACTGGATTTCAGAAATTCATCCATTTCTCGTTAAATGATACAGGGTGAGAAAAATAACTGGATTGTATGAGTTGAATCATAATCCGCATTACTTTTTTGAAGAAATCATCCGCTACTTTTCTTAAATATAACTTGTCAAAGCTTCCCTTGAGACGATTCTGCTTGGCAGCCAATATTGAGAAATCTTAATAAGAACGCATTTCTTATGCAAACCATTTTTTTTTCTGTATGCTCGCGACTATCAGTTTATACCAGATAGATAAGTCAAGAATCAAAAAGAATCAGAAAATTTTCCACACACAAAAAAAAGACAAAATCAAAAGCAGAAATGGTAAAAAAAAATAAGAAGGAAACGTCACTAAGACAATGTAATCTTCATTCCTTGCTTTAACAAGAAACCATGGCAGTGTTCCGCGTCTCTTTAATTCCCCCTAAAGAAAAGTAAGAGTAAGAAAAAAAATTAAAAGAAGTAATAACAAAAACAAAAAGAGGATGTTTCTTAGTGAGGTTGTCATTCGTATTTCCGAAGACTTGAGGGGATTAAAAAGAGGGAGTGAAAAAACTTCATCTCTCTCCCCCTCACCATGGCCACCCTGGTCTCCAACTCAAAACAAAAATCGATTGCTGCTGGTTAATCCACGCGCTCTCCAGTCATCCTGCACTGAAAGATGGATGCTTTTCCAAAGCTTTCCATGCGAACAGTCCCCAGCTTTTAATTTTTAATTTATTTGCAAATTTTGAGTTTGTCATGGAATTTGTTGTGTATATTTCTTCTTATTATTTTTTCCTTATCCATTCATTCCTTTACATCTTCTTCTTCCTTTCTTTCTTCGGGAAGTCATCCAGTGTCTCGAAGGACGCTGGGAGATAGTGTCTTGCTAATACAGCCCAAGTCATCGCCATGTGTTTTTCGTGAATTTTCAAAGATTGAGAATAAATTAGGTTTCTCCTTGATGAAATGCTGGCGAGGGCAAAAACTGGATGTTGTTTGAAAGATAATTGCTTTTTTTTTCCTTCTGCAAAATCTACCCGATTTCTTTTTCTTTCTGGAGCTTAAAAATATTTATCCTTTATTCCTCAGTTTGTAGACAGTCAGCTACTTTTAAATTTTAACTAGAAGTTTATACTTCGATTGCTTTAATTGGTGTAGTTTCCATTCGTCGGCGTTTTGTAGTAGAAATTGTTCAAGTTACCGATGCGTTAAGAGATGGTAGATCATGGAATCATATTTCTCATTTTTAAAAGCAGCAACTTATTATTACTTTGATTTCAGATGAATCTTAATGTGAATTTTTCTTTAAGATTCAAGTCTCCCATTTAATTCTGTATAAATTAAGCTTTTGGAAATATAATTTCGAAATACAGAATGTGCGAATTTGAAGCTTCGATGCTTTTGAATAAATATTGTAAAATAATCTTTCAAAACATGAATAATTATCACATAGCGGAGATTTTACAAAGAGGTGAAGTGTCATCTTAAAAGAAATATTTTAATAATAAGAAATCAATTTAAAAATACTGTAGGAAAAATTATGCTAACATATTCTAAAAATTCACCTATGAAAAGTAATCAGGAATTTTGTAATAAACTTGAAAAAATTATTGACAAATTGCCCATACCACTTAATGTAGGTGATTACATCGAAAAGACGATGTTTTGAAAAATATGAAAACATCTTTATTTAAAATTCTTAATGTTTGAAAAGTTAATTTAATGAAACCTTGAATTTTGCTTATAATTCTCTTTTTTTTTGGGGGGGACACTGATTTTTATATTTTATTTATTGTGAATATTTAAATGTTATTTTTTCAAATTCTAATCTTTGGTAGAATATTCTTACGAAACACCTCATAAATTAAAATTTAATGCATATTTTTTTATATTATAATTATTCAATAACTTATACCTGGAGTTCTTGGACTTCAGAATAAATAATCTATTCATTTAGAAATATTATACAATTGTTTTGATGCTTCAGAGTGGGAAAAAAAGAAAAATTTCAAACCCTTTATAAGTCAAACCCAATATTTAAAGAGTGGATATAAATACAGCTTACATTTAGTTCAGAAACTAGGCAATAAATTCTTAAAGCGATCTTCAAATTTTTTAGCAAATCATTTGATAGATCTTTAAACTAAATTATTTTTCTTTATGCTTATTTTTAGCTTAGAAAATGCTCTTTTTTTCAAAAATAAAAAAAAAGACTTTCGTTACTTAACTGGTTATATTTGGGTTTGATAGAAGTGTTTTCAATTTTTATTATGCAAAAATTCAAAAATATAGCTATTTTAGAAGTTTTTTCAAATATTCATCCCGAACTTGGTCTCATACCTTCAATAGCAGATATTCTATTGTAAAATCATCTCAATAAAACGCATAGTTCAGTTGAATGAAAATAATCATTTTTTTCAGAAAGAGATCAAAGAAAATAAGATTAAATTCCAAAAAAGAATAATATTTAAATCTAAAATTGTAACAAATAAAGACAATAGATCAATAACCATATTCCATAAACAATTAAATATTTCAAATTTATCTTCAAACTGATGTAATGTTTACATGAACTCCTAAGAAAAAGTTTTGTCTTATAAAATTAATCGGAAAGCTTGCTTCTGTTGATCTACGTAGTAAATTGATCCAAAAACTATTGACTTTAAATGATCAAATTGCCATTAAAAAACAGTAAGCAGAAAATCGGATAAAATGGAGTAAATTTGCGTCAAACATATTACAAAAAAATTATAATGCATATACTGATTTTAAAATAGATATAACTCTTAAAATTGATATAAAACTATTAGCTACAATAAGGAAGTAATCAATTTCAAAGAAATAACAAGCATGTATCCTGTATTATATACGTTGTTCAATAAAGAATGAATATAAATTAATAAAAAAAAAATAATTACCTGCATATCATTACCTATATAGCTATAATTATTTTCCAAATTTTGATTGTTTTTCTCACAGCATTACCCATTATGTACAATGCATTTATACCATCATTTTCTCGGTCTTCAAACAAAATCCCGAGAAAAAAAATAGTCTGCCCAGCTCTTATTTCTATGATGAATAGCGTTTTTCTTCAATTTTTTTGAAAACAAAAAATTACTTGGTGTTAAATTAGGACTATAAAAAGGAAGGGCATCCATACTATGTTGATTTTTGAAAGATAATTACGAGCAGTCTCGGAACTCGCAATGTACAAAAACTTTGCAAGTGTAGCTTTTTTGAGAACAATATCTGCCAGCGTCCTGACTTAGGAGTAGTGCGTCTTCTCCGTGATCCCCGGGTTCGAGTCCTGTTTCGGGCAGGGTTGCTCTTCCTCTGTGTTCTATTTGTGATGTGTGTGAATGAGCCCCCATGTAAGAAGGGGTTGCGAAATCGAATGTGTGCGTGCCATCTTCATTTGAACTAGAAGTCAACCTTCTGAGGATAAAGACCCCTGAGCACCCGAAGCTACTGCATCACTTTTCCGTAGTAACGTGGCCGCGACATCATCATCAGAACGATGTGTGAGAGGCACCCAATAAAATGTTCAGTCTTTCTGATAGATCTCTTAATCAACGTCTCTCACTACCACAGCAGCTATTTAAATACTTACTTTTATTAAAGAAAATCACTATAACACCGAGTCCATCTTCCTTTTATATCGAATGTCTTTTCTCTTATATATTTTTAAAATCTAATTCTGCTATAGGGAAGGATAGACTCTCCATAATTTTCCTGTAGTAGACTTCGGCCGATGATTTAAGGCAAAAACAAATTTCAATGTATTTGTTGTATGCTACAACCAATTTGTCATAAGCAAAAGTTGAACAGTTACCAGGACTGCCAAGGTTATAGCAGTGACGGCATAATCATGAAACACCCGCCATTTTACTTATCCTGCTACACAGTAATGTTAATATAATTTTCCTTGATTTTTTTCAAAATAATTTTTAAAAAGGACGCTCATATTTTTTTAGTAAACAGTCTTCGCATAGCATTATTAGTTCTATCAGAAAACTGATCTCATGATTTTTTTTTTTACTGTTGAGGTCATCTGCATAGCCGAGACTCTTTTTATCATCATATATCTTTTATAGGTTTGCCACCGTACAACATGAATTTTTTTATGTCACGTGGTATTTAATGATTCAAATTCAAGAGAAAGTAATGAAACGACTCAAAGGAGAATCAATTCATTACTAAAATGAAAGTAGTTTTAAGCAATGAATGACATTAGAGAAGAAAAAAATCGTCGTAAATGGATTCTTCAAGATTTACAACATTGGCAAAAAGAGGAAATAGGTTTATTTATTTAATAAGAATTGCATTATAAGGAAAAAATTGCCAATGAATAACTTCTTAAAACAATGCCATTACAGCATGGTTTTAGACTGTCGTTATTACAATTCTAGCATTTTACGTATCATCCAATCATTTATATTTATTGTTTTAAAGGTTTCAAATTTCATTGACGTATTTCTTCGTTATTCAACATATTTCCACGATTTTTTTTTAATTTCAAATGTTGAGGAACTTAAGAGGAGATTAAGGAACAGGAGAATAAGATATGGGTTTAATTCTTCTTAACAGTTCTTCAGAACTATGTCTCTTTGCATTAAAGTGAGATTTCAATTAACTTTATAAGAACAATCAGAATCTTAAAAATATCGTTATCTTCAAAAACATGCCAACTTTTCTCTTATCGAATTCCAGAACGGGGGGGGGAAGGAAAAGAAAAAACTTCCCCTATTAAATTCTCGAAAATCTTCCCGAAAAAGTTTATGCGACGAAACGAAGAAGAAACGATGAAAACTCACCAATTACCATCTCCATCTTATCCTCCCACCAACAAATTGACCCTATTGCAGTCAAAGATCTAAAAGGCAAAATACACTTCTTCTCTTCCCCCCCCCCTTCTCAATTGCAACTGCAGAAGAAGCCAGAAGAGAAGAAATCGTAGCACTGAGAGAGGAAGAGGCAAAAAAGGAGAAGGATTTCTGAAACACACGGAGCATTTATTTTGCGGGTCATGAGGAGAGGAGGATCGTTTCCAATGATGTCTCCCGTGAGAGGAGCAGGGGAGAAGAGCGAGAGAGAAGAAGAAGTAATAAAATATGAATGACGGGAAATGAGGAGCCTTGATGGAAGCGGACCAATTACCAACTGGGGTCTTTCGGAGTCAACATGTGCAGCAGCCAGTGGGTTTCATCTCCAAGAAGGGAGGAGGACGGCCTCTTGGGAAAATTAAGACACCTGTTAATTCCGGCTATTATTGGTGAGGTCCCTGAGGATTCCGGAATGACCCTTTATCCCCTCTGGAAAAGGGGGTGGTGAGGAAAGGGGGATAATGGGATTACAGGTGGGGTAGGAAGAAGGAATCCCAAATTGATTCGATTCCTTTTGCTGTGGTCGAGAGAGTAGGCATCTTGATTCTGATTATATTCTCTGGTTCTAGCAAGTAGCAAAGCAGTGGGGTTAGTAAAAAATGCAAGAGTGATGATAGGTTTCTTTAATTTTTTTTTCCTTTTTGTAATTGATAGGGACGAGATCCTCTTCTGGAAAGGAAAGTTTGAGTCTTAATTCGTTGTTTAAAAGAGTGAAAAGGAATTGATAAGGATACGAGTTGAAAGGAGACAAATTATCGGATAACTGTAATTTGTACTTCTCCTTTTAATTTTGATAAGTTTCTTTTGTGATGTTATCTGTGTGAACACTCAGAGTTAGTTTAAACAATTAATTGTATCAGAATTACTTTGCACTATTTCATGTGGTGTACCTTTTAATGAAAAGTAATATTCTCCCTTCATCTATATAATTATGTCAGTGCATTCCGATTGAGATTTATTCACTTTTATAAGCAATTTATTTTAAAAGAAACATGTTCGTATGCTACTTCTTCCTTAATGAATTTGGATTCGATGGAAGTCTTTATGATAGAGCAGACATTCTTTTCAGACAACCAAACCTTAATTCTTTTAAACGAAGACCTAATATTAAAAAAGGCATGAAGGAGTCACTTTTAAAAGGAATTAACTCTCCTATGTTTTAGCTCCTTCTTTCAAAAATTCTATTTCATAAATTATATAATTTTCGTCATAATTTTATAATAAGCAATAGACAGTAATAAATAGCCCTTCACTTTCATATTTGAAATAATCATTCAATTTAAAAAAAAACATAAATTTCAGAGCACTACGATTTAGTGATTAAATTAAAGGTTCACTTGTGTATCTTAATGTTTAGGAAACATTTGTATATTGTTATTCCTGAAAACTAACAATGATATTCACAAAATTTGAAAAGGACTTCTTTGCTAGATAGATTCACCTGATTTCAATGGCGATGTCTCAGCTTTTAATAATTTGTCATACAGCAAAGGAAAACATTCTGAAAACTTAAAGAACTTCAAACAAAAAAAAAGAAATAAACATTTAAAAGAAAGAATAAATGGAAAAATAATTAATACTAATTTATTTATTTGTTATAATAATGAAAACTTGAAGAAAGTGTGCTATATTAAAAAAGGTATTCAAATGTGGTAAATCTATGAATTATCACTCCACCTATATACATTCTGCGCAGGAATTACAGATGAACTTAAATTATTATTATATGTGCACAAATATTCACCTTGAGCATTGGTGACACCAATAAATGCTCATACAGCGGGTAATTCGAATTTAAATATCCGAAATTTTAGAGTTGTAGAAAGAAAAGAAAAAAGCGATCTGAAAACCAAATTTATTTTTAAAAAATTATTCAAAATATGTTCCAAAGATAAACGATATAAAATGCAGGCTAGCAAATCTTAACAGTATCATTCGCAGTATTATAATTGAATCAGACCGAGATTCAAGTTAATGACTTTTCTTACCTTTATTCCCAATAGAAATTCCCAGTAACTAATTACAGCCAAATGTCGTTTAATTCAAACATAAAGGTCCAATGAGTTAAAAAAATATTATTTGCTCTTTATTTCTTTTTTTTTAATTAAATATTTCTTTTGTTCTTAATTTCTTTTTTCTCTTCTTGTATCTTTTATTTGTTTCTGCTCTTAAATGAGATTAAATGGGCTTATGATCTTTTTTCCAATATTGTGACACTGCATATCTATATCTTGTACTTGGGCTATTGAATCCTATATCCTAAATCTAACCCGCTCAACCACCTTCAAAAAAGACTATAGAATGATTTTAAGAATAAAAAATACTTAATGCTGCTACCGCATACACAAATTATACACATATTAAAATTTATGCATTGATTTTGATAATAAAAATAGTAAGACTTTATAATGAACTGCAGTTCGTGACCTTATTTCAACACAATTTATTTAATGAATCGCATCATCTCATCATCACTTTTATCTACTTCAATCTCTGAGGAGTATTTATTGAAGGAGATTTAAAACTTCTTTTAAAACCAAAAACACTGGCAAAGATTTCATGAAAATTCATTTATTAAAACATTTCCCGGCAATTATTTACCTAAAATGTGTCAAACTGATAACATTAAAAAATTACATTTAAAAAAAAATCATCGGTGATTTGATTTATTTCTAAAAATTGATTTACCCTCAGAGTAAAGGCAAAGGTAGAAAAAAAAACTTAACAATTTTTCTCCTTACTGGTACATTTTGAAAAGTGTGATTAAACTATGTGTATTTAAAGAACTAATATGAAAGTTTTAAAAAATAAAAGGGTTTTTTTTCTTCTCCAACAACTTTACCCGAAAATTTTACCCTGGAGGGAAAGTCATCAGGAGTTATTATGCTTCCCAGGAGAAAATTTTAATTGTCTATTGTCACTGTATCGTAGAAGCAGCTATGTATACAGAGATAAGGTGCAACTTTCAGTGTTATGTTTTTTCACAAAGGGAAGATTTTTTCCCCTCGGTGTGTTGAGGTTAAAAATTACATGCTTCATTACCGGCTTCGCGGTTAAAGAGAACCGAAAGAGGGGGAAAACGTGTTCATGGAGAGGGAGAAAAAAGAGAGAATAATGCCACTTCTTAAATGGGTTGCAAAAAAGGACGGCAAAAAGGTCCGACCACTTGATCCTGAAAGACAAAGAACTAGAGATTGTTTCAGGAGACAAAAATCAACCGTTAATTACTTTTTTCCTATATTAACACTGTTTTCAACACGGTTTCTTTTCTTTCAAAGCATACGAGGATTACTGTTGAGTTTACTTTGATCGCAAGAACATTTTAATAAAGAAATGTGTCGATGATCTTGTTTTTAAATTTGATTTTCTTTTCACAAATTAAAAGAAATACTGTAAAAAATGCAACTTGATGCTAAAATTATTATGTCATAGGATGCGAAAAAACATCGTATAAATAAAAAAAAACTAAATGTGACAGATATTTATCCATTTATTACAAATATTACAGTCATTTAGCTTTGTCGATTGTTTAAATATTCATTTCCATTCGGACACTCTTTTTACACGATTCTATTTACAGAAAAGCTTATTTTTGGAACCTTGCATAATTTTAAGTCTTGTTTTAATAAAATAAAACTTGTTTAAGAAAGAATTATATGATATTAAACTATCGCTGATACTGCGTTATCGATATGTTATATCATTACTTTTTCAATTTCAGAGATTTTGAACTGTACGACCATTGCGGACTGGATGCTCATTTCTCCAAAGAAACTAAATGTATATATATTTCGTGTACGTTGTCTATTATCTCCCATTTAAAGAACTCTGGAGAATAGGGAGTTAAGTTCTTAACTTTCGGCAATGGTTATCACTTGCAAGGTCTGTTCTTAGATCTCATATTACTCTAAAATATGACATCAATCCAACAAATAAAATTTTCCATAAGCATTCAATCAATCACATTAACATTTGTGGTAACATTTAGATATTCAATAATAATGTTAACTGTTTTAGATTTTTTAAGGCCAAATAACCTTTTGTGTGTGGCTGATTACGTTTGCTTATCATGTTAAAAAATTTTATCTTGTGTCATTAAAAATAATTTTATTATATTTCGAGTAATTCGTTTGTGGGTCCTTTTTCTTCTACTCTTTTTTTTTTACTGCCATTTCTCTCATTATGAATATTCTAGGGTACACAAGTTAAAGCCTACTTAGTATAATAATTATGCGATATGAAAAGAGTCTGCTTTATTATGATGTTACAATATAAAGTTATTGTTATATTGTATAACTATACAGAATAACAATAGTCTGCTATAATTATGTCGGTGTAACAGTTATAACGGAATATGTTGTAGAACCAGATTCCCCTATAAGGTTACTTTTATACCATCAGAAAGAATGATTGTTCTTTTTGATTATTTACTGCAATTATATTCTTTTATTATTTACTTTTATTATTTGATTATTTATTACAATTAATCATTTACTACAATATATTTCCTTTCTTACTAAAAAGAACATCTGTTACTCTTTCCAAGTTCTACCACAATGTCCGGGTACAGAATTATCTAGCCTTATTTTAGCATTCACAGCATTTTACACTTTGTTTGCGTTAAACCTTCGGCATTTAGAGTCAAGTTGATGTATCTAATCGAAAGTATTCACTTAAAACCTATTTCTTGAAGCAAGAATCCTAACCCCCAGAAGTGTTCGGGAAAACATTTTTGCGACAGCAAGTTCGTTCATTAAGATTTTCTTAATTAAAAACTGGCTGCATGAATACTTGATCACAACGGCTGGACTGGCAAATGTCTCATTTTTCCCTCCACTGGAAGCAAAAGTGCGTTGAGGAAAATGTAGAGCAGGGAAGGGGAGGGCAAAAACCGCGAATTCCCGCCATTAATTTATAATCGCGCCAAACGTGAAAATTGAGGATAGCGAAGAAAAGCAGCAAGAGATGGAAGAATCATAAATAAAATAGCAGGCAACTTTTGCCGTTTTCTGTACATCGATCGATCCGCCTTTAATGCAGGCTGGGCGAAATCCATCAGGATTTCATAAATAATAATTCCGGTGGAGAAAAGAGCTGCACACTACCTTCGTATTAAAAATTCACTTCTCAAAGCACCAATGAGTATTAACGATGACGAATGATGGCGCGACAAATATTCGCGACTAATTGTCATTAATCGTAGTGAGTTTAAGTACTGCGAGCAAGATTTCGATTTTTCATTTGCTTGGAATGATTGATCCCGACTTATAGGCGGGGTCTGCACTCTAGTAAACTTTAATCGCAGCCCTAACTGCCTCGTCTTTTTCTATTTTTTTTTCTCCCGAAGATGCCGCTGAGTTTTTCAGTTTTACTCTACCATTCAGTGTAAATGACTCGAAGGCAATCTTCCGTAGCATTTTGATATTTCAGTTATTGATTTTGGGGATTTTCTTTCGCTCGAGAACCATTATAAGATTTTTTTGTAAAAAGAATGCTTAAAAATTTTAGGCAGCTACAGATATTTTCTTTTTTCTGATGATGAGCCAACTCTAAAAATTTCTTTTGGTGACGTACCTTTAAAGCATTTGCTCTTGTTTCAAATGTTGACATTTTTACTCCTAAACCATTTTTCAATGAAATTTCAAATGAATCATTTTTGACGAAGTTTTGAGAAATTCGTGAAACAGCTAATATGTATTTTTGACGGAATCGTCATTCCATTAGATAAGAAATATTGAAAGAAATACTAAGAGTTGAGAAACATTAGCTCAATGTTGTAATAAAAGTATTCATAAAAATAATTCATAAAAGTATTCATGAAAGTATTCATAAAATAATGGATATAAATAAAAAAAATTTAACCATTAACCAAATTTTACTCAATGGAATGTGAACTAAAAATTCGAGTAGTAAAAACTGCTAAAGGCCTTTCGCAATTCAAGTCCTTTAAATTCAGACAAAATGGAGTTACAATGAGTTGATTGCTGAATAAAATTCACTGATAAATATATTCTTTAAAAGATATAAAGACACTGAGACACCCGAAGACTTATCGTTTATTTAAATATTAAAATAAAACCAAAGTTAAAAATTAGAAATTTTGTTGAAATATTACTAAATGAAATCAACTCACGAGATGTCTGTGCTATGCGATAAATATCACATCTGATAACTTGTAGTAAATTATGCTGTGCTGTGATGCCAAATCTTATTCTTACTTCAGAGAATGCGAAGATTCGAGAATTGAATTGGACATTTTAAGAAAGCATGCAGTTAAAATCCAAGTTTCTATCGTTAACACTTATGCATAAATCAATACTTGATTTGTGTATCAGGACTTGATTTACATGCTTTCATTTCAAATGAATACTCAACATAAGTAAAGAAGGCGCTGTATAAAGTGAGAAGAGTAGGGTTTGAATTATCGTGAAATCAGCTTAATAATAAATTGATTTTGTTGAAATCTACAATTATAAAACGGTGATTTTAGTTACTTTTTACTTCCAGATCAGAAGATCTTTCGCTGTTACTTCATCATTACCTTGAATAAACGACTAGTTATACTTCAAAGATTAATTTTCGATATAATTTTATCAGAAGAAAATTAATTCATTATTAGCTATACGTTTATATTAGTAAATATAACACTGTCAGAACATTTCTGAAATGTGTTGAAGATTTTTTAAACGTACCAGATGATTGCTTTAATTATATGTATTTTAATATAATTATATGTATTTTAATACTTTGAATGAATCGCTTGTCAATATAAAGTCAAAAATAAACAATAATTAAAGATATATTAGAAGAGACTTTTAGAAATCTTAAAATGTTCTCGTACCAATTAAGTGCAAATATATACATTAAAAACTTCTTTATATAAAAATTTGTATAAAACAAATAATAGTTGTATATCCGCAAGAATATGCCAAATCTAAATAAAATATTTCTTGAATATATTGTTTTTCTTTGCTTTAATTGCTCGAAATAGTAACATTAAGTAGACAAAATTGAATCAATTTATGCGTGAATATCTATCCTTGAATCAATTTATGTACCTTGAAAGTACCAGATGCAATTTATGTTCCAGAGAAAGTACCTTGACTGAAATCATTTTTTTCCGAAATGTTTAAAACATAGTAAATAAGCACACTCGATAGAAGAAATTTTAATAATCGATTGACATTTAATGAAAACCAAAATGAATGGGTGTGAGATTATCAAAATAGTTTGCTTAAATTTAAACAACAACTGCGCTTCAATTATTGGAACATAAAGTGCTTTGTCGTTCGAAAGTAACAAGTCTTCAAAACAGCATATCAGTGTGATGTCATATTTGATTCGATGACAAACCAAAGTATTCATTAATTCACTATGTGATATTTAAGAATTAGATAATTAATTACCACCGCCACTCTGTAAAAATGCTTACTTTCCGTCATCTTCACCGTAATTGAAATACAAATATTTAGCGGCAAAAGCAGCGATTATGTATTGAACAAAGATCCGATATGCATACAACAAACATCGAACCACGTTAGTCTTATTCAGCAAATGAATGAATGCGTTCGTTTCAAACAGAAAATCGCAAGAAGCTATTGATACTTTATCCGGCACAAGGCAGACCACTTCTCTCAGAAACCTCCCATCCTTGCTGCTATTTATTAGTATTCAATACTCAATCTCAGCTTCCCTCCTTCGGGTACACTCGGCGAATCGTTTTGATCTCCGACTATTCCCGAAGTCATTAATGTGATATTATTCTCTCATTTGTTCAGAGGAGGGGTAGAAGAGAGGATCGAGAAGAGATCTTTGAATGAAGTCAAACACCCCAATTTCCTTCTGTAAACACATGCGAAATCTTTTCTCTAAGAGTTCGAAAAGCCTTTTCGAACGAGATCTAAAATCTCTTCTGCGGTTTTCAAGAGTCTTGCCGTTATCGACTAGGAAATACACGGAAAATCTCTTAGATCTTCCCGGGTCCTCCTTTGAAGTGAAGAGATGGGGTGGGGGAGGGCGACCCGTCCCCACTCTTTGAATTGCTCATTTCAACCACCTACTTAAAGTTAATCGAGGCCAGGTGAGTAGACCGCCCTTTTAAGAATGTGACGGACTTAGCGATAACCAGGGGAGCATGGCGAACTATAAATGTTTGCTTTGGGAGGTATCAAAGCGCCGTTGTGTGCATTATTAACTGCTAACCGGCACCGAGACCCAGGGTTTCTCTTCAAGACTTACGGCAACACTGTTGGAACCAGAGACAGATTAAAAGAACAGAATTCGTCGACCACTTTAAAATGGTTTCGGAAATCAAAGTAATTGGGGGATACTCACGGGGAACTTGGTAGGCGGTTCAGAGGGAATGATTTGCTTTGAAGAATTCGATTAAAATGCTCAATCTGAGAGGTGATGCCGCTGAACAAGCTCCCCCCCCTCCTTAGCTTACACACAGATTATTTTAAATAGTTGGGAAGAAAATTATCCATCATTTAATATCTTTGAATCTATTTTGAATTTTTAAGAGGGTTTGCTATAACTTTTGATAAAATGTTGACCGTTTCTGGGTTATGGCTCAACTTTTTAGAATACTTCAACTTTATTCTTTTTCAACCTAGATTAATTTAAGTGTGTGCTTCCTAATAGTCTCCATATGGTAAATTTTGTATACTCATTCCTAATTACTGTACTTTTATTCAATATCTGATGTTGTTATAAGCTGTGATGTTTCATTTGAGTTATTCTTTGTTGTTTCCTTGTTATCGTGGTCCTTGAAACCGTTTTATAGATGATATTTAAAATAAGATACAATGTAAAATTTGAACATTTCGCTCAAACGACCTGATAATTTAAATAGGAATTAAAGGTAAAGAGTAGTCAAAAAAAGTGAATTGTTAGTCACAAATATGCTCTTTGATTTCTAAGGAAAATTTCTGAATATATATTAATCTTAATTGTTTGCCATTGAAAATGCTTTACTTCAAAGGACTATATCTCATTCGAGAGTTTCTTAAGTGCATATGAATTGCCACAAAAAAATTCTCAACCAGAAATTATTAGCAATAAAAAAATTGGAAATTAATATACAGAAATAAACTCTACTTGAAATAAGATTATAAAAACTGCAAATTACAGGCATAATTTAATTTTTAAATAATTACAAATGAATAGAAAAGAATTATTTAATTTTTAAAAATATATCTTATAACATCTCTTGCAAAACAATCAAGTTTATTATATTCTATTCAAATTTTAAGGATTTTTATTTTTCACGGGAGTGCAAAAATTCTAAGAATTTCTGGTTTTGTCTAGAGTTGTCATCACAATATTTCATTTATACATTCTCAACTAAAAATAATTTTTCATTGGCAGAATTTATAAAATAAAATATAAAAATTTATGGATTTGTAAAAATTGATTATCGTTATGTCTGGCTTTTTTTACATAAGTATCCTCTAATATTTCATTGTAGCTGGCTAGCGGAGAACGATTGATAAAAACTCAACAAACACAGAATGGATATCACGGATTTCAGATAATAGATTTTGTTTGTTTATACAGTACAAATGTCTAAAAATGCCTTAATCAATGCAGATCATTTTATTTTAAACTATCTCTGTATATTTTTCAAATAAGTTTAAAAAATAACTTAATTCGACTGACACCTTGTCCATGATTTAAATAAAAGCTTGCCTTAAAACTTTTCTATTTTAAAATTTTACTTTAAGTTTACAGCCATGTGGGCATTTCACCGATTAACCTTTCTTAAAATGCACAGAGAAGAAACGTCTAAATTTTTTTTTAGTTACTGGAACTTGATAATTCCTTATAAAAGAACATATATTTTTCCGATTTCCTAATCTGTTCATTAAAAAATCATTTAAAACAAGACTGTATAAAAAAATTTAGAAATATAAAGAAACAAAGAAATATGACAAAATTACTAAAGAAGATGTAGAAATTTAACTTTAAAAATCAGAATTTTGTTCAAATACCACTTTTCTGTTTTCATTTCAAGGATGAAATTTTCTTCTAATTAAAGACTGTATTAATGAAGCACTTTTTACAAATAAGTCTCACTCATGGATTTAATAGCAAAGCAAGGCTGTACAAGTAATTCATTATTTTGAAGTAATGAATCAACTTGTTCATCACTAGATAAATAATGTTTTTTTATCCCAATGGATTATTATATGGCCTTTGTTAAATTTTCCATAAAGAAGTAACTTTTAATATTAATAACAGAATAAAGGATATTAAATTCTGCACAAACATCATTTCCGAAGTTTCTTTATTAAGAAAAAAAAAACGTAGCCAATATTTTTAAGATAATGTTTATGAAGGGGGAAAATATGCATTTACTGTAAACAATTTCATTAGGTATATTTAAAAGAACGTCCAATCCAAAATTCTTAATTTCTACATCAGAAATATTTACTGAAGGCATTTTTATATTATATATAGTGTTTGTTTTTAATTTTACATCCATTCAAAACACTTTAAATCATGCTTTGAGAAATTTTACTGTCAGTACCTAAAATATCTAGAATGTCATTACAAAAAGTATACGATATTTAGAAAACTCAATTAAGAAACTGCAATAGTAAGTGTTAATAAATATAACAATAATTTTAATATTTTCTGCATTTATAATTGTTTATTAGTATTAATAAATCGTTTAATTTGTTCAAAAATGCACTCATATTTTCCGGTTGCATTGCAATTTCATTCAGAAAGCATTGGAATTTTAAATTCTCGAATATTTTATGTAACCATTCTGCGAAACTTTGCAGTCTTCATTCAATACTTTTATTCAACATAAATAAATTTCCGACAATCCAGTCTCTAGCACAACAAAACCTCACAGCTGAACGAATTTCGAATACAGTATTTGGCTGAATTTCTCCGGCGTTTGCACCGACAGGCAGGTAGAAAAGCTTAATGCGTGAAACAATAGTGCCAATTATGAGAGCAGGAAGGGTGCCAAACTCTTAATTAGGCGTCGATTGTCGGACATGCGAAATATGGCGACTGTCGTCACAAGAGAATCGTTTCTCCTCATTAGTGAACACTTGTCCGGCATTCTGGCTTGCCTGTCCGTTATCCATACGCCCAATTCCGTGTCTTTCATCACGTGTCTTGCGAACTCAATCGCTTCTCAAATGCCTAGTTGGGAATGTCTCTACTAGATGGCACTGCGCGGAGAAACGAATTTCTGTGATTGAAAAGATTTATCTGATTGTTCGACAGGAGTTGGGGAACATTTCATTTAATTTTTTTTCAAGCATTTATTAAAACAAGGACTTAGATTCTGAGATAGATAACTGTAAGGGATTTTGCTTTATAGGAGATTTCGCCCTATACATTTAAGACAAAAAATTCATAGAAATGTAAAGTTAAGTATCTGGAAAGGAGGAATGAAGACTTTTTAAAAATTCTGGTTTAAGACAATTAATTTTGATAATACCGTTCTTTATTTTAGTTAATATTTTAAATTTATATAGAATAATTTATTGCAGATGGAAATAAAATGAAATATAAAATAATACCAAATAATTCCGGATGCAAACGGAGAAAATATTATTTGCAGTAACACTTTTTAAAACATTAGTCACATTTTTACAAAATATAAATCATATATTTCATAGTTAAAAATAAAATAAAAATATTAACATCAAAATAACAAAAGTCAAAAAATAAATGCTTCATGTATAGGTCAAAAGTTTTATAACCTTTATACAAAATATAGAAATGTTAACATAAAGTCAACAATCGTCAAAAATTGAGTATTTCGTGTATAGGTCAAAGTTTTAAAGTTCTACTATGTCAAAACAAAGAAATGCTGCCACTAAAATAACAACCATAAAAATGCGAATACTTCTTAATCAAATATTTTATAATTTAAAAGTTTATTCTGATTGTTCAAAATAAAGAAATATAAAAAAATTAATTAACAACCATCAAAAAGTTAATATTTCGTGTATAGTAAAAGGTTTCATTCATAACCCTAAAAATTACAATATCTAGTAACAAAAAGCACCTGAATTTTTCCAAAATATAAAATATTGATATAGTTTCTTTATATAATATTATTTCGTCTCCAGCCCCATCATCCTAATCATAATATGTATTGTTAGTAAAATAGTTCATCAGAAGATTATGAATTCTTTTCCAAAACAATTAAGCATTATTTCTGAACCTCATTCATATAAAATCAGAATAAGAAGCGAACATTCGGAAGCTAATAGGTAAGGTGTTGACGCAAGTTTCGGTGTCATTGTATGTCAGTGTTTCTATAAATCGAAATCTTGGTATGGTTTTGCAAGGAATCTGGACTGAGTGAATTCTTGCAATTAAAATGATAAATTCGTCCTACAGTATGTTCTTATACAAACAATATTCGCCATCTATTTTAATGTATGTCTATAGTATTCATTCTGTAAGTAGCACCTACTTATAAAGGCTCATACAATTCTGCAAAATTCTTAATTATTATTCTTGCAAATGAAATTAAATGAGTTGAATTAACTCTTAGGCTGAATTTAGAATTTCACTCCTTTAGAGAGATGATTGTTTATCGAATGATGAGATGAAAACTTTTAATAACCTAAAATAGGTAAAAGAATTTTTTTTTCTTTGATAGGCGAGATCTAAGAATTAAATAAGTCGTAATCTAACCGCTAAAATTCGGATATCTATAAACAGGAAAATATTGAGAATATAAAAAAAATGTCTTCAATTGCCAACCTATCGCGGTTAAGTTTTCTTCCCGTAAATTTATCTGCCACGGAGGACATATACCTTCATTTGCATCCAGTTCTTCAAGCGAATCGGTCCTTGTCCAAAACTGAGTCTTATGCATTCTGGAAGAGGAAAAAGGTTCAGATATAATTTTCCTCTTGGTGCCCCTGGCAATTCATTCCGCTGCTACCTGGTCACCAACGGAAGTATTACACCATACGGTAATTGTTACCTCGTAGAAGCATTTCACTGATTTCGGCCTCCCTTGTATTCACTTATTTTTTTTTTAATTTTCCCTTCACTATTTATTTTTGCTAGGGCTAATAGAGGTCGCCGCGCTCAGCGTTTTGATCGATAGCTTCTTCTCCTCCATTAACTCACACACTCGGATGGTATTTTTTTTTTATTATTATTATTGGTGGTGCTGATACAAATTTTTTCTTTCCTTATTTCAGTTCCCAATTTTTATTTTGTCTTTTTTTTTTCTTACTTTTTCTTCATCTGGTTATTATTCTGAAAGTTTCAGAACGCGATTTTCAGTACTGTAGAAAATGCGTGTGTATTTTCCTCTGCTAACAGAGCAGGTGAAATGCCTCGTAATGATAGCTATAGGGTAATTAATATTTCATCTATCAAAATATCATTTAATTTATAGAGATTTTTTTCCTACTTGATTACAAGTTGTTATAAGACATACCTCACTTATATAGACTTTGGGAAGAACTTTATTTTAAAATTATTAAAAAATAAAATGAAACAAATTCTACTCTATTAAATAAAGATTATTCTTAATTTATATTGATTTATAGTCAGAGAAATAAAATGCATGTTATTGTAAAATACCTAAATAACAAATATAAAACTGTAAAAATATCCAAATATTAAAAAAAAAATCACCATCATGAAAAAGGAATCAAACTTTCATTTATAGTCTTATATTTAGATGTTCGTGTGATATTTTTTCAGAAATCAATGACAAACGATTCCCAAAAAAAAAGTTCATCGCTTTGAATTAAAAAACATCTTTAAACAGAAATCATTTTACATAAACAGCCTTTTGATTGGATTCAAATTGTAAATTTATGAAACATATATGTTGCTTGCTAGTTTAATTATCTGAACAAATATACAGCTATTTTCTAAGATCTAAAAAAGGAGATAAAAGATGATATACAATTATGTTCAAGGTGCTGGAAAGTGAATTCGGAATAAGATCTAATATAACGATATCACACTGTTAAAATGTTCATTTATTAACATACAAAAGTATAAATGTAGCCGATTCCAAGCCATCAAATACATGGCATTTATATTTTATATAGTGTGTTTCGAACACTCATTCGTGGTTTATATATCCACATTTATCGTGGGTTAAAAGAATGTTTGGTTAAAATGGTTTGTTGCTATTCAAAGCAGGGTCAAACATACTTCAGATTCTATCAAGCTCGGAGTATTGCAGTATTAATTCCCCATTCTGATGAAGATCCATTTTTCATATCAGTATGAATAAAATTTACCTTAGTACGCTATTAAACATCCCAATTTTCATATTTTAAAGTTCTAAAATAAAAGACAGATAGAGGGAAATCATTGTCAACCATCAAATCTGTGAAATATGTCTTCAGTAATTCATGGATAATTTTACAACTGGGCAAGCGAATTATAAGCTTCTAAATATTATGTGAAAAAACAACACTAACATTGACAATGACGACATATTTGCTGATTGCCTTTGTGGAATAC
>JAPMOR010029737.1:179244-239421 GCA_026543865.1 Argiope aurantia
AACATTGACAATGACGACATATTTGCTGATTGCCTTTGTGGAATACGTGCACGGGCTGGTTGTCAATCTAAAGGAAGCAAGTCACTGATGGGACTGTGTATTCAAAAGAAATTCTAAGCTTTTCAGAAATAAGCTTTCAAAACACACTTGTTTTTTTTTCATTTGTATTTTTATAGTACTTATTTAAAAGTTTTATAGTTTTATTTATTTATGTAATGAATACATAATAAATGAAATGCAGGAATTGTTGTTCTGAAAAAATTATGAGTTCCAAGATGTAACTATCGTTTTTTAATCTGATCTTAAGCAAGTCTTTACTGAAGAAACTTTTATATTTTTATAGAAAATTCTTAAAAGCAACTACTCAGATATGTTACGGATTTTCTCTGAAGGATATCTATAATTCATTTTTAAAATTCTTTTCCATTCAGAAAATTCAAATAAAGTTTTCCATTTGGAAGGTAATAGTTGCTTAGTAGGTTATTATATTCAATTGCATTTATCAGCAGATGATATAATGACACGGAATCTCTATATTTTCCGAAAAATACATAGCTAATACTGGACGATATTAAAATAATTAGCACTGTAATAAATCATACTGCTATTTTTGATGTTATTTTTATTTTATTTCATTTTTAATGTTGAAAAAATTAATTAATACGAATTTTAATATGAATATAAATCTTCAACTAAACAAATATTACATACATTTGTTGAGATTAATTTTTGTTTGTATTGTTACAACATTACATGCATTTACAAGTTTTTGTTTCAATATGCGATGAATAACAAGGAACTGTTGATTATTTTCCGATGTTCTAAAATCAGCAATTATAAATATTTAACTAACACGAAAATACCTAATTTTTTTTAATAATCAAAAAATATATTTGTTTATGAAAAGCAAAACGAATAAATCAAAAGTAAAAAATATTCAAAAAATTTTCAACTGAATTTGTTTAGTATTTTTCATTTAATTAATT
This sequence comes from Argiope aurantia, assembly GCA_026543865.1. Lineage (NCBI taxonomy): Eukaryota > Metazoa > Arthropoda > Arachnida > Araneae > Araneidae > Argiope > Argiope aurantia. The sequence goes on from JAPMOR010029737.1 coordinate 180,231, forward strand.
AATTCATTTAATTTTAATAAATACTTGAATTATTTGTTCAGTATAAAAATTATTATTTTATCTTAAAACTGCAAATTCCAAGAGTTGAATTTAAATTTTTTGATTCATTTGCTACAATATATTCTTTTTAGTGAATATTACACTGTTTTATTGAAACATCTATCATATATTCTCCATTCAAAAGAAATAATCACCGCTCCTTGGCTATCAAGGGAACACTTGATAACATTCAGAAAACATTAATGGAAATGATACTCCAATAGCATTTTCTGTGAATAATTATCCATATATGCTAGGTAAGCAAAAATTATTTAAATTTCAAGGGAATCGTAAAAAATATTAAAACTAAAACTTCTGATCCATTAACAGAAATTTTATACTCTTTATAAGATTAAAATTACTCCAGTGAATTATAAGAAATAGAATGCAAACTCAACTTTAGAATCTATTTTGGAAAAAAAATTACTTCCAATTGTATTGAAAGCAAAACTATATGCAACCTTAACTTAATCTGCAATTTTTTTTCTATCTATCTAACAAACTTTATGAAATAATTTTTGTCTTTAAGTTAAAACAGTTAGTGTCTGCATTTCCTTGAATTAAATTATCTCTCTTCAGCGAATCACTATGAATTTCCAGGAGTTAAAAAACCATAGACTTCTTTTTTTCGAAAAAGAATAGAAAGGATAAATTCACATTAACACTTAACTTTTAATCTACAAATGTTTATGTATTTCGATTCATTACTCAATGTAAAAAAAGAAGAGCAATTTTAAAAGATGAACCTTTATTTAAATGCAATACTCGCGAAAAAATTTATGCAACAATTATTTTTTTTATCAAATTTAAAACAGGCTTAGAAGTGCAAAGCTAAACATTGATCATAAATATGCCTTATATTTAAACTGCATTATGATAAGAATAAGTTAATTTTATAAAAGAAAATTGCAAGTAATTAGAAGAGAGATTTTCAATCAGCAATTTTAGTATTTTATTTTTATATCGTGTTTAATATAGAGTAATTGTACAGATACCTGAATATCTGTTTCATACTGACATATATTTTAAAATATGCATCATTTTAAAAATAAAAATTTATACCCGCCAGTCTAATACCAGTTTTGAATTAACGTTTCATAACATGTATCTAATGCACTGATTACATTCTTTCTGGAATCCACAATAATAATTTATGGATCATACACTGTATTTTGAATATTGTCAATTTCATGAAAGTAGATAAAAAACAATTCACGTCCCAAGATACACCTATCACAGTATTAATTATATAATCCTTAAGAATGTGAACATTTTGGCATAGTTGTATCTACTTGAGTATATGAAGCTTCATTTGCCAGTATTGGAGAAGTATTCAGAATTATTAAAGGGTCGAAGAAAATTTGTGAAGATTTTAAACAAGCAAAATTCTTTTTTTATAATAACTCTATCTTAGATCTATTTTATGAAACCATTATGATATATGCAATGCTTTTTGTTTCATTCTAGTTTACAAAAGGAAATGAAAAAAATTTATAGAGACATAAATATTTGGAAAGAATATAAAATACCACATCTGATATATATAAAAATTATTCTCTCAATTTCATCCAATTGATGCATGAAATATCATTTATCAGTTTTACAAAAGAGTTCTAATTCTTTAGAGAATCGATCATCAAAAAATTATCAGAAGAATAAAAATCCATACTGATTTTTTTAAACCAATTATTCGGACAATAAAAAATGCATTCCTTAATTAATGATCTAAAATCAATCCTTCTTATAAAATAATAACAAATATAAAAATTTAAAATATATTATTATTTAATAATTTGGTTTTTTTATAAACCGTTTTTATGATTCCTGCACTTCTAAAATAACGATTACGTTTACAAATTAATTGTAACTTTAAGAACAATATTTTTAACTGATTAAATGGTATTTGCAATTTTTCGATGAAACAAAGTATCCATAACAATGAAATAAAAACTTTAATGAATTTTATAAAGCAAAGAAAAATAATGAATAAGAATTAGATTACAGTTTTTGAAAATTATTTTATTATTGTGAAACTGGAGGAATAAGTATTTCGTCTATTTCTTGAAGTTTGAAACTTTCAGAAGATTTTTATCTTCTTAATAGTTGGAAAGGTTTCTTCACAATCCCCTCCTCCCCTTTCCAATTTCCACTCTTGTGCTTAGATATCATTTAACCCTCCTGCCTCCATCCCTGTACTCTTCTCACTCCACCTCCCCAATTCTAATCAAAGCAATCTAAAGAAAACTTCTGCTAACTGCTCAAATAACCTTTAGATGATGATTGGATTTTCAAGTCTTTAGAGAAAAAAAAGTGTAATAATATCCTAGATGGTTGAGTTTCAAATCAATTAATGGTCTAAGAAAATTGTTTGCAATGCCAATCCACAAAAAAAAATTTCCCTTGTTGTTATGGGATAAAAAAAACCTTTCTTATAAAAAGTATTAATATATTCGTCATACGTCTGCTATCAAATATCCGTAGGAAAGAAAGATTATTTTTCAAAAAACAAAGAAAATGTTTGAAAGTTCCATTTCTGAATTACAGAATGATTATTAATGTTTAATTCAGCGGCATACATAAAACTGCCTAGCGATTTTCGAAGTTGTTATAAAATTTCTTCTTCTTTTACAATTTTAAACCCAAATATCTTGTAACACAGTTTTTGAATTTCACAATTTTATGAAAATTATTGATTAAATAATTGAATAAAATAAAAGAAGAAACTTTTAATATAATGTTTATATTAATTATCTATCCCTCTTTTCTGTTACTAATTTTACAATATGTTTGATTTTTTTTTAAATTTTTATAGTTTCATTTGTTATATCAAAAGAAATTATGGTAGAGAAGAAAGTAACAGAGTCATTTTCCTCATTTCCTCAAGATTTTTCAGGCCTCGGACCTCCTGATAAAAATGCTGAATTATTTTTTCTTTCAGACTAAGCGACTCTAAGCTTGTAGGCAATTTTATTCACATAGAAAGAGCATAAACATAAGCACTATAACAATAAGTGCAAAAGACTGTAAAATAATTCATTACAAAAATATTTGAATTCAATTTCCGTGACTTGAAAGAACTCTCTATGAGAGAATAAATTCATCTCTTTTAAACATTCATAAGATTTTCAAACAAAATTTTTTTGAAACTCATTTTCGAGACAAGTCTATTATAAATACAAATTTAATTAGAATTTAATAATGAAAATTTTCCATTTCATTTTTTATAAATATAATTTTCTAGAAAATGCAAATTTCATACTTTTATGGAGCGATTTTCTTTCAAGTTACTTTTTTTTTATTTCAGATATGGAAGTTTTAAAAAATATTAAGTCACATTTGATAAAGATTTCATTTTAAATTCAGATAAAATTCAAGTTGCTCATTTGTCTTTGTCTCTTTCCACTAATTGTTTTATAAAAAATTTAAAATTCATTTGAAGATTTTTTTTAAAATTGTCTCTGTTTTTTAGAAAATAAATGCTCCCATGATTCCTATATTTCACTTGTACTTTCTCGTGTGCGAAGCATAGAGAAAATACTGTAATCGTCAAAAAAATTTGTACTGTAGATTTTGATGTATCTCCACGTTTTAAACCTCCTTGAGTTCAAAAACATTTTTGAAAAATGCTTATCCGTACTGTTCTACTTTCTGTTTATCTATAACAAATATAATTCAAAAATACTTTGAGTTGGACGAATAAAATTTGGGATATGGTTTTTCCACCAAATTTGCAGATTTCTATTAATAAGCAAAATCTATTCAGATAAGATCTGTCTGTTGGAATATAAGTTAATACTAAAAGGGCAAAACAAAAAGAGCTAGATTAATAAAATTCGGTACGCAGAATTAAAAAATCTATATTGTGGACACTTATCACATTTTGTGTCGAATCCAACAAGGAGTTGAAAATCAGTCTGTCTGTCTTTCAGAATCATATAAACAGGATAGTTCAAAACCGCATTGATTAAAATATATCAAATTTGGTATATAATTTTGTGACATCAATTGAAAGTCTGTTTCAATTGGTAGAGGAAAAATGGATCTAAAATACAAATTCACCTTCATTAGTGACCACTGGTTTACTATTAGAATTTCTACAAAATGAAATCTAATTTAAATTGTCGATAGCAAAGAAAAGAAACTTTAACTATTTAACTACAGAATTTACTCAAAACTGATAAAAAAAATTATCTCAAATTAAAACAAAGGCCTTGCAGTACTTCTATATTCGACACACTGGGTTATCATAAGCCTCACAACATAAAATTCGACTCAGTATTAAAAAAAACTAGTAATTTCGATCGTGTGAACACTTTCAAGGCATAAAAATCAATGAACTGCTGGGAAAAAAAGCAAAAAAAAAAAAAAAAAAATAAGGAATCGTGTAAATTTGAGGCAACACCGTCCTCTGATTGGTGGAGTGGAGTGATCGATTCCTACTTATTGTCCCCTTCTCGATGATTAGTACCTGCGGTTGCAGTGAACGGTCACTCTAAATAATGAGGCTCAACGTGATGATTGCTCCGCACGAAATGATCGCTCGCTTCTGCCGCAGATTTTTGCACAGCATAAATGTGTGCGTGAAAAAAAGGAATGGGAACAAGGGTTTTTCGTCATTAAATTTTTGTGTTCTCATACTCTAAATTATCTAAGACCGTAACTGAAAGTGCTCCGCTTTTGGATACTCCCATTTGCAAATGATCGAACATTACATGTCCAACATCGCGCATCAGTAGACTATTAGATGTAAAAATTGATTTTGGTAGAAGTTTATAAAGATGAGTCTTTTTTTTTTCAGTCCATCATGGAGTTTTGATTATAATTTGGGATGACAATTTTTGATATCATATGATAAATTTGTTACATTTCTTCATCTTGGTGGAATTTTGGAATCATATTTTACCTCCTCATAAGAATTAGTTTATTTTTTAAACCAAATTTGATTTTTAAGAATACTTGATGTCTAACTATGTTAATACTTTAAAAAGCCGTGATGCTTTTTTCAGTAAAAAAAATGTCATTATTTTTATTATTATTTAGAACGACATTTATGAAATTCGCTTTGGATTATCAAATAGAAAATTCAACAAATTTTCTCTCTTATATAAAATAATGAAATGTAGTTTTCTTAAAAATGAGTTGATTCTAAAATTATGACATTTTTTTTATTTCTTTTAAAGACTTTTTGTTACAATGACTAAAGAACTTTCAAATACAATATAAAATTGATGCATTTTTTGGATGAATGATGAATTATAGAATTCTTAAAAATTAATTGATCTTGAAACTTTTTCTGTTTTCCAATCTTTTATTAAATATTTACTTCATTATTTCATTTTAAGAAGAAATTTCATATTGTATAGAAAAAAGTTCTGATTTAAAATTATTCAAATCTTTATGATAGCACTTTTTGAATAATATTTTTATGCAAATAAATCAATTAATGCTACTAATTTTTTTTTCAATTGTTGAAGGTAATCCAAATTATTTTTAACTGTGACATTGACTCATAAAAGTCCAGACTCATGAAACTGGTTCAAATTTTAATCAATCTTCTTAATCATGTACATAATAAATTAAGCAAAGCCATTTCAACACGTTGGAAGAAAAGTCGGTGACATCAATAAAAGTTAAAAAACTGTACAATTTCCAAACTAGTTGCTCATCAAAATGCCTATCAAATAAACACAGACATACATTTTTCATTTAAAATGACTGTCTATTCTAAAATTCTAAATATTCTAAAAGAAAAGAGAATTTAAAAATTCAATCACATTTAGATAATCATATCGTTTGAGTTCCTGAAATTTACTTTCATTTTTTATACCTCTACTGATTTTAAGAAGCCTTGTAAAGCATAGAATAATAGTGGGAAGCATTATATGAAGATTCTTTACTTTCGGTAAACTGCTTTCACTAAAAGTGTTTATTTTCAACATTTATTTCTTCTGACTTCTCTTTTTTTTTTCAAGAAGAAATTGATTATTAAGTGTGCAGTTTATATTTTAAATAGTCATTTATTTCAAATGCTTACTTGGTTAAATGCTATGATGTAATACGAAAAGCTAGAAAATTGTAAAAAGTTTCTCGAATTTTGAATTATGGTGTCTTTCTAAATTTTAAAATTATCTTTGCGTTACAATTTTGAATTCACATTATGAAGTTTCAACGATTTTTCCCTATATCGTGGTACTTGTAGGTGGTCCAAAGTAAAAGATTAATAGTTTCTTTACTGGATAATTTTCAGAAAAGAAATGTGGGTTGAATAAGATTTTACTTGAAACAAGTTTAAATGAAAATCATTTAATATTACTGATTTCTGAGCTTTAAACGAAACAAAAGTAATGTTTTCAAACAAGCAATTTCCAATGAAATTTATTAACAATTCTTTAAAAAAAAAACTGAAGTATCATAATCAACGACAAAAGAAAAATAAGCTGTTAAATTCCTCCAACTCTTTATGAAAGTTTGATCGGACACCCCCTGCATTAACCAATTGAGTTTCCTTCTCGGAATGGGATTGCGTGGCTGTCATCATTCGAACCCGTTTTGATCGGGGCAGCGCGTTTAATGGAGAAATGGCGTTCTGCTCCCTCTCATTCCGCGACAAGTCATTTGTCTTTGCCCTGCCCCGTCCTCCAGGAGGTGTGAACGTGAGAACCGCACGACTCCGAAATTTCTGAAGGCCGCCAAAAGGCCAGGAAGTGATAAATCAATAGAAAACCTGAAGCCCTCATGTGAAATGAACGAAATGAGTTTTTGCTTCCATGGTGTTAGAGTTTAAGAAATTAGAAAAGGTTATTTTTTTTAAAGATACCACTAAATGGCTCAAGCATTTGAAGCTAACATTTTTTTTTTAATTTTCCTTTGCATGAAATATACAAAGAAATTGTGTGGAATCATCACATAGGAGTTCTCGATGAATCGGCACGTTTTAGATATCATTGAGGGCGATAACATTATTTAATTCTGTTTCTCTGATAATTCAGAAATGCAGTAAGCAAGATGGACAAAATTTTTAATACAAAAATGGTAGTTTTCTATCAAATTCTGAACGGTACCTTCGCTTAAGTGGAGGTGAATACAATGATAGAAATAGACAATGGTGTAAAAGGTGGAAAATAAGTTTATGGATTCGTACATCTCCCCAGGGGTCTCTTCAGATAAGGGATGAGAAACTTCCAGAATGGTAGTTGGTTCTGGCCGCACTGATGGGTAGAGAAACAGTGTGAGGTCACCTAACCCCTACTGATGACAGGACGTGCCTACAACGGAAAGGATTATACAATGGCCGGTGAGGGCTCTTAAGATTCAAACTTAGTTCTCGCCAGTGCTGTCGTGGCTGTAAAGTTATTGAGATTTTTCCGTATGCCTCCTAGCGGATCGGTTATGGTTATGGTTATGGTTATGGATTCTTACTATACTTGCATATCAGATCAAAATTTGAGGGAAAACATCCATCAATTGGTTAATTATTATTCTGTTTATTCAATAATTCTCGATAATTCTCAGCAATAGTAAGGTAAGTATATAAGATTTAGTACTTAATAAAATAGAAGATCTGCTTCAAATTTTGCTCCAAAAGATCAAAGAAAAGAAAGTTTTAAATAAAAACTGATTCCTTTAATTTTAAGATCAGGTTGCATATAAAACGCACCGTTTTGAGTAAATAAGGGGGAAAATGAAGGAAAACATTCCCGATTATTTGATTAGAAAATGAGTTTGCGTGAAACTGGGGGATTTGCTTAATCGCACCATGAAAAATGCTGAACTATCAATTCGAAGATTTTTAAGATTCTTTAATGTTTATATAATTCGTTCATTGGTTTTCTCTCATAAAATAAATTATAAATCTGCAATAAGTTAAAAGACTTTAAATAATAAAAAAGAAAATATGACTAATTATAACTTTAAAAGACAAGTCCTGGGAATTTAATTGTAACAATGATTAACTTACCATTAATGAGTCATCGTAAAATACTTCTCTAGATATGGCTCTTGTATACCCCAATGGTACTAGTGTGTAAAGAAATAGAAAGGTATACTATTTCTAATGTTTTAAAAAATACATTTTTTTTTCGTCTTTAAGTATTCTCTATTTCCATATATAATTCATTATTATAACTATTACTAACACCTGAAACTAGTGTTTACTTTAATTCACTAGTTAGCCTTCTAATATGAAAACAAAAGGAATTAAATGAATAGATTAACTAAAAATTAATTAAAAAGTGTGTATCATTAATAGCAAACTTTAAAAATCTAGGATATCAAAAAATAAATATTCGAATATAAAATTTCATCAAAAAATAGGTTAAAAATATAGATAAAATGTGAACGTTGTTCAATGTAGGGCTTGTTTGTTACCTTTACAGCTTCTGGCAAAGGATCTATGAGATACAGATGTAGCTTTGATTCGTTATCGGATGCTGGTAGTATTTAAGTTAAAAACCAACACCATTAAAATTCGACACAATTCTTATAAAATGTGGCGATTAAATAAATTAAACTACTATCGATGCATATGTTTTGTGACATAAGCCAACGTCACCGACACTCATATCAAAAGCGTGCCAAAATTTAAGCTGGATCAATTCAAATTTAAACAAGTGATTTCTTCGACATTTATGCGTCTAATATACTAAGTAGATTTACATAACATGATCAATGTCTGTCTGTTCTTTATCTCCCTTGGTTGAATGAACTCAGAAACTGGAATTTTGGATAGAAATTTTCAATAAAAAAAACTTCTCTCGTACTATAAATTCAAATAATTCATGCACTTTTTAGCATTAATAAATGCCAAAACATTATTTATAAGAATTTCTCTTCTTTAAAACTGTATTTAACTATTTCGAAGATATTTTCAATTATTCTTCCAACAGAAAGTGTTTAGAAAGCAACTCCTAAAAAGTTATATTTTATAAAATCATATTCTCAAGCTTTCTATTCAAATAAAATATTAAGATCTTTCTCCTTTCTACCCCTGAATAGTTATTTAAAATTTCAAGGAAACTTTTCCTCAGAAAACCCTGCAGCGTCCACAAACTCCAAAAATATCCTTCGTAATTAACGACTCAGCTCTAAAATCAGCCTCGGCATCCAGCTGAACCGTGTCTTCGAAACAACAAGCCTGTAGTTACCCGAAAATTTCAAGTTTTGAGCAAAACACGGTCGCCTTGTAGCGGCAAACTACGCGAAATTTTCCACCTATTTCCTCGACAACCGCATCGGAAAAGGATCAAGAGCTTGTCTATTCCATGGACCGTTAACCTCTCTCTCTCTCTCTCTCTCGTCAAATCTCGCCGGACGCGAGAGAAGTAATTTTCCATGTCCCCGTCGACTTCTTTGCAACGACACAGAAGGGCTGACGTCAAAGATTTACACCACTCACTTATTGCGGTGCAGGTTTGACACTTTACAAGCGCACCCAGCTCCAAACGATACTTACTTCCAGAAAAGAGGAAAAAATTAAATCCCTGCTACCCAAATAAGGCGCACACCTTCTCTACGCACACACACACGCGTCTCTTTTTATTATTGTTGCTTTTGCTGGAGCACTTCATTTTGCCGTTTTCCAATTTTGTGCGTCGCTTTGGCTGCAGTGTGTGTCGCGATCTTGAAATATCGCACGTCAGGGGTGTCTGGGCTGCTTGCTCCCGTTTTGCATTCAGGGCGGCACTTCGACGTGAGACGTGACAGGAATGGTGGGTGCTCGCTCTGCCCATGCAATGAAGATTTTTGCATGCGCCCAGACTACAAAAGGTGTGTTCGTGGAAGTGTTGGGATCGCGTGGGGTGGAATCGAAGATTTAAGTACCGGTAACGAGTGGTTGAAGGAAGAATTTTTTTAAGAGGCAAGGCGGTTTACCCAACAAAAGAATGAGATGGGGTCGTAAAATCTGCTTTTTAGAATTTCAGTTATGAATATTGTTGAAAATGAACCGAATTTTTTATGATGAAAAAATATTAAAATAATTTTTTTCGAAACTTTTTCATAAGCAAGCCCACAAAGTAATTTACTGTTTATTAAAATAATTATTCGTAGAAACCAACAGGGCAACACAGAATTGAATACCTTTTGAATAATTGAATATTTATGGGTTGTATTTAACTATTCGCGCATTTTGGTAAAATTTATTTTGAATAATTATATCATTCTGGTATTTAATTGATTTAATTTGATATCAAACAACATACATTTATAGATACATTAATTCATGAAAAATTAATTTACACAATTCAACTATCTATTATTTTCAGAAATAAATTGAATATTAATAATTCAAGATGCATTTGTAAAATAAACGATTTGAAAGTTGTATGGATGAAACGGGAACACCTTCCGCCCTTTTGTATTAAGTTTCCTTCCAGTTGGTTGTCCTATGAAACAATATATGTTGGTGAGAAAATCATTAAAAATAAAAGAAAAACTTACCTCAGTATTTAGCAATAGTTTCATTGAACTTCCAAAATAAATTAATTTTTGGACTAGGGAATTAAATTTTTTTGAAATATAATATTGACTTTCATTATGTGCTTTCGGCAGTTAACCAAATTTGCATTTACAACAGTTTTGTTTATTAACTTGCAAATATTAGTATTATATTACTGTAGAGGGACGAGACTCTTTATTATGTGTTATGCCATGGATGTAAGAATGAGTTCAGTTTCAGGAACTACTTTTTATTAGCGGGTTAAGTTCCACGGCACAAACATTTAACACAAGCATATTGAAGAACAAGGCATAGAACAAATACACACGGCAAGCAAGGACAACACAAGAGACAAGAAAGAGGAATCATGGGAAAACATGGCTCTTGATAGGTGGCTCTAGTAGCGCCACCTATGAAGAAAGGAGAAGGCAGTAATTGTAACCGCTACATTATCTCATTAATCCATTTCTTTTTTTAAATATATGAAATCACACACATTTATTTTTAAATATGTAAATTGTGTTGTTTTTTTTTTTACTTAATACAATAGCATACAAGAAATGTAGTTATCAAAATTTCATTTCATTTATTTTTACTTTTAATTTTATAAAATGAAAACGTATTTCATTAACCCATCTCATTTTTTTTTCTCTCAACTGTTGCTGCAAGTTATTTGCAATAATAATATTAGTTCTAAATCAAATATTCGAGTAAACAAATAGTTCAGATATTTTTAAAAAAGCATATATTTTTAATTCAATATAATTTTCAGCCAGAATAGCTGAATTTTTCAGCTTCTAAAACTTTTGTATATATGCGCAAGTGTGCAATATGACAAAACGTCAAAACTCTTTACTAGATAAATAAGTGCCCACGCATAAAATAAGTGCTATTTGTAAAAAAAGAGTTTTCTCGTTTCAAATGAAAAATATTGCAAATATTTTGTAATTTAATAATCAACGCCTCAGTTTACAGGGAAATGAAAACCATAAGATTGACACCCCATGGTCAAAGCTGGTCCATGTGTCATAGAATCCAGCCCTCAATATCACTCACTCAGTACGGGAAAATGAAATTTCAAAATATTTCTTTAGAACAAGAACTGTAAAAACTAAATAAAAAGATGTTTTCTCCCTTTTAAGTGTTTAGAAAATAATGCAGACCGATAATATAATGAGTAATAAGCATTTCAGCTTCTGGAAGGATGAAATCCCATCATATCTTTTTAAAAATTTCGTCTTTTAAAATTAGCATTCGTGCCAATGCAAGGTTTTAATTTTAAGTCAGAACATTGTTTTAAAATTTAGCCTTCGAATTTTTATTTCAATTAATATTTGCCGTAAAATTTCCAAAAGAATTAATGCTGAAATACTTTCACTAAATTCAATAAAAAAAAGTCTTTCCTTTTCAAAAAAAAAATCTCCATAATGTCGAGTTATCCGTGTGGGATAATTATTCCTTGTTTTGTCTTCAATTTTAATTTTTAAAATGTTTTATCACAGTGCAAACTATTAAAAGATAGGAATTTATGAATTTAACAACTTTTTCAGAGTGATTTACTACTTTTATGGTGAAAATAATTAGATTTCGAAAATCTTTTTGCGTCTCTTTATGATTAGGAATCATTTTTTAAATAAATAAATAATTTTTGTTGAATCTATAAGTATAGATAGAAGCCAAACGGGATTTAAAATCCCACTAATAATATAAAATTAAAACAAAGGGCCTAACATTAATTACTTTGATAAATTCATTTGAAAAATCTGTTGATATCTGATTACTTTTGAGGTAAGTTTTTTTTTTTTTTCCTTTTTTGTTTACATCTACTTTTTTTAATTGTTCCATATCTATGCGAGATGTTACAAATATTGTTTACATTTTTTTTTTCGAATTTTATTATAATTACAGATTTTATTTATTTATTTCTGTTTCCGCTATGGATTTAATTTCTTCTTTCGATTACTTTCGGGCGCAACTGTAGTGGTAAAGTGTCAATGCCCTCACTCAACCCTGTAAAACTATTTCGTTAGTATTTAAATTGATACTGCAAGAATGCTAACTTAACAGGATTGTTCCGAAATGAAATATCTGATGTGTATAATTAAACGCAAAATTGTCTTTTTATTTGAAATATTAAAATCCAAACAATATGATTTGTTACAGAATTCTTATTTATCTATAATATTATCAAATTATATAATAAAAAAACCAATATTTATGCAAAACATTGCTAAAACTAATCATATATACATTGCTCATTCAGAATACAATATGTATGTTATATATGTTTATGTATGTTTTGTATGTATGTTTTGAGTAACGTATTTTCATTCAACGATTATGATAAAATATAAAAAGCGAAGATAGTGAGAAAAAAATGTCTCATTTTCTTCAAATACAATTCTTTATTTAATTTCTAAATAAATTTTTTCGCGTTGGTTGTTGCTTGCAATTCTGGTTTGTTAAAGAATTAAATGCAGAATTTATAAATGAAGTCTATAATTCATTTTCCATAGACATCTGAAGTACTGTTTATCGTACCATTTTCCAAAAAGAGGTTCACTACAAATTTTTAAAAAATTTGATTAACTTTTCATGTTTTAATACCATTAAATTATCATCGGTATCGAAAGTCATTTCAGATATTCTAGATAAAATTATAGTTCTTTTTCTATTTCATAATAAATGGATTGAACTGGAAATGTCTATTGAGTACTCATTTTGTTTAAATTAATTCATTCCCTCACCATTACGTATTTGTTAAATTCATGTATGGTACCTTTTCCTTCATAATTCCTCTCCCCACAAGAAAATAGAGGAAAATCATGTTAGATAAATATAGGAGTTAAAAGAACTGAGCAATATTTTTGGACAACATGCAAACTAATAAGAGATCTTAAGAATGCGATTCTAATAACAATAATTTTCAAATATTTTCCCCCTAAGTCAGAAAATGTTTTCTATAATATTGAAAATATAAGAAGAGTTAAAAAAGAAGATATTTTTCTAGTTCAATAGTTTTTTCCCATGAATGTCCCCGATATTATTGTTCGTATATGAACATGAAAATATTTCATTCCGAATAACATATTTCCTTTTCTGTTATGTTGGTGAATTTTTAAGGACTTTCGTCATTAAACCATTAAATGAATGATCGAATGCACCTCAATAATTACAAATTAACGAATAATTACAGAATATAACATAGACAATCCTTTAAAAGCATATATGTTTTAAAATGCGATTGTCGTATTCAGCAGATTTAATCCATGTTAGTTATAGACACTCTTCACTATTATAGCATTTACGATCAAAAGAGATTTCGCTTTTTGCTCATTTTAAACAGCGGAGCCTTTCCATAATTTCACATACACCCCCACTCCCCATTCCATCACAAGAGGCGGTGTCCTAACGTCTGTCAAAACACGTTAATCACCGGCCTAGAAGATAACTCTATCATCTGGCGTGAGGCCCAATTAGAGCCATTTGTACGACTGACGGTTCCACCTAATGACGTCATTTAAACGCTCCTTCAAAGGGGCGTGCGCTCTCCCCCGAATCGCCAGGACTAGGCAGGGTCATTACCTGTGCCTCCAGCAGAGAAGGTTGGAAAAGATATAGATTTTTTTTTTTATTCTCGTCATTATTACAACGCTGGTATGGAGTACTTTGGGATGGCATGGAATGTCCTAAAAAATGGAATGTAGAATGCTTTACTTGAAAATAAAAAAGAGGTAGAGGTGGTTTAGCTCTTCAGGAAACTTTTCAAGATACGCAATGGAGTGTTTCTTGCTGCTTGTAAATAATAAGAAGTGCTTGCTTTCGAGATTTGATATTGATTTGCGTGATACTGGATACAGAGCTCATTAAAGAAAACTTTAAAGTGCCTACGTCCTGTAATTATTTTAATGTCATTCATTTCAGTTTTTAACTCATTTTATGCAATCTTTACTTTACATTCATATCTTTGAAATCTTCTGTATCAATAATAAATTATCTTCAGTTTTGAAGTTGTTGAAAGCATACTATGCTTTTTTTTTTCAGTTTTTGTATCTATTTTATTGTTAACTTCAAAATGATTAATCTAAAATGCATTAAAAGTAATTTTAAAGTAAAGCAAAAGTATCTTTCAGATGCATATAAGCAGACAATGACATAATATAGTAATTCGCAAGTAATGGATTCATTCATTTTATTTCAGTTTGCTTTATTTGAAATGAAATATTTATGAGTTTAAAATATTTTAGAATACTTTGTGCTATATTGAATTCATAAATACGTAATAAAACAATAAGGTATTAGAACTATGCTCTAATAGAGTAAGAACATTGCGGTGGTATCTAAATGTGAGGAATTTCTTGTTTTCCATTAATACAGCTTCTACTCGATAGCTGTATACTTATGATAATACATTATATAATTATATTATAATGAATGCGCATGATTGTATTATTTGGTCTTAGTAACAACACAGATAATTCCATAATCTTTAAAAATATCTAAATTAGAATTATAAGCATTCCTTTGAGCATAAAATTGCTCATATTATCTCAAAAGATCCTGAAAGTTAATCAAAATTATCTGAAAAGTGGTATTGTCTCAAAAAGTTTTAAATTTTCATTGCAAGTTAGTAAATTTAATTTTTTAGAGAACTAGAATATCTTGTACTAATGACTAACTATATTTACACTGAAACACGTTACAGTCTTATTTCCAAGAAGTACTCCGAATTACAAAGTCCCGTTTTTTTACAAATCAACAACAGTCATTAAAAATTATTGATAATTATTATTAATTTTGTAAGTACTTGCGTTTTGTAGGTAAAAATAGCAAAAATATAGGGTGTTCGAGAATTGCTGGAAACTGTAAAAAATTAATGAAAAAGTAACAAATAATCTTTCAACTACAATTTTTTTTAAAATAAGAGCACAATCTCAAAAGTTTATTTTCATGAAGGTAACATACCGATTTGATGATCCGGGGGGTCGTAAATTACTGAAAACGAAAAAGTAGTTTCGTTTCACAATTCTCGTACAAGATATATTTTTGCGATTTCCACCTACTAAACATATTTTGGGACCCTATGCTGTATGGTGATTTTTTTATCCTCTTGATGTCTACAGTCACTCCTCTGCATTTATCGGTCGAATTCGGCAACACCTTGTGTATGTGTGGGACCAATCTTTTTAATGATATTTAATTGATGCATGAATTAATTGAATTGTTTGATTCTTTATTGAAACTTCGAAATATTATTTGGCTTATTTAATACTGAAATTCTTTTTAATGGACTATTCAGTTAATAAATATCTGTAATCTAAATTACTTTCAGCCTAATTTTGATCGATAAATCTTTTACCTCTCCCCCCCCCTTTATACACCGAATGTAAAGCAATTGTTTTGAGAAAAAGCATCATACGATTAGATTCAAATCTCAAAAAAAGATTATGTACTTCTAATCTCACTTTATTAGGAATATTTACAACGATGTGAACGAGACATCACAATCCAGTATTTTACGCACTATACATTTCCCCATGCATAAATATCATATTTTTTAAGCTTTCTTTCTTTCTCCAACCCTAAAACCGAAAACAAGGGGGGATAGAAAAAGGGGCAGCAAAGAACAACGTCTATTTACGGTCTTATATGTGTGTGTGCCTGGGTTACTTCTCTCTCGTTACTCCACAGAATCAAATAGAAGGAGAGCAACACTTTTTTATTTCAGAAACAGAAAAACGAAAATCGATTTTCAAAGCAGGTAGGTTCGTTTGTGGGAAGGGAAAGAAGGGGACAGCGACATTTGATTGACTTCTCACCAGGTGCGCCCCAGCTCTGTGAAAGAGGGAAACTCTTACACCCGACGTGGACCTCACTTACAGCCCCAGTAATCTACATTTGATCTCCCTCTAGCACACAGAAGGGTGCCTCCCTCCCCTCTCTCTCTTCTCAGTTCTTTTCTATATTCTATTGAACAGTTTCTTTTCCGGTTTGTTTCGCGAGCGTCCCCCCCCTTTTTATAAGATTTTTTCCCCACCGCATAGTCCAGTAGGCAAAGACCTGATCAATGGCTAAATAAATGTAGATAGAGTAAAAGGGGGGGGGGAGCGTGCATTTAATAGTGGATGCTTAGCTTCAATCTTGGGTACTTTATAGAGGCGGGTACGAAAAAATAAGGAGTTAGACGTGTAGGATAAACGACAAATATAATAACTGATGCCGACTTTTATTTTTTAATAAATCGTTGTTTTTTACAAAGCATTAACTTTAAAAAAATCATTATTTGATACTTTTATTTTTCATTCTAAGAAAATTATGCCTCTCTATACAAATTTGCTTGTGAATCTCTAATTGTAGTTCTAAGAGGAATACAAAATATAGATCAATACTTATTTAAGAACATGTCGTCAAGAACTTTAAATTAATTGACTTCCGTGAAAAATGTTGGTCAAATAGGATTTTGTGAATCATTTTCTTTCTTGTCTAGCGACACTTGAGAACTGAACTAAATTATCTGAAAACGTATTGATTTTTAAAAAAACTTTTTTTAATTTTATTTAATATCAATTGTTTTTTTATACAGATATCTTCATTAAATTCAAAACTGTGTGCTGTAATAGAACTTTGTCTATATTTTCCATCATATATAGTTCGCCGAATAGAAGGCCAAATATCACACTTCAAATTTTAACATTTTATTCTCTTGTTTGACTATATCCTTGGAGGCTTTGACTGTAGATTACCTGAGGTAAACCTGTGATTTCGCTCCATTATCTGGGAATAGATTGCCTTTCCGCAGAATTTACTAGGAAACTATTGCACATTTGAATTTCCCTAACAATAAAATGTCCATTTATCCATTAGTGGTCAATACCTCTACTAATGTGCACATCAATATAATTATTCTTGAATAATGTTATTCAACTACAATCAACCTTGTTCATTGGATAAATGCATCGGATCCCCCTTCATGCATGATATTTCTTTAATCCAAAGTGACTTCAGAACTATATCCATAGGAAATAATTCAAGGATTTTAATAATTTTGATTACTTTACAAATATTTATAATTGTATTGGTTCAGTTACAGTTATGCTTATCACATTAAAAGTTATGCTTATATGATTTAAACAAAGTTTACAAATTCGATTAAACAAAGTTTAATCGTCAAACAAATTTTAAACATTTAAAATTCGTAAAACAAAGTTTACAAATTCGATTAAAGTACATACCGAATACAATTTGTCAGAAAGTCTTTTTTTTTTTTTTTTTTTGATAACAACATCTTTTCTAATACATCTTATCTAAGTTTTTAAGTACTAAAATTTAAACGCTTGCAGTTATTTAAATTTCCTTCAACAACTAATTGGTTTTAAATAGTTTTTGAGAAATACGCATACACAAAATTAAAATGAAACAAGTCCGGTCCTAGCACTTTAAAACAATAGTTTTATAAAGGAAAAAAAAGAGTACAAAAATCCGAATAACATTAAAAGAATATTCCCAAAAAACACATGTTGGGATTAGACATTCAATCACAGCTCGAATTATATTTACAGATAAATCTAAAACGAGCGAAAAATGTTAAACCATTTAATCTCACACCTAAGCGTACAAGATAATGGGAACCATGCGAAAAAAAAATAATCATCATCTCTTCTAAAAAGAAGAAAATTAATGCAAAAAAGACCATGGAAGCAGTAAAAAACGCATTATTTCTAAGCTGCCTTATAAAAAAAAAGGTCGGTGAAAAATAATTTTAAGAAGAAAGAACTCGTTAATTAATGCGACTTGGTGACGACTGAATTAATTTCATCATTCTTTTTTCATTCGGTTGCCTTGATGAAAAAACGCAAATCTGCTTTAATGCACAGTTACATTGATCGGAAGCTAAAGTGACCAGTGATTAATTTAGTCCCTGTATTCTGAGATAAAGAATTTAAAAGTTTATTTTCAGACAGACCGTTAAGGGATATTCATTTGAACGTTGTTTTTATCAGCATTTAAATATGATTAAATGAGTGGTATGAGCTAGATATTTTTCACAGAAAATAATCATTTAAATAATTATTTTTTCAAACATATGGAAACATGAAATTATTGAAAAACTATTAAAAGAAGTGTAAAAATATTAAAACTTTTTTGTAATATTTGTATGAAATCGTACCGTCCATTTGAATGAGTGCTCTTAATCATTAAATAAATTTTCCTGTTGAAGTAAAAATTAGTTCTTTGATTTGTCCGATTAAGGGGTTGTGTAAGCGAGTGTATGAGTGTCAACTTCCTATGAGCTAGTCAGACTTAAGCCCTCGGGTACACAGGGGTCTTTACCCTGAGAAGCTACTACACCCCTCTCTTCCCTATATATTAGACTTGGTTTGAGTTGATGCTCAGTCCAAGGGGGATAAACAACAACAGCAACGTTCTGCTTTTAGCAAGTTAATTGTCATAATGTCGAACAATTTGCTGATTCACTAGCCACCTTCTTGGTTATAATTTATTAAAAGCAACATAAAATAATTTTATTTGATAACGCCCAAACTAATTTTACATTTTATAAATGAGAAAACACGGGTAATGTAAAATTCCTAAATCTCATACTTATTTGATAGCAAAAAAAGAGGTTAATTTTCATTATGATAGATGAGATCTAGTATATTTTTGGGGCAATGTAATAGGGATGTTTAAATTTCCGAAATCATAAGAATTCGATGTTCTAATCCTTTCCATCGCCATGAACTTGCCGTATTCTTTAAATAAGTTCTAAAAAAGATAATTCTTATCTTTCTGATATCGCAAACTCAATCAGTTCTCAAAATTTTCTCACTAAATAATATAGAATCTCCAGTACCATTCTTTTTTCATGGGTAATCGTCATTATACCTTTAGCACTAAACGTTAATTACCGATATTTTTAAATTAGTATTCTATATTTAAAATGATATTATTTAATGCTGTATGGGGATAAATCAAAGTTATTCAATCAAATACAAAATATGAAATGGTAGCAATGCAATATTTCTATCCACTTCAGAGTAAGCAGCAAGAACCATTTATTAGAAAGGATGAATCACAAAGGTTATTTAAGAAACGATTTCAATTCTAAATAAAGAACAGATTAGGATATATTATGTTCGCATATCTTATACAAAAACTTAAGCAAATTCTTATTGCATAACGTTGAAATGAAATAAAAAATATTAATACAGTATCAATTACTTTCACATGAATATCGTAATTTCATAAGCGAAATCCCATGATTTTTTAGGTTATTTTTATTTTTTAACAATTTTTTTAAAATTAAATTTAATTTTAGTTCTATTTAGGTTTTTTTTTAGATTGATGTAATTTTAGTTTGCATTTCGCTTTTCTTTAAGTCTTAAAGAAAAGTGAATGCAACTTTTAATTCTTGGGATTTTAAATTCTGGGAGCACTTTGCGTTTTATCCTTTACATACTTTTAGTCTTTTAAAAATATGCAAAGCATCTGAGGCTCATTTTTGTCTAATCTTTAAACATAATGATGAAAAAAAAATGTTGAATAATATTAAAAAAAGATGTGATGCTTTAATGATTTATTTAGTTTTATTAGTTGTTATATTTAATGATTGTCATATACCTGTAAGAAATTCTTATGGGTTAAATTTAGAATCGCATTAGCTACAATCATTCTAAAAAAATGATGAACACACAATATCAAAGAATTTTTAACTTTTATAACTTTGTTACATTAATAATAAAAATAATCAAATAGCTCTTAGATATTTTTGTAAAGAAATATCTGGTTTTCATCAGATTTTATTGAAATATTATACATAATTTTAATGCAAATTATTTTGTGTGTCACATTTCTACAGTAAAAATATTTGTAAAAATTATATTAAAATGTAAGGGTTCGATATTTTCTTGTTGTAGAAAATACTAAATAAAAGGTATAATTTTTCTCTTAAACTAATTTTCCTCTCTCATGCAAATTATATATTTATCTCATTTCATTATTGGTTAACCCACATCACTTTTAAATTTGTTTTGCATCAACAGAATAATATTTACATTAATTACATTCCATTTAAGAATAATAATATATAAAATATGTGCGTGTGTGTGTGAGTGAGTGAAAATTAAATAGGAAGGAAACTTTTTGAGGAATTTATTCCAACGCATGATTTCATGTCAAATAATAAAAAATTATGTTTCATAAATAAAAATAATACATAAATTGACAAAATCGGCGACACATTTTGGGAAAAAATTTTATATCATGTCAATGGAAGAATCTTCTCCCGTCCCTTCGATGCAAACTAATACATCCGGCAAACTACCAATCATATATCTTGAAGAAAGCGAATCTGAAAGTGATCCTAAACACCCCGATGACAACTGCGCTACAAGAAAAAGTAAACATTTGGGTCTGTCGAAACATTTCTCCCTTTGAATCTAGCTACCCAAACAAATAACCTGCAAACAAATATGCAAACATCGTGCAAATACTGAATAAAAAAGCACAGTCTGGCTTTAAAACCTCCAGCAATATAATACACGCCCTTCCCTCTCCTTGCGCACACAGAGAGAAAAAAAGAGAAGCGAATGGTAAAGATATATCCCCTGCTGAATATCTTTTGATTGTTGGCAAAGAGGACGATTTATCGAGTGTGGGTAGAAAGCGTCAGGAATATATTTTTGAATGGGTGAAAGGGTGTAAGAGTGGATTTGGAATCATTTGCATATCCCTCTTTTTGTCCTCCCCTTGGAGTAAGTGAGTGAGGAATAACCTTAACAGTTGTCTCACTCTCAAAACAGATGTTTCTTCCTTTTTCTTTTCTTTCTCTCGTTTTCTTCTCTTTCTTTCCTTTTTCTCCCCTTTCTTTTTTCTTTTTTGATTTCTGGTTTCCCACCCCTCCCTCCATTTCTGGTGCTGTCACGAATGTTATTCCAGTCACCTTCGAATGTTGAAGTCGGAGACCCGTCGACCATCGATTTAAAACATTTTTTCGCCGAGACTCGCAACCTAAAATTTTCTTTTATTAACTGTCGAGGCATTGATAAATTGCGTCGAAGCAATGTCGCTACATAATAGGATGCTCAATGAATCACTTAATAATTTTAACTAATGCATTTTAAATACCTTATCTTTTTAACAATGAATGCTTTTAATAATCAAGAGAATACTATTCTAGTCATGTTTGGAAGTTGAATGCTGAGCATCTCTTGTCCATTGACTTTATTTCCTTTTTTCCCCTTTCGCTAACTCTAAAATTAATTCTAGGTTACATCCCTTCTTTAACTGATACAGCATCAATGAATTACGTCGAGGCAATATCACTTCTTAACTACAGCGCGTAGTGAAACTGTAAAGATTTTCTGCTTGAAATTACTATTTCTTATATTTTTGTAATTTAAACTACTCTTACAACATCTGGATTCCATTCTTTTACTTCTGACTAGTGGTCACACTTTTAGGTATAAAGTTCCTAGACTCATTTCTACTTTGCATCCGCAATATGCAAGGATTTGGTGCGCGTTAAATCCACTGGATTCAAACTTGACTTTTTTTTTTAACTACCAAAACTTCGGTGATTTGCATCCACTTCTAATGACTTGATGATGTAGATGCCTGGTCTATGTCAAGTTCCAACACTCGATAGCGTTTGTAAATTCTTTTGAGATTTTAAACGTATAATATATTTTTATTCATTTTTTAAAAAATTTAAACTTTATTTTGGTATTTAAATTCTAAATTACCAACCGTTATAATGACCAGTTTCTTTGGACATATTGACTTTTAGACAGTTAAATTATTAATATGAAAAGCATTTTCTGAAAAACGTATTTCATATTTTTATTTGATATGACTGAAAAACATGAATTCAATCGAATCCATTTAAGGCAGACTAAAAAGCATATATATTATTAAATAAAAGCGGAAGTGAAACTTTTATTACGGAGTTAAGGATTGACAAAAATATGCGATTTGATCGAGTTTCAAAAATGGATGCGTTTGAATATAATCACAGATAAGTGTATCAAATTGAATTAAAATTAAGGAAACAATTTTACAGAAATGGAATTTATATCATTAAAAAGATAACTGTTTGTATTTTAAGATATTATAAAGACTAAATTTGGGATATAATTGTTCTGGAGGATAGGGACATCAATTTCCATAAGAGAATCTATCTACCGATATTTAAATCTATTTTTGCGTTTGATTAAACTTTCTAATGGAAGCCTATTTCTTAATTCCTTTCATATTTTCTTTCCTCTAGCTGAATGCAGCTTTTGGTAACAAGATGAAACCTTTTATAAAAAATTTCAAATAATATTTTATAGCTCCATGGATTAAGCAATCGACGCGTTGAATTCAATGAAATAATGAAATTCGTATTATGCCGCCGTCCTGACACAGGGATCGCCAGATCACATCCCTGTGATCTGAGCGTCCTGGGTTCAAGCCCCGGCTCGGGCATGATTGTTCTTCATCTGTTCTATCTGTGAGATGTGTAAATGTGCCCCCCTGTAAAAAGAGGTGGTGCAAGCGAATATGACGCGTGAGTAGCTAAGACCTACTCTTGGTCCTAGTTGGCGCTACTAAAACAAGAGACGCTCCCTTGGCTTAAAGTATCTGACTTAGTCAGCGAGCTTGTCCATGGCAAGTGTCATTATAAACAACAACAATTCGTATTATGGCTTGTTTTCATTTCAGTATTGTCATTCGATAGTAAAAAAATTGAGCGATTTCTATGCCACGTATGTTAGCGCTTTATATATATAGATAGATAGATTTCTGATACCTATCTACTACAATACTTGAATTAGTTAGAATAATGTATAGTGATCTCAAATTCTGTGTGCAAAGGTTTGGTGCATGACATGACATCCGCCCTCCGGCTAGGACTGGAGAAGGGGTGTTAGCCCAGATATTATCTATCTTGTCCAAACGCCATCTCAAAATAACTCTCGAACAGTTTCAAAATAGGGCGGTGGCTCCTTCATACACAAGGATATTCTTAATTCAAGCATCGAATTATAAGTTTTTTTTTTTGATATTTTATTCTGAAACTGCGAGAAAATAGCCATTGATTTAAAAGAACAAAAACCTTTTAAACATGGTTAAGTATTTCAAGGGTTTCTTTCGTTCTTTTTCTGGAAGAAATATCAATATATACCTCATAGAAAGGGTCTCTAATTTGAAATAGAAAGATATTGTTAGGTGTCTCAAATCAGTCAATAATTCAAATGCTAAATCATGTCGTTGTTGCAACATGTGCAGTGGGTATTAATGATCATAAGTAGGAAAAAAATTATTTTTTGGAAGGCATAATATTCACTATTTATTCACAAATTACCCATTACAACTTATCCTGGTTCATGCGATTTTTATTCACAATTATTTACGTTTTATCCCTGAATTAATAACATTGCTTTCTAGCATTTCGGTTAAATAAGCCTTTTAACGACTAGTAAAAACGTTTCTTAGAAAGAATAGAAGAATAATCTACGGAAAATCATTTGAATATATGTATTTAATCCACTTTGTCGTTTTCTAATAAATTCTGTTTCTAACTTATAAAAAAATTATTCTAAAATGATGGTTACTAATCACAGATATAGACAATTTCATATAAGTTTATTAAATAGTCGCAATTACTTGATTGATTGTTCACATTTCAATGTTATTTTTATATTTTCTGTTCTGAATATAATGTACGTCAAAGAATTTTAAAGAGCTTTAAGTATTCCAAGTTTCGAACTGCTATGTAGTTCATTTTAATTCATAAAAAAAGAAGAAAATTGTACATGGTGATGAGAATTATTGAAGGACTCATAGACTTCAAATGATTTCTAAAATATTTCAATTTCCAAATTTGCTTATTCCAAATAATTTCATATAAAATGAAACAATGCTTTTTATTCTCCCATGCACTTGTCTGTAAATTCAAAATAACTGAAATGAGTCGATATAACAAAAATAAATTTACATCAACATACACAAATGAATAATACAAAAAATAGATTACTATATATATATAATTTCAATCCAAACAATTTTCAAAACATTAACTAATCATTAAAAGCAAAAATTCCCTAATCTAAGAATAATCCTTCACAGTCTCAAATCTTTCTCTATTATACTGCTCAACATTTGCTTGCAGTGACAAATAGAAATGTCCTTTAAATTTAAATTATTCGAATAAAATATAATTCATTCAAATTCATTATTTAAATTGAAATTTTTTTAATTAACATTGAATTATATAGGAACACCACTTCTCCAAAGAGCACCTAACAATTCTTTTACTAGAATTGAAGTGAATTGTAAAAACTTTAGAATCTCTATTTGGTTAATATACCAATCTTAATAATAACAAATTGGCCTTTAAAGAAGCATCAGCTAATCAAAGATAAATAAAATATAATTTATCGTTTCCGTAATGATAAACTAATCTGTTGATTTGAATAAATTCATAAATAGTTCAATTCCAGTGAACTTTTCTAAACGAGATATTGTCATTGCTTAGCAAAATACTTCGAAATTTTATTTCATGACAATAAATGAAGGCATCACAAACAACTTTTAAATCACTGTAGGTATTCATAATTGTAAACTTATTTTTAACTGTAGTTATTATGCACAACATAAAAGTAATCATAAAGTTAAATTTTGAAAATTGCTTCTGTTTCTGTTTAGTTAATTCAATAAAAGATTTAAAAAATCTTGCTCATATAATTTCCTATTTTTTCATGTTTCTTTTATTTTTATTTTATCTAATTAAATAACGCCTTTCATGGAAAAAAAGTTTAAATTCATTGAATTCTAAACAATTTTTTTGAAGAAAGACAGTTGCTGTTTAAACGACATTAATCTATGTTAATATCAAAAGAGTTAATGAGTTGCTGAAAAAAAGTTTTTTATTACAAATACCTTTAAATGAAAAACTTTTGATAACTAGACTAAAGAAAAAAATCATAACTATTATTCTCTTTTAGATACTTCATGATTTCTTATTCTTTCTTTTACTTTTTTCTTTCTCTTACTGGAATCGACTTTTTATACTTTAAAATAAACATTTATTTCCTTTCTAGAAAAGTAATGTTCTAATTATTTTGTTTCATTTGTGACACAGTTTATTGGTTATCTTCACTTTTTAAACATTATTGTCTTCTGAATGTTCTGCGATTTTAGCTCAACAATCAATTGTTGAGAAACTATAAATGCAAATTCAAAATTTATTTAAATTAAAAATGCAAATTAACAAAATCGATTCAAATACATATGTTTGAAAAAACTTTAATTAACTTCAGCTTCTAAAATAGCTTCATTAACTGTTTTTTATAAAAAAAAAACCAGAAACTGTGAAAACAACGAATTATGGAGAAAAGAATACTTTGAATTGAAAACGCTTCGTCTTGTTATTGCCCCATTCTGAAGTGGTAATTAAGACAGTTACAGATGAAATTAATTATCAAATGAATAGGACAAAACCAGCACATTACTCTTTCCTTTTACTAGTAAAACAAATTATATATACTCCATTCCCAAATATATAGTGTACAGAGTAAAATCGATTTGCATTTTCAACACACGATTCTTATCCGGATATCTTTATTTCCGTCATCTTTAAGAAACTGGCCTCTGAGATACTAAAATTTTTATTATTTACTGGTAAAACATTTGAATCATCCGTCTGAACCATGAAAATATTATTATACTTTCATAGGTATTAGTCGTCAGCATAAATATTAGACATACGCAAAATTATAAATTCTACTAGTAGAGAATGCATGTTAGTCATACGCAAAGATATAAATTCAACTAGTACAGCAAGTATTTTAGTTATACATAAAGGTATAAATTCTACTAGTATGGCATTATATTAGTCCCACTCAAAATTTTAAATTCTACGAGTACAGGATCTGTATTGATCCCAAGCAAAGGTATAAATTCTACTGGTACAGCATCCGTAAGAGTGTGGTGTTCTACAAAGTTATACTGACACAGCAACTGTGGTAGATACACGCGAAAGTAAAATAATGTCCATGTCAGCAGAGTATCATGATTGTATTAGTCATAACTGAGCGTCAAGCATGGTCACGTACACATCTATATTTCCGCAAATGCTTTTGTTTCAAAAAATTTATGTTTGCCGATTCATTTTTATCCCAAATCGTAAAATACCCCGCGTAGCTCTATTCTCTAACCTGACCTCACTCATCAAACATGCAAAGTGATTTCGACACACACCGAAGCCATTGACTCTGTTCAAGACGACATTGCTGATTATGATTGCCTTTCTCATTTGCATACCATTGCCAGCAGAACAATAAAACGAAGCCCACCTGCACAGACAGAGATACAGACAACCCCCAAGAAAAACATCCCGCTACTCTAGCTGTCGCGGGAGCTCTGGCTCTCCAATTCCCAAAACTCTTCGCAGAAGGAGAGCGGTGAAAAACAAAGCAAAAAAGGGGGTCTAGGAAGGGTTTTAATACCGCGCGCAAACACCTATCAAATGCATTTTATTGTTGTTTCGAGACAAGAGCTGTGTTTCTAGACGGGCACGTTGCATTTTACCATATGAGACTAATCGATCTTCCTCCTAGTCTAGACGCTGTAGCCCCAAGCTCTCTAAAATAAGGCTCTTATTTGGGTTGTGTCTGCAGCCCTGGCTCATTGTTAGTCGCCGCCCTTTCCTCCTTCTCCGACTCCCCCCCCCCTTGTTCCCACTTCGACGAGAGGGTGGGGGGCTGAATTTTCTATAGAAGTGTCTTCCCCCTGTTATTATTGTCCGATTGCGATTTTAATCCCTTGTTGGATTATCGTACGGACTCGTAGAACTGGTTGGATATTTTTGAAGACAGGAAGTCAAGGTGTTTTTGTTATGGGGTTTTGAATATGGAATGCGATTTCAAGGAGAATTTGCAAAATAAAGAAATTTAGACATGTTAAAGATTTCGCACCTTTGAAATGATTAATACATATTTTGAAACTGCATTTTCTGATCATTATTCTTATTTTCTTGTTATACATAAAAGAATTGTGAATAACAGAAATATATTAACGTAAAATTTCATAAGAACCTTATTATATTCATTTGGAAACTTAATTATCTGCCAATAAAATAATTTTATTTATGATCATTCACCTCAAATATTATATATATATATATATATCCGCTCTTTAATAATTTTTATTCTTCATAATTTTAAAGAAACAGTTCATTTTTTGTCTATTATCAAGATTA
This sequence comes from Argiope aurantia, assembly GCA_026543865.1. Lineage (NCBI taxonomy): Eukaryota > Metazoa > Arthropoda > Arachnida > Araneae > Araneidae > Argiope > Argiope aurantia. The sequence goes on from JAPMOR010029737.1 coordinate 207,947, forward strand.
TTTTTCAAAGTAAAGATGTACAGACAAAACGTAGCATATTGATCAGGAAAGCAGAAAGCAGAGAAAGTGAAGTGAACAAGTATTTTGTGCTCATACAGTTTCAAAAAGGAATAAGTCAACACTATATTAATTCTGAAGGGAATAAAATAATCTACGCAGCTTAGAAGTTAATGTGGGGCTGGAATTCGAGGTATTAAGAAATTATTTTTATCAGGTTAATTTTTGCCGGTAAATCGGCATCTGGACTTAGCTACGCCACCACGACAACATTTTCAAAAATACAAAAAAACAATTAAAAATATATATTGGAATCTTTATATATATTCATCATATGTGAAAGAGAAAGATTCGCTTTTTTCCATAAGTTGAAAATTTGAGTTTATTATTTTAAACAGCAGCAAAATTTTGCGTTATAAAAACAACATCAATTCAGATAGATCGATTGTGAAAAGATTTATATCAAACTGATGTATGGGATTTTAAACGAAAGTAGTATAATGTATTTCGTAACAACGAAATGAATTTTGTCTTATTCATATAAAATGTAGGAGACAGGGTGAAAAGGGGGAAGGTATTTGTAGAAAATACCACTGGATAAGAACAACGAAAAATACTAATCATCGTTCAAAATACGCATTGGTTAAAAATGTTTAATTAATGATTACAAACTAATTTTAGTACTTAACATTTCGGCACCTCTTATGCTAAGTCTTGAAAACGAACATTTTAGAATGCACATGATTTTTTTTTATTATTTTTTTTAAATCGGTTGAATGAACTGATACACATCAAACACACACTTTAAATATATTTTTCGTAATTGATACTACACTTAAGTAATATTTCAATATCAAACATTATTCATTTAGTTTTTAGGCAATTAAACTATTCTTAAATGCGTGTAGATGTATAAGAATCCATTTTTAATTACTTATCCCAAAGATGGCATATTTAAAAAGACGGAATAATGTATAGACTGAATCCCGATGAATTTTGCCAAAAGACTGCAGCGTACTCCTCTAATTGCCTAAAAAGAAAAATTGTAGACAATTCGTGACGTTAAAAAGCTGAAATTAAAATTTTAAGTGATTTTTCTTTAAGTCTAGCTGAAAACTTATACCTTTAACTTGAATACATATCATTCAAAAAAAAATTTCAAAATTGAATTGTGTCAATGTTCAGAGGAATTTTGTAATATTTTAGAAAAGAACAACAATCTCCCCTACCGATTCAGAAACATGTATACATTTGGGAATGCTTTTCTTATGAAAATGATTCACGTTCCATTGTTCAACTTAACAATGACTGCAGTTAAGTGATGCCGAAATAATGATCTTCATGTTTTGAAATTTCCACGTTTCTCCTCTCATTACTGCTCTCAATGAAATGCACCCTTTCACTTCGTTTTATCTATTGTTGTCAATGAAATGCAAGAATAAACTAACATCATTTCTCAAGCAATAACAATTTTTAGAAGAGGATTCTTTTACTCTATTTTTTATTATTCATCATATTTATTGCAATATCATTGATTTCATATTTCAATTAATACTTGCTAGAAATAACATAAATTACAAAATAATTTTTTTGTTCAAAAGATAATTATAAAAACCATTTCTTGAAGATGAATTCTTGAAAAGTATTTTTTTTTCTATAATTTTATTTCATTCTTCCTTATACTTTGAACTAGTATATTCTGAAATTTATACGTGAGAATAAACTTTTCCTTTCCATTCCAAAATTATTCCATTCCAAAATTCCACACTGCGAATTTTTACGATGGTATGTTGCGTCAATTCCTTCCTTCCTAAAACAAGTCTTATTCCAAAAATTTTTAGTCATGTTTGCTATGTTTCTTATGACAAAATGAAGTGGTCCTCGAAGCAAGTTTTGACTTTTGAAATACATTTATTATAAACAGTCATTTAAAATCACAGACTGCGCACTATTGTGACTGTAGTTTCATTTTCTTTTTTAATATGGAACCTTCCATTCATTGCAAACAATTCCACTTCAATTACAAGTAAGTCATGTAAGTCGTAAATCGTTAAAATAGCATTAATATAATCAACTAATGAAGTAGCTTTATTGATTTTTAAGGTTACCATTCTTTTCCTTTCAAAATTTCAAAGCAAAAATTTAGTGGCATTCTAAAACTAATTAATCGTTTACTTACATCCCAATTTTTACTTCAGATAAAAAGTTTGTTCATATTTTTTCACTTCTTTCTTTGTATTATTAAAAATAATTTTAGTGGTATTTCTCGAATGATTCGCGGCATGCATTTGCAGATATGCAAAACAAAGGCTGATAATTCTAAGAAACTATCGAAATGTTACGTTCAAAATCTTTCTCGTGTACTTTCTAATAAAAGTGAATTTATGTTTTAGATGTATTTTTTCACAACTGATTGAAATCAAAATTTGATACAGAGCTAAAACAGCAGTCACAAATTCACACACGTTCACATAAATTCACATAACAGTAATCACAAATTCACATGCGTTCACATAAATTCACATAAAAGCAGTCACAAATTCATATACGTTCACATAAATTCACATAACAGCAGTCACAAATTCACATACGTTCATATAAATTCACATAACAGCAGTGACAAATTCATATACTTTAACATAAATTCACATAACAGCAGTCACAAATTCACATATGTTCACATAAAAACAGTCACAAATTCACATAACAGCAGTCACAAAGTCATATACGTTCACATAAATTCCCATAACAGCAGTCACAAATTCATATACTTTCACATAAATTCACATAACAGCAGTCACAAATTCATATATGTTAACATAAATTCACATAACAGCAGTCGCAAATTCATATATGTTCACATAAATTCACATAACAGCAATCACAAATTCACATATGTTCACATAAAAGCAGTCACAAATTCACATACGTTCACATAAATTCACATAACAGCAGTCACAAAGTCATATACGTTCACATAAGTTCACATAACAGCAGTCCCAAATTCACATTTACGTGCTTGAGTTATTACGTTTACATGCTTCTGAAAGTATAAACCAACAAACATTCAATTTTGGCTCAAAATTTAATAAGTGTCTTTACTATATATATGTCAAATCAGTGTCCCGCATTATTTCCTCAAAGGTCTTTTCGGAAACTTATTTGAGTTATCGCGTTACTTATATTCGAACGGACAGATGGAGAGACTTCCTCTGAATAGATTTGGATCGAGATTTAATAAGAAATAACAAGTTCGGTGTAAGTACCATACACCAAATTTCATCAGTCTATCTCAAAGTATTTCTAAGTTATCGAGATCACAAAGAGACATAAAAGATATTTGACCTCAGAGAGGTCTTGGAAATTTGTGAAAAATCACAAATTCGAATTTTTCGATGATTACAATAATTTATCACTACTTTGTACACAAGAAAAAAAAAAGAGGAAAAATTCAAAAGTTATCATTATGCATTTACGAAACTATATCATGTAGGGATACTATGAAAAAGTAATCCGGAATAATATACCAAAAAGTGAAACTTGAAATTTAATGGATTATAGCATACAAATGCGGAATAGAGGATAATTTTATAAAGGTATACAACTCATTCCATTTCATTTTTGTGAGTTTATTATTTTTATAAACCAGAAAAAGCATTATTTAAATGAATTCTTGTTAAAAAATTTAATAATCGATCTAAATAAATATTTCATTGTGTAGTAAAAATCATTTAATAATGAATCAATTCTTGCGCAATAAGCAAAAAAAATTTACGTTTGTTTGTTACAACTCCTTGTTACAATGTTATATCCTTTGTTTTTAAAAAAGGCCCATTTTAGTAATTCATTCACATCTTAAGATGACATCAGTAATCATTTTCCAGTTACCAAAATGCTCTCCCATTTATTTCAGGAACAAGCCAAAAAGAATCCTCGGCTGCTTTCAGAAGAAAGAAGAAGGAAGATGGGTTCTTGATGACTCACCGGGTGACGTCACCAAAGGTAGGCATCTACGTTTATTTATATTTATAAGATTTGTTTTTAAATCTTAGAAGAATCTGGTTGCGAAGTTTTTTGCATCGATAACTGAGTGATATATATATATATATATACGAAAATTATGTAGAATAACGTACACGCATTTTAAAACTATCTCATGTAGTTGTTCAATACAGAAAAATTTCCCACTTACATTTTTTTTTATCCTATAAAATAAATTAAGAATTTAAACGCAAATTCCAGAACAAAATTCGAATGGGACGGGTTTTTTTTTTTTACTATGGAATTTTAAAATCAAAAAATTATTAGAAGACAATCTGAAAGATAATTAGAAAAATGATTTTAGTGAATACACCATTGCACCCAAAAAGTTCTAAAACTTATTTTATTGACGGTAAATGGAAACAGAAAGAACTCTTATATATGGAGTGCAACTATGACCTTTAGCCTAAGCTCACAGAAAAAAGTATATGCAGAATAGAATCGTTTTCCCCCTTTTTATTTTGCCCTTTCTTTCAAGGTATTCTTCTCTGTAATTCTTGGAAAATCGTTGCTACGCTAGAAAAAAAGTTCAGAGATCATAGGGCCAGGTCAAGGTTGTGGTAGCACTGGAATTTGATTTAGCTAATTCTTCACCCGAAAGAAAAAAGTTCATAGATCATAGGATCAGATCAAGATTATGGTAGAACTGAAGTCTTAATTCATTGTGGCATACAAATACCAATATTTACGAGATACATACATGCGTTATACTTTTCGTACAGTATGAAACAGTATATTCTTATTAATTGGTCGCATAATGTTATTCACTTAGTCGGGAAGAAATAAATTTTTCGTATTTGTAAGGAAAATGTTTTAAAGGTTTTCTATAGTTCTATATATATATGCCATGTATATTTTATACATAGTAGTGCATACAATATGGAGAAGATTTATTTATTGTCATCGAAACATTATGACACAATGTACTTTCAGATAATTTTTAAAAATAAAAAAAGAACCCTTCATCGTTAAAAAAATGTTAATAATGTTGCAACGAAATTTTTTATGTGAAAAGAAACATCTTTTTACCTTTAACTAATTTTACTATTAATCACGAATTAATAATTTAAATTTCGCGAGTTTTATAAATTATCAATAAGATGGAGTTGGATCCATAAAAATCCGAATTACAATTGGAATAACAAATAAAACTAGTCCATATTTTCAACTGAGGCATAAAATGAAAAAAAAAACTTATCTTTGTATTATTAGTAAAAATTATTTGATTTTATTGAATTCTTGGAATATTTATGAATTATAGAAATCATAATTTTTTTCACTTCGATAATATCGTCACACAATTATTCATGAAAGAATAACATATTATAAAGGCGTTGAACAAAAATAATGGCGAAAAGTTTTCCAAACATAATGCATAGATCTGTTAGTTGTATTCTCAATTCTTATTTTTGTATTAAAAAAGCTTTAAATCAAATAATGTTGAACAAAAATAATTATAAACTTCACAAATCTAAAAGCTAAGCTGTATAAATATGATTAACAATATTATTTTTATCATAAAGAGTAACTTATCACAAAAGTACAAACTTTAAAACTTTTTAAAGCAAAAAACCGGAAGTGACAAAGATCTATTTTGAAATTTAGTGATTATGTTTCAGTACTGAAGACTAAAATAAACAAACACATAAAAATCATTTAATTTTTCCCCCTAATTATTAAACATTGTTTGGATTTTCTTACTTTTTCGTCTTCTTGGGAATTTTAATTATGATTAGCTAACAAAAATTTAGTTTTTCATTTAAGGAATTACATTTATTATTTTTTGTTGTAAATTATTTATATAATTATTGCATAATTTTGAAGCAACAAAAGTAGGGATAATTATATCCCAGGAGTTCTCATAATTAGTATACTTTTTTCCCCTTTTCCATTTAAATAGACACAGTGCATTATTCTATAGTCTACATTTTTTTTATTTGATAATTGTAATTTCAGTGTACCAAATAATCAATACCAAAATGTTTTTCAGAAAGTTTCCATGTTTTTATGCTGACAAATACATATTGAGCACATCCTCTAAATATCGTATGGCAAAAGTATCAATCTTAATAAATTTTCATTTAATAATGGTAGTGCATGAGTATTAAGAAAAGTTAATGAGTTTATATGTGATCATATGCAAATCGGCTTCATATATTTCGTAATCAGCCCAATAAACGAATTAAAAAGTTATTCTTTTTTTTTCCTACTTTTATCAATCAGTAGAAAAATGTAGTGTAATAAATGGTGTAAGTAATTTACAACTAAATTTATTTTTAAAAAGTACCACTTGAATAAAATTTATTGAATTTTATTTGTTATACTTTATCACAAAATTCAAGAGCTCCATAAAATTACAACACAAAAAAAATGAATGCCCTTACGATTTTTTTTTTTATAAACTGACTTCAAAAATGATTGCTAATTTAAATGGAATCATTTGTTGGGGGAGGGGCGTATTATTTCACGAAAGTAATGTTTTCTCACGAATTATTATTAAATATTGTAACTTCACAGTTAAAGCACACATTACTTATTTAAATGTTCTCTTTTCGGACATTGGACATCTGTATTTATAATATATACGGATGTATATATTTATGTATTTATAATCTGTATGATAATTTCAAGCGAGTTTACTCTAACTATTAAACTGCATAACCGACTTTTAAAAGTAAGGAGAAGTGGGGGCGGGTGTTTGACTCAATAGCATGTCATATAAATAATTTTTAATCACGTTTTAAATTATTTTCGGAAGAGTCAGTATTGGAAGAGAAACACATTCTATCTATTTCATTTATCTTTCCTTCATTTGTTACTTCTCATTCATAAAGCGCTTAGCCCAACATGTCTTCCTACCTGAAGCTTTTTTTTTTGCTAAATAATTTCGTAAGTATTAATTTAGTTGGCAATAAGGTAAAGCAAAACGAACTCTTCCATGGTTGTGTTTTCACCTAATGAATAGTTCTCCTTAAGATAAACTTCCAGAAATGCATCTCAGTGCAGAATTTCAGTAACACTTAAGTTAGAATTAATGATTATTTCATTTGTTTAGGTAAGCTGGCTTATAAATGATCCATCAGAGATTATCAATATTTTTAGAAATGAATGGGGGTTTTATGTGTGAGGTCTAAATAAACGTCATAAATTATGTTTAGCTTTTCTATGCGCAATGATCAATCAAAAGTTTTTTTTTTTTTTTTTTTGTGAATGAATTTAGTTTATTATCCTGAGGACCTAACTCTGAGACCTATGCATATTATCTTCAATATCTCTATATTTAAATCTCCCATCTGATTTTACGTCGTGGACAGAAATTTCTGGAGATTTGGAGGCCTCCCTACACTTAATTGTGTTTCTTTCCAATATTAAAGATAGTATCAGTACTGCTAAAACTTCCTTTAAGTGACCATCATCTTTGTTGTTAAATCAGATTATCATACTTATAGTAGCTTAAAATAATTCGATTGGCAGACGATCTTTTGTTATCCTAATGCTTTCTATTTATAAACTTAGTATAATTGTACCTAGTCATTTGTTATTGATAGCAGTATATATCAGTTGCAACCAGTATATATTATTTAAAGGAATGAAAAAAAAAGACTAAGAAATTAATATACCGTAGCAGGAGGAAAGTTGGGAGGAGATTTTATAAGACAATTCAGTACTAACGCGGTTTTTTTATTTGTTTATTTATTTTATTTTTTAAATAAAATCTGACATTCTCAGTTATGGAAATTAAAATAAATCTTTCTTTTTCAGACACGAAAATATTTTTTAAAAGATAACTAAATTAAATTTGATTAAATCTTACAGCATACCTGTTTATAATTCAACACAAATTGTGTTTAGAAAATATGAACCGTTTGGAGAATTTCGTCATATCCCTCCCTGCACGCGAGAGAGTCCGATTATTGAGATTAATGTTTCCCACTCAATAAAAACCACAAAAAAAGCCATCAGACGATTAAAGCTGATGACACTGAACGTATTTTTAAGCGCTCGCGGGATGGTGGCGGTAGCAGTGGTGGAGAAGGGGGGGCCTTTGGCAATGAAGCAGAGGGGAAAAAAATCAAAAGCATACCTATCACCAAGAAACGTTTAAAAGCTTCTAAGAAGCATCCAAAGAAGAAACAATTTACGCAAATTATAAGCACCAGCTAAACCGACGAAATTATGGATCACCGGCTTCGGTGTTTTTTTTCCTTCCATTCAGTCCCCCTTCTCCCCCAATTTCCACATCCCCGCACACTGCTCCTGAGGGTGTTGTTAAATGAGTTGAAGGGGCTAGGGGAAGGAGGACGCAAGGTGGGGGCTGAGTAGGGGATCGTTTAAGTGTCGTGTAGCGGACGAAGGTACAAGAAAACGGCGGGTATAATCTTCCTGTAAACAAACTCTGTTTAAAAAGAGCTCGTTAATAATCCACAAATTGGGCGGGTCAAAGGTGTGGGGAGGGCGAGATTTATTTAAAGAGCAAGAAGAAGAAGAAGGGGGAGAGGGTGAAGCCAGGAGAAGAGAGAGAGAGGAAAAAATATGTATGGTAATAAGTGAATGATAAGAGGTCCGATGTTTGGTGGGGTGGGGTTAGGGCTGGGGAGGTTGGAGGTCTTAATGTTTTCGACGAGATTGGAAATAGATGACAGTGACACACTTATTGCGACGTTAGTTCTACCTCTTTAATGATCTGCAACGGCTTTTAGTTTTTTTCGTTCAACTTTTCGCCTTTTCAGATGCTTTTTATTTTTATTTTTTTCGCCGTCGCAAATATCAAAGATTATTTCTTGGGAGATGTATTACGTGATAGGAATGCTGCGGATAAAATCTTAGCGGGTAGATGTTTGAATGACCATTGCGGAAAGTTGATGCGATTGTTTTGTTTCTTGGCATACATGAAAAGGAATTTCTTTCTTTTATTGCATTGTTTCATTTTTAATCTGCTTTAAAATATTTATGAAATGATATCTTTGTTGAAAGAAATTAAGCAAGGGTTAATTAATTTGCTTATTTGTATGCCAGTAATGAATTCTTCATTAGATCAATTGTTGATCTGAATCATTCATTAAATCGAGTTTACAATTACAAAATCTCCTTTGGTAACATATCTTTAACATGAATTATATCACTTATTTTTAAAATAGATACCTAAAAATATTGGAACTGGATTATTTTTTATTAAAGTACTCACAAATAATAAGAAACTTTGTTTGGAAAAAATGCATTATTCTTTAAAAATATGTTTCATTTGAGATGGAGAGGACAAGAAGAAAACATGCGAAAAACATAAAAGAATTATGAGCTAAGAAAATGGATCGATTTCTTCAATATATAAGCAGAATATATTAAAGAAGGAAGTTTATTCTAGCTTGATAAGTAAACTTTTGTGTCATTACAGTCGCTGTGTTGTTTTGTATTTATAAATAATTCATTTTAAAATAAAAATTTAAAAAATCTATATTCTTTAAAAAGTTTTACTGTCATGCGAATGTGTCAGCTGAGAAACAACTTTTACAGGAACCAGAAAGGTTAAAATTGCTGATCATATTTAGAATATTATGAAATACAGGAGTCCCACAAGGTATGCAGCGTTTAATATTTACAAATTCGGATAAAACACATCAAGACGAGTATTTTGATGTATCTATAACAGTCTAAACAGACAATGACGCTATATTCGGGGACCCCACATGTTATACATCAAAATTCTCATTATCGTCAAGACGAGTATTTATTTTTACGAAATGAAGCTGATTTAAAGTTACATTAATTCATAACATTTGTTGCTAATTTATCGTGAAATATGTTTCTCCCTTATAAATCATGCGAATTTTTTTTTCAAAATATATTCTAAAAGTTTGTTGCTAAAAGTTCCCATACAATTAATACTTAACAGCGTGTTTTGAAAAAATAGTGGAATGGTGATTAATTAGTACGTATTATTAATTTGATTTCTATTATTAAATTGATTTAAATTTCAAAAATCTGTGGTACCACTAGCCAGCTTTGAAAGTGTAATTTAAACTTTGAAAAGTAAGCACTAAAATATTATTTTCAAGAGTTATTTGATACAAAATGCAAAACCAGATCGATCGATCATTCTTATTAAGCTATAATGTCTTCATTTGAAATTTAATTCACTGAATATTCATTGCTAAAATGGTTTAATTTGAAAATAAGTTTATTTATTTCAAAGTCTCAGTTTATACGGTATTAGTAAATATATCTTCAATGCTAATTTCGCATTATTATAGGTTAAAATAACAAAATAATTGATTTACTACAGATTTATAAATTTCTCAGAAATTTTGAAAATTTTTTGAAAATTCCTATCAGAATATTTTGTTTTAAACGGTTTCGATTGCTAAATGTAGAAGAGAGCCGGAGATAATTTATTAAAGAAAATCAAATTATTATTTCATCTTTAATTTTTTTTAATGTTGGAATGAAATGAAAAAAATCTTGAAACTAAAATAAAAATGAGAATCATTAAATGAATTTACTAAAAATTTAATTTTCATTTCAGAACGTTGGTTAAAAGAATATCAAAATATAACTAAATTAAATTTATTTTGGGATTTCTTTACCACTTACTCTTAGTCATAAAGTACAAAAACCAAAGCTATGGACTTCACAAAAGCATCAAAGGAGGATGTTAAATCCGTTCAATAGTTTTAACATAATCCGGGAATAAAAATTTTAAGGAAATTTGTTCTCTTATTAATTTTTAAAAAAATCATGCCTTTTAAAACTTCTCTACACCCTTCTACTTCGCTAAAAAGCATAGAAATTTTAAAACCATTCCAATTTCCACCACTAATTCAAGATCACCGCCTCGATAATTATAATTTCCTTCGAAAACTGCCTCAATATTCCAGATGTTTCGATTCCAAAGTAAAAAGGGAATAAAAAAAAATTAAAAAAATTCCGATTGCAATAAACATCCAGAAGGGGAAAAAAAGAATAAAATAAAATTGTCTGACAATAATAAAATAAAATCATCATCCCAATAAAAATACAAAAAAAGGTAGCAGTTTTAGTATATATATAAGGTCCCGAAATTTTGCCTCTGCTTCAAATGCGTAATAAGAAAAACGCGTGTGTGAGCCGAGAAACGTGAAAAGAAGAGAGAGAGAGAAAGAGGGAGAAAAGATAAAAGAAAAAGAAAAGAGGGCCGCAGCCCACCCCCACCGTCCTCTGCTGGTAGTTAGTGGAATAACAGGCAAGGGTGTTGTTATGTACGCCGGCCGTGGATGTATGAGTGCATGCGTGTGTAGTATGTGTGCGTGTGAGTTATCAAGAGGCGAGGGGAGGAAGAAAAGAAAGCAGATTTCCGCTTCAGCTCACAAGCGACGCGGGTTGGCTCGTTAAGGAAGAGAGAGCGGGGTCGGGCTGGGGGTGGGGTGGCGTCAGTGCTAGCCGATGATAACGTTAGAATCGATGATGCCCCCTTCCACTTTTAATTTCGACTCAAAGCCACAGCCTTTGACTTTACCTTCCTGGTATAGACGCCCTGGGCAATTTAATACCAGTCCCTCACCAGCACCATGGGGATGCCAGCGGACGAGAATGGAGACTGGGGGGGAAGAATTTTAGAGGGGGATATTTCTTTTATCTTAGGGGTGCAGAAATGGTATGTATGCGGACGTGTGAGGACGGTAAAGAATTTTTAGAGGGGAGAGGAAACGAACTCCTAATGAATTGAGCGTGTCCGTCTCAAAATAACTCGATTTACACCCTTTTCGAGAACTGTATGATTCTCATTGCATATGGGAGATTTTCCAGAGAATTTAGTTAAAAAAGTGATGTTGCCATTCAAATTGAGTTAGACAATAATGTACAATAAAAAATACAATTAACAGGACGATAACTGATCTGAAATGAGTTTGGTCTAATTAGTTTTAAATTGAGATTATGTTTAAAAAATTCTTTTAAAGAAATAAACATAACTTGAGCGTTAAATCAGCCCTTCAAATGTTAAGTTAAAAAAATAAGTGATGAATCTGATATTGTTTCTTAATTAGTAGTGCAATTCACACGTTATTCCGATTTTGATCCAGGAAGCAGTAAAGGCAGAAGAGTTTTGCTGTGTTTAGTAGAATTCAGATTTTACTTGGCCGAGCATACAGCAGTGTTAAGTATTAAAATCGGAGAATTCTTATTTAAAATATAAAATATGAAATAAATATTTTGCTTTTGACATAAGCATTTAACATTTGAAAGCATCGAAATCTGCAATCTACTGATGTCAGAATTCTGTGTGATTTTCAATCAAATTATATCTAAAGTTTTGTTATAAAAAAGATATTTAAATATTTTAATGTCACTGCACCTATCTAAATTTGCTTACTTCCAGTCATGATACAAATATAAATAAGCGTATTTTAAGTAATGTTATAAAGTATTTTGACCTTATTTGCAAAACATATTAAAATTCTAACTAGGATATTAATATCAATTCTTTTAAAACCTGTTTGAAATTTTTTTAAAAAGAAATCATTTGCTTATTTTTATATACAATATTATAAGTATATTAATTCAAAATAGAAGGGAAAGATGGAATTCCACGAATAATCCAAAAAATGTTGATAATTCTTTCGTGAGGAAAAAAAAATATCAATTATGAAAATAATAATTAAATGAATTTTATATTCGCTAAATTAATTTAACGAAGTAAATTTAAAATAACATTAATTTCCTATGAAAATAACAGCATATCTTGAAGAATTTAAGTATACATAAAATATTTAACTAAGTCATAAAAAGTTTTTTCTCAAATTGAGTTAAATTCAATTAAAACTTAAACCAAACCTACAGATATTTGCGAATTCGTTTCCTTTTAGACAAAATTATTTGCAACTACTCAGTTTTAATAACTTCTAAAATCTTTTTTTTAAATAATCAAAGTAATGCAGTAAAGCAATATTTTAAAAAATAATTAAGTAATTCTAGTAATGGTATATATATAAAATCTGTAATTGTTTTTAATTCATTCAAAAAATTAAATTTCTTAGTTAAAATAGTTGAAGCTTAATCAAAGTTGGAAGGTAATATTCAGAAACAGTTTAACGAGGTATATCAGCTTCAAAATGTCAATAAATCAATACACTAAACAAGTAAAATTGTTTCTTTCTGTTGCATAATACCATTGTTAATTAATAACTATATTCACAGTTTCGTTTCAACTATATAATTGAAGATTTCTGGGAATTTATAGCTTTCATGTTCTCATTTCGGGAACAATATTTTTCTCGAATCAAATTTACAAAATTCATAAATAGTGTAAAATAATCTTAATAATTTTTTGAAAAAGCACTGTGAAAAAAAAAGAATTTAACATATTTTATGAATCTGTTTTTCAATTAAGATAGTTTCTTTAAAAACGTTTCCTTGATAAAAAGTTTTTTAAAAAATTGTAGGTCCATGCACGGAAAGTTTTTTTCTCCTTCAGGGCAATACTGAGGCCAAATAACAACATTAACAGACAGTTTCGTTTCGTCTGAATAATTCAAAGTTTCTGATAACTTATAACTTTTGTGTTTTTATTTTGGAAGCAACATTTTTTTCCGAATAAAAATTACAAATTATAGAAATAAAGAAAAATAATCTTAGTAAATTCATTTTAATAATCTTAGAAAATGCACTGTTGAAAGAAAAATTTAAAACATTTTATGATTTTTTTTTGAATTAAGATGTTTTTAAAAGTACTTTTTGTCATATTTTTAAAAAATTTAAAGGCTCTATAGGAATTTCATGATTATAGCAATTTTATATTTTGACAGTTTATTTATTTTGCATTTAGAATCACAGCTCATATTCTAAGGAGCTAATTCTTGCATGTATTTTTAAAAAGTATCTAAAAATAAAAATGTAAATTTCTTAAATTGTAGATTTTAATCATATTGAGGTAATGAAAACACTGACTGAGAAAATTTTGATCCATAAATTCCTTATTAATAAGCAAAAAATTTGAAAAATCTTTTAAATAGTGTCACTTATCTGGTTGACAATACTTAAATTAAAATTTACTAAATAAATGTATGTTTTTATTGTCCATTTTTAAGAATTCACTTTTTTTACAAGTTTTCAACTTAAATTGCAGGATTGAGATGAAAAAAATAATACTTTTAAAAGTTTTGCATCTGATATAAGACCTAGAAGAGAATAATTTAGGAAATCATAAAATGAAGCAAATTAAATCCAGGTTCAAGTGGGATCTTGAATAATTTAAATGGCACGTGATCTACTTAATAATTCTATTATTTATAAAGCAAATAGTATATGAAAAAAATTATCTTAGTTTAAAATATCTCGGTGCGTTTATAAGATGACGATATCTCATTATTTTAATAAGTATTTACATACATTTCTTTGAGACACGAATTTTTTTAACGCTCAGAAATATTTTTAAAGGGAATTTTCAATTCCATCTATTTTTTTAAGAAAGATGAAAATATATGTTCCTTTAATTTTCCATCATGAAATTATTGAAGAATTCAAAAAATAGACATTTCTTTTTGCTTAGTTGCTTTATTCGACATTTAAAATCTTTCAAGATTTAAATTTAAAATATTATTGCTTAAGAAACACTTTTCATTCCTTGAAAACTACTATAATGCTTAATTCATCATTAAATCGGTATAATCTGCAGCTATAATTTCATTGGTTATATTTTAAAGCAGTAAACTATACAAAAATTTTGAAAAATAGAAAAAAAAATGACGAATAAAATTAATTTTATCTTAAAAATAAAATAGAGTATAGCTGCATTCTTTTCTATGTATTATTTTGATAGTTAAATAAGCAATAAATATTGCAATTCAACTATTTCTACATATTTCTTTAGCATATTAATTAAAGTGATTAATTATAATTAGTATATCGTATACAGTTGAAAATATTTAAATAAAACTTAATTTTATTTTTAAGCGAAAGACACATCATTTCATAACCAGAATCATAATTTAAAAATAATTTGTAACTAATATGTAAATTTTCATATAAATTATAATATGATATTTCTCATAAAAATAATTAAAATTTACAAAACGTGATTTTTGGATTTGTTAAAAATTGGAAGGATATTTTTTAACTTTAATATTATTTGCTTACTTGCAGTTCAAAATTTTACTAAGTGTTCTGTAAATTTATGTTTTAAAAAATCTTTAGAACCATTTGATAAAAGAAATAAATTCATGATTAATTCTGAATCAATCATAGGTTTTAAATTATGTCATTGTATTAGAATACAAAATTATTAGAATACATTGTATTAGAATATATATTGTCTTAGAATACAAAATGCAAAAATTAATTTAAAACATAACAATTTATGATAGTTATAAAACTATTTTTACATATTATTTGACATTAATTGTGCATGCAGTAAATGATTTGCAAAAACTAAATATATTCTCTTTTTCCAAAATTTATTTATTTTCTTTGAATTTTATATTAACAAATGTTATTCTCGAAAAACCCATATGGCAAATCATTGCTGCAAAAATCTGTAAAGCTCATAAAAATCTCAAATTTTTCAAAAAAGAGATTCTTTTAAATAGTCTGCATTAATTTTTTGATTTTAAACTGAGAGGAAAGATTTTGAAAGTGACAAAACTCATTTGTAGTTGAAATTTTTCCACTTCTCTCCACCCTATTAAAGCAAAGTGACGAATAAACAAACAAAAAAATAATGACAGTGGCAACACTAAATCCAAATAATAATATTTCGCACAGAAGGACATTTATAGAATTAAATTTCCCTTTCATCTCTATGGAAGATGAATTGAATAGCAGCACCACCACCAAATTTCAATTTAAATTAAAAGCCCCAATAAAATAAGACGGTCGCTAAAATTAGATTAAGGGCTCGGCGCTGTCTTCAATTTGTCGATTTCGCCTAGAAAAGGGGCCTCTGGGGCCGCATTTTATTAGCTCACAGGCAATTAGGTTTGCTGCTTCTTTTGTTTCTACCCTAGGATTCATTTGATAACTTTCCAATTCCAACAAATGACGTTTAGCGCGGACAGCCTTTTGTAAACACCCGCGTTTTCTTCAAGAAAAATAAAACTTCTTCTTTTCAGTTTTTTTTTTCCAACTTCCTTCCTCTTCTGTCCTTTAAATTAGGCGAACTCACCGGATTATAAATAGGACTCTTGAGCTGCGCAATTCTTTGGCCTGGACGGGAGTGTTAGAATTATTGACGAAGATAAATCGAATTAGTCAGATTAGCTGCCTGACGCTTCCTTGAACGACTGAAGAGAGAAAATTTAATGTTGACTAGCAAGGAAAAAAACCAAATTTTTGGAAGAATTTAAAGATCTTTTACCCATTTTTTAGTTCTTAATAAGGAAAGGAGCTTAATATTTTCTGCCAACACTTTATTTCAGCTAATAGAAAATTCATGATTTCGAGTTTCACTCATTTTTTTCACATGATAATATTTTATTGACAATTGTAAATAAAATTCTCCATATTATAGAACAACACAATTCTTTACATGCAGGTTATACAGAATAACATAAGGAATGAAACCACCATTTGTTTATCATTTACTAAATATTGTCTCCAGATCAAACTTCCAGATAGAAAGTTTCATTAAATAGTTCTTTTAGTTTTATAATTATCAAGTTCTCTTGTAGTAGAGCAGCCAGACAGACAGACTTCCTCTGCTTGGATTTCCTACAAAATTTGATATAAATCTACAAATTTGGTGCAAAATCTATATACCAAATCTCATCTACCAAATTTGGTGCAAAATCTATATACCAAATCTCATCTACCACCATAACTCGAACCAGAAAGTGTTCGAGTTATTTTTGTCACAGAAAACGGATCGAGAGAGAGAGAGAGACGTATTTTCAAACTAAGGAAGTTCTTAAACAAAGAATTTTATCGAAATATCGAGTTCGACTTTTTTTCAAGATTGCAATATTTTTCTTTTGTTTGTAATCGATAAAACTTTTTCAAACAACAAAAAAATATTTTTTCTTTCAGTTTCTTCTGTTAAATTATTTACGAGACTAAATTTTGTTATATTAGATAATCTAATATGGTAATCAGCTATTTGAGATATGTATGTAAATAAATAAATATATGAAATCGGATCAAAACCAGTCTTAACACCTTTATCTGTTTTAAAAGCGTAACGATTGAGCATATTTTACAATAAAATTCTGTAATTATAAAATTATTTCCTAGGTCATTCTTATTTAATTGCCCGAGTTTTATATCATTTGCAAAGATAACACAATTCACTTACATTTGCCGGAATTTTTTCTGGTAATGTAACAGGATGCTTTAAAACGTGATATTTTCATTGATATAATTCTTCTTAAAGCTTATATTACCCAATTATATTTTTCGATATTTTGGTAGATTCAAGAGATTTGTTTATTATATAATGTCAAATTTTAATACATCCTACCAAACAATACTTCCGATGGACAAAATCATTATGACACGAAATTTAACGCTCTTTATTACATGGAAAATATATTGTGCATAAAAACACAGGGTGCTTAAAAAGTGAAATTTAGTGAACTATTAACTGGCTACTAAGAAACCAGTGACAGTCTTCTCCCCGAAAGTTTCTCGCCTACTCTAAAATAAATACCTGATATCCATTCAGCTACTTAACATTACAGAACTTGAATAAAGTCACTAATAATTTCCATGGTATTGGTGAACAATAGTTATGAAATAAAGATATTTATCACGAAACTATTATCTGTACTGCATCCAGCGTGAGAATATATACTTTGATAGCTTTTTTCCCAGCTGAAAGAAAACAAGGCATAGAATTGCAATTATCATCATAAAATCATAGACCAGATTGGATATATCTGTCATTGAGTTTCTTAGTTATTTCACGCACACACTTCTGAAAATACAGAACTTTTATCTATCTAGCTCTCTTAGTTTTATCGTGTCCACTTGTACTGGAACCTCTAAATGGATTGTACCTCTAAATGTACCTCTCTTGTACCTCTAAATGGATTTTCTACAAATTTGGCCTTAATTCCATATACTAAATTTCATTCATCTAGCTCAAAGCGTTGTTGAGTTATTGTGTTCGCCAACAAACATAATGCCAAAAATGCATTTTTCAGAATCATGTCAGAATCATAGAAATTCGTCATATTCCGAGTTTGAATTTTTTGAGAATTACAATATATTTTCTTTTAATACTCCGTATACAAAGAAATAAAATCGCATAAATTCGCTATCATAATATTAAACAATTCAAATTTTTCTCCTTTTGAATTATTAATTAAGTGAATAATTAATTTGTATTAATTTTAATGATAGTTCTAGAAACAGATTCAAATAAGAAAAAAAAAGTTTTTATTGTAACTTAAACATACCTGAAAGATGTTGGGAATCTCAGTAAAACTCATTTTATCCATCAAATTGACACCTTTCATAATCAAATAACTCTTTTAATATATGATTATTAGAAAATATTATTTAATTTTGCAATTCATAAATTTAGCCATAAGAAGGTGCTTTATTTTTTTTAATGCAATGTATGCATTCAAAAAAGAAATATATTCTTGTATTCAATAAAGAAATATAAAAATTTGAATAAAATTTTGTTAAGGATTTTAATTCAAATGAGTTTTTTTTAATTGGTGAAATTGCTGTTATAATTAGAGCCCTATTATATATATTGTATTTATTTATCTTTTAGACTATTTTATTTAACATATTAAAGTATTCTGTTTATTGAAAATAAATCCATTAAAAAAACTAAAAATAGTTTCTAAAATTTCAAACTGATTACGTAAACAATGATGAAATATATGATCCATAAACAAAGATAGTTTAAAACAAATATCATATTCAAATAATTTAAAGTTTCTATAATTTTGAATCATTTGCAGCTAGTTATTTCTTCTTTTGCTTGGGTTCTGAGAAAAAGACAAATCTAAATTTAATATATTTATTTCAATATTTACTAACAACTTTTATATTTGCGTGAAGGGAAAAATATTTACAAACATAATAGGAAATTGAATAAGTATATTTTAACTTTATTTTAAAACCATGAAATGACGATTAAAATTTATTTTACGCATCTGTTAACACCTATTTTTCTCTCCGTTTGATCTGAATTACTTACACAGAATTGTTTCGCATGGTTGATTTACTAAAGCAGAAGTTTATTTATAGTATCGAAATTAGAACTTCAAAGTAATCAAAAGCTAAGTAGTTAGTCGATATTTTATCTTCGAAAACTTCGTTTTCGTTTGAATTGAATTATAAGAATAAAAATATCGTTACGAATTCCAAAAGTTCCATAAAATCAACGAATTTTATGTAATGAGTGTAATCTGAAACAGTCCAGCAGGTCCAATAACAAACAGCAACACTTTATTTAATACAATAGCACGAGCACACAGGTAATAAAACTTAGCCAAAGCGTACACAATAACAGGACTTTCAGAAAACAACGTACAACAGCACAAGCAGTACAACGATAAAAGAGACAACTCACTCAACTAATAACTTGAGTTCAACTCAAATGATTGACTCCAGCTCCCGGGTTTTTATATCTAGGAGAAAAGGCTCTAGAAAGATCAACCTAAATCGTGTCCTAGTGAACCTATCATCAAAATTTCTGGAGATTCTGAAATCTTCCATTTTGTCGCCAAACGGTCACCAAGCTTGTAGCTACGAATGGCGTTCATCGTATCAATAGCTGTTCAACAGAACATCGGAGCTGTCGGTAAAACTGTCTTTCTTACGATGGAACTAAATTCATTGGGAAGTAACATTACAATGCGTAACAATATATATATAAATTGAATATGTATATATGTTATAGTAAATATGCTTGATACGTTGATTATGCATAATTACCAATAATTATTCAAAAACACCACTAAACTTATTGTGATTAGGATTAATTACAGGTAATTATACATCATCACCAGTTTATTACATTTACCGTCATTATATATATATATATATATATTCAACTCTTAAAAGTAATTTGAGAAACTTTCTGTAAATTCGTGCATTTAACCACTTATTATTTTTATTTTAAGTGATAATATAAAGTTATTACATTTTAAAAAGCAGTTTATATATTCATGGGAAAATCAGAAAGAATTTATTGCTGTTTTTCCCCCCTCATTCTATTAAGGATTAACATTGTTTTGAAATTCATAATTAATTAAAATAATTTATAACGTAACATAACATAAATTTATATCATTATAACATAAATTTATATCATTTTCAGCCACATTTATATCGTTTATTCTATACTTTTCTAATACAATTTTACAACATTTATAAAATAATCTATTTAAAATCTATCGTTTCGATATAATAAAATTTTGTAAAAAAGAAATCCATTCATTAATTACGCCTATTGATTCGCATTACTTCGATTCATTTAAAAAAACAATTTGCAAATCATTAGAGTCATAAAACAAGCTTCAATTTCCAGGAAAGAAAATATAAAAGGAAGTCTTGTACTTGACCACTGGACTTTTTCCCTCCCTCTCAACTATCAGACCAGCAGACGATCGATTTCCATCATCGTCCAGCCCCCACCCCCATCTGTACACCCCCACCAGCTTCCCACTGATTTCGTTCGAAGCCCCTTCTCTTCCCCCACGTCCCAACACCCCTCCCCTCTCCCATCACGTCCAAGCCCTAATGGTTCCAACGGTACACGTCTCTCGAAAATCCCCCTCACCCCGCATACATCCCTCTCCCCTTCCCCTTAGTCACGTGATCGGTCAGCGGCTGTATTTTCAGATGGGGAATGAGTAGGAAAAAGGCAAAACGTGTTTTTTCCTCTCTTATAAAGCATGGCAGGGAAAAAGAATTAAAAGAATAAAAAAAACGAAAGAAAAAGCGTTAGAGAGAGAGAAGGATGAAAATAGTTCGCTCTATTTCAAGATCGCGGTCGTTTCAATTTGTGTTGGTTATCTAACAGTGACTTATTCGCGTGAAAGACGTACTTTGATTTCAGGTAGAATATATTACCAACTCATTTATTAAATAGGATTAGTATAAAATCGAAATTCTTACAAAAAATTTCTTTAGGTGATTTTTTCTCTTCGAAAATAACTTGACATTCTAATTTTCCTCAAGTAACAGACAGGAAAATAAAAGTAAAGAAATAAGTAAAATATAGAAATAAAATTTTAATAAAACGCAAAAGAAAATATATCTCTTTTTAAGTAATTTGTTAACACCCTTTTATATTTAATGTTTAGAAATAAGATGAACTTGTTATTATTTTTACGAACTAATAAAGAGGGCTTTCGCAGAAGCATTTATTGTTAAGACTTTATCACCTCGCTATAGAGCTACAAGGGAAATCAAAATTCATCCCTAACAACTTATGGCCAACTAATAAATTAGAGGAGTTTAATATCTTTGGTATAAAATTTTATATTAGTTAACTAGGAAAAGAAAGCTTATTGCAATGAACCTTCATAGGAAACATTGAGTCAATTTGACTCCTACTTTAAGATTTAGTCTCTTTAGAATAGCTGAATGGTTTAATGAATACATAAATGAATATGAACAATTTCATACATCAAAATCCTATAAGTTGTATCGCAACTGTCTCCTTGAAATTCCATGACTGTTTAATAAATGCATAAATTGAATATAAAAAAATTTATGTTCCAAAATTCTATAAACTGCGTACTATTTTAGTTTTAAATTATTATATTACTTATTTTTATCTAAACTGCTTACAAGTTTTTTGCTTAAAAAGTATGATAATAAAAAATATTACATTTGCAAGCAACAACATGAGGGGAACTCATGAAAAACTCAAGTGTCACATTCCTGCATAACCTTTTTATTATTTCAACCCACTTAACAAAACAGAAGGTTCTGCTTATTTTTTAAATTCATATCCATTGATATGTGAAGTCAATTTGACTTATAGGAATCAAAAACCAATTTAAAAAATGCAGATCTTATATGGATATCGATTATAGAAAGGCCTAGGTCTCAGCTATAAAATGGAAAAGTAATGGGAATCACCACGACTGCATGTTTCCATTGCAAAATTAAGAGTTGTAAAAGATATATTTCCAAAGCTCACATACAACTATCCAAATAAAATATTCACAACAAAAAAAATTTCAGTAAAAACAGAAAATGAATTATGTTAAACTCAATTTGTTTCCCTTCCGCAGATAATAAAGTAGAAAAAAAGTGTAACAAATTTGGAAAATTGATAAAACAGTTTATAAGAAATAAGAAATAAAAATTAGAAAATAAAAATTTATGGAAGATATTACTGTAACTCCTTCTGCAATATCGAAATTTTCTACCCAAAAAATGATTTTCTAACATATAAATTTATGTTAAAATATGCTGCTTTAAAATACTAAGCTATATTTTTCGAAAATATACATCATTCTTAAGAAAACTTAGAATTAATTTGTAATGAAATATTTTAAATAACAAATTAATTTAATTTTATTAATTATTGATATTTTTTACATTACCAAGACATCAAATTTCCATTTCATTCAAACATGCATTCTTCGAGCATTTTTGATTTTAACTATATTATTTAGTTCGTAAAAAATATTTGTAGCATTTTTACATCAACTCCTTCGTCAAGGTCCTTTTTTGTAATTTAGAGCTGCAGTTTTTCCCATTAGTTCATATTCATTGATTCTGATACAGTTAAACTGAAAGTCATACAGAGAAAAAAAAATGTGAAAATGAAATAATTTTCAATGATGGATAAATTATATTTGAATAAATATTGTTTTTCAGTTAAGCTTTTTATGAAAATTAAAAAACATATACTGATTTTCAAAAACCTCAGTTTTTAAAAAGTTATAAATTCGAAATTATCTATAATTAAAACAAATATCATGCATCTTAAAATTGATTCTAAATGAAATTTGAAATTATAATCTAAATTGCCAAGAAATCATTTTGTCCCCCTCTATTTCCAAAAACTGAAATTATGAAATGTAATTATTTGTGATCATATCAATAATAATGATCAGAAAAAATATTAAAATATATCATGTTTTATAATCATTTTAACAAAACATTTTATTGCCTTGAAAATAATTAAATACCTTAGGTACACAAACTCATATTTAAATTTCAACTGCATCTTTTATTTCACACATAATGTTATATTTCCTTTAATAAAACAATTTAATTGTAACATAACTGAACAATCAAGCGAGGAGGTTTTATTTAATATTTCCATCATTCGCTAATTCATTATTTATTAACAACCAGCTCTTTAACATGCCTTATTTTATAAATAAAATAACTTACCTTTCGTGAGATATTCTGAATAGATATCTTGTTGGAGATCTTTTTATTTATTTTTATTATTTCTTCACTTTTACTTCTTTTCGTAATCTACACTCTTCAAAACCATCTAAAAATGAAAATCTTCCATTATTATCAATTCATAAACGTAAAACAATCCCTTAGAACAACCCTAACATTATTTCACATCATTGAAAACACTGAATATACGCGGAGAAATTTATTCCAAATATGTCTACCACCATTTACAGTTTATTAAAACACACCTCATATTTAGATTATACGTTAATAAAATAAAACACGAAAGAAACGAAGAAATACGAGATTCGTCTTCGTGGCGTTTGTAAGATTATGCACTCACAAGAATTAAAAGAGACTTTTATGAATATTTATGATGGAGTTTCCTTTAAAAAGAGACTCGAAGAAAATTCAACATAACAATCAGGAAACACTATCAACCTTTAAACTGTAATATTTTGCAAAAGCGTGTTAAAAGAATGTAAACCAAAGCTAGCTCTGAAGTAATCAATTCTATTTGCAAATAATTTATTGATACAATCGAAATGTAAAAAAAAACACTTCTTGTAAATAATTTCATTTTATGCAAAACAGAAATGCAGCTTGTTGGGAAAAGAAATTTAAGCTCAACATTTCTTTTTTAGTTTCGTATTGAAAATGTTATAATATAAATGCTTTATATTATAACATGCTTTATATTATAACATGCTTTATATTATATTATATTATATTATATTATATTATATTATATAAAGCATGTTATATATTATATTATAAAGGACATGCTTTCCTTTATACATGAAAACATAATTAAAGATTCGGAAACTAGGCTTCGCTGGAATATTCTGCACATTCAAATTTTCAAAACAAATATTTTTAAAAATTTGAATTCGTTGTATAAAGGAATAAAAACATAATATTTGAGTTAAAAAATATGCAACATTAAATATGAAAGTTTCTTCTTTTTAAACACTCTTGGTTCCTCATGTCTATAATTAGGAATGGGGGCTGATTAAGTTGATTCAACTGATGCTATAATTACATAATGTGTTTGTAGTAATATCATCGATACATTAGTGGATACAAGATTTTGTCTAACGCCATTTTTTACTAAAAATCATCCATTAATTAATTAAGAGTTTCACTCACTGAATTTAAAAAATAATCTAAGACTAAAATGAATATTCGTAAATGGAAAAGATAGTCAAAGATTACAGTAAATATTTAGAAAATTCATTTTTGTTTTAAAAAAAGAAGAAAAAAAGCATGATGTTATTTTACATATTCTATACACATTCAAATGGCTCTTTTACAGTAAAATATTGTAAGCTATTTCAGGGCATATGAAAGCAGCATCTTTATTTTAGATAATCTGGATTTTGGCTCTGTTGCTGTTATGCGCGGATAACAAATTTGGTGATTTCATTTTTTATACGGGATTCCATTAAAGACTTTGAAATAGAATTAATGTTATTTTCTTACGTGCTATGAAACTTTGAGGTAAGCATTTTGCAGTAGAAAATGGAAAGTGTTTTTTTTTTTTTTTTCCGCTATCCATTTAAGATATGGGGGAGGGGTGAAGGGCTCTGCAACCGTTTTTTTTTTCTAAGTGAATTTTGAATACAACAGAAATTTAGTGAGTTCTTTTATAATAAAAACGTTTTGGTTCATTATTTATTTTAGTTAGACATATTCATTATTAAAAATACCTACAGTTTTCAAACTTGATTTCATTAACTTTACTTTAGACTTTACAAATACCTTCTGATTTTGTTATTAAACTTAAAACAAATTTACATAATTTTCACTACTTTTTCAGTTTTATTCTTTCAGAACAAGAGTGTAAAACTTTAAAAAAAATCGCATTACTTTTTTTAGATCATGTTAATGTTGTCAGGTAATGATGTCTTTCTAAAATTTCATTAACTTCAAATTGGCACAAAATAACCAAATATTATCTGTAGCATTACAAATTTTAAATAAATCAGACAATTGCAATTGATGAGGGGGGAAAAGTTACGATAAATATTATTATGAGGTTAAACAGTCTAAAATATGATCTTGGTGCATTTGAAAGTAATCAATATATCCATACAGAATTTATATATTCCTGTTGGTTATCGTTAATGAAACGCCGAATTTAATTTCAATGAATATCTAAATGGAAGTTGTGTTAAAATGAATTCTTTCAATACTTTGAATAAATGCAGAAATACAAATTTCGTGGTTCAGTAGAATTCGTTGTTCGATAAAATTTTCATTTCAAATGACTTCACTCAAAATTGAGAATAATAGTAAATAAGTAAATGTTTATTTTAAACTATGTTAAAAGCACAGAGAATGAAGGCAAAGTTAAGTTGAAGTGACTTGACAGATTTCCTTATTGATTTAAAAAAAAAATGCATCTTTGTTGTTTTCTCACCGCTGCCTTACCAATTGAGTCAAATTCAATTTCCTCTCAACAACTGCATATCTCTTTTTTGCTTGACAATTAACCAATAAAAAAGTCGTAGTAATCGGAACACAAATTAAATTTTAATTAGCGTAATAATTACGACATCCATTGTCAGCAAGAGACAGGAAATTTCACCAAAAATTATTTAATTTTAAAGGAAACTCTCCCCCTCCCCCCCCCCCCCCCAAAAAAAAAATAAGAAGATAATTATAAAAAGAATAATGAAACACTTAACAAGTCGGGAAACATTCTTGAAACGTTGACGGGATAATTCAGAACAAAATTTTCGGAAGAAAAGATGAAAGAATCTTCCAGCAAAGATATGAATTGCAGAACTTGGAAGGAGACAAGAAGTAGCTAAGACCATAGTCTTCTTCTCTCCTACCTTTCCGAAAAAGGAGTACCTTTAAGGAGTTGTTTCCTTCGTCCCGAAATGAGGAAGTGCTTTCCGAAGGGGAAGTGGAGATAAGGAGCCAGGTACTGTCACAGGAGCCCGTCGGAAACATCTCAGAGATACTTATCTCAAATCTCAGACTTCTCCTTTTGGCAATACGGGGAGCCTGAGATACTTTTTTTTTTCCTTTCTTTCTATTTTATTTTACTTCTTCCTCCACCCTGCGGTATCAGTGAGGAAGGTGGTTTGTTTATTTATTTTTTCATTTATCGGAAGAGGCCACTTCCTCCAAAGGAAATGAGATAGGTTCAGAAGATAATTCTGCTTTCCCGGAATTCTTCCTCCTCATATAAACAATTAATTATGATATCGCTTTTAAGAAAAGTTTTATTGTAAAAGGAAGGGGAAGTCAACGACGTTCATTGTGAAAGATTCCTCCATCCCCCCCCCCCCTGCCGTCGTTAATTTGGTTAAAGGGAAGTGTATCATCATGTTCTCCTGCTGAAAAAGTTTGCTGTATGTTGACTCGACATAGTGATCATCCGCTATCAATAGTTTCAGGTTTTTTGTAATAATGATATTACTTCATAAATTTTGCCTTAATCGGAAAACTGAAACTTGAATCTCACATCGCTTTCAAGTTCGTTCATTTTGTCCATGTACAAAATTAAAACATGTTATATTACTAGCAATAGTTGATATTACACCTAGTATTATAAATGATTCCCTTTCATCAACTATACTACGGTAGTTTTACTATAATTACGGATTATCTCAACCCTCCCCCCTTCTTCACTGGACCAATAAAAATATTAAAATATTATTCTGCTTAATCATTCACATATTAAAGCAAATAAATTTTTAACAGATAGTATATGTAAAAATATTTTTTTTTCATGGTAAAACTGATTCAATTTTTCTATGATTAATCAACAAGTTCATGACAAGCTTACTCTTTCATTAAAGAGGAATTAGAACGATATCGCTTCAGGTATATAACGAATATTCTTAGTATATTTCTGTTCGAAAGGATTTTTTTTTAAAATATACATCTTGAAAGTGTTTAATCCTTTGGGATTTCATTAATGTTTCAATTTATATAAGCATTTTAGATTACAAAATTAATACAATCATCCAGTGCAAAATGGATTTAATATGGAAAATGCTTCGCCATATAAATATGAGAAAATATTAACTGTAATTAGCAGCTTTCTTAAAATGTATATTATATACAAAAGAAAAAATTGTCAATCAAAAACAACGAAGAAAAATACTGTAAAGATAAGTAAATTAATACATATTGATTCCATAAATAAGTAGATTAACACAAAATGAAATTATCAATAGATTAATATGTATAAAGCAATAATAAATTAAAAAGTTTAATCTATCTATAAATATTTTATTTTTCATAAAAGGATTTTCCCTCGAAACAGCGGATCACTGAAGAATTTTTTATTTACAAATTTTTACTTCGAAATAATAGGGTTGACTTAAAAAATAATAATAACAGTGATGACGTTTCTTTATCTTAGCTGGATTTTTATTTTGACATATTTTAATAAAAAATTATTTAATTATTATTTTTTATTTGATTTATCTTTTAAGCTACATTATTTATTTTCTTATTATTCAATCATTTACAATTTGAATGATTTTGTCCTACTCGCTATCTTGACGATCTAGATTACACACCCCTGTTCCCGTATTTAAAGTATTCTCTGTTCACTGTCTGGCAACCAACGAAGAGGCAAAGAAAAAATTAACATCCCCAATCGTAATCAAAACAGTGTTGATCGAAAAGAGCTGAAAAGAAATGGAAAAATTATTCTGCATCGGCGTTCAATGCTCAAAAGATATTGTATGAAAGTATACACTTAACAAACAAAAAGTCTTTCAGCAAAACGAATTATAATAACGGAAATTGAATAGAGATAAGATCAGAAATGATTTATTCGGCAAGAATATTTTTAAATTTTACGTTGATTATGCTAAATATCTTAACGAAATATATATATATATATATATATATATATATATCATAAAATATAGTTTATAATAAATATTTATTATTTACATCACCTTGAAAATGGTAAATTAAACAAATTTAATCCATTCAATTATCCTTTGAATATATCAATAGCTAATGAAATTAGATAAATTTGATCAATACCATTATATTAATGACCTTAATTTACTATATTATTTAAATTAAAGTCACTTGCATATTGTTATATTCCCAACAGCATCCAACGGCCCACAGATTCAGGAATACAAATGATGTCATCCAAAAATACTGAATCATTGGACAAAAGTACTGAAATCTCGAAAACTTTCAAAAGCATTTTTTTTTCTTCAAATTCTTAATATTTGTAAGAAAGAAAAAAATCTTGATTTAAAACATTTGAGTTCTTAGACTTTGCTAATTTAATTCAATTTACTTTGAGTTATTGATGACTTATTCTTTTTCGTTTGTTTATTTTAAATTTAAGGGCCATTTTGACATTTTCTGAAGGAAATGAGTTCCAGGATTACGAGGCTTTTCCCTAGGGTTAAAACACTTATGGAACTCCTTCACAGTTCATACGATTTAGACAAAAATATGACAAATGGCAAATTGTTATAAAGTAGCAGGCATTTGAAGACTTTGTTTATAGAAGAACATTAGTGTGTGTGTGTGTGTGTGTGTGTGTGTGTGTGCGTGCGTGCGTGCAGATGCATGGCCGAAAAAAAGAAATTTTTAAATTTAAATTTAACCTCCGATTTATTTTACCATAAGAATCGTTATTTGTACAGGAGAGAAGTGATGATAAAATGAAGTATGTTTACATTCCGCTCCAAAGGCAAGTCACCGAAATGTTTACCTTCATTGACTGTAATATGAGATTCTAATAAGGATTTCTTTTCCAATTTAGGCTAGGGAGTATTAGATATACTTTTAAAAAGGTATGCGGGTGTTACAGATTTTTGTCCTTTCGCTCCTCTTGTGGAAACGACGGAGTCAGCAATATTGTTAAACGCGTATCAGGAATAAATAATTCAAAAAATGAGAATTGGATGAGGAAATAAGAGGACATTTTAGAATAAAGTTAACACAGGTTAATTTAAAATAAAAATTAGAGAAATAGGATTTAAATTTAAAAATATTATTATTATTATTATATATATATATATATATATTCCCAAAATGCGTTTTTTACATCAGTGTTTTGTAATTTCTGATAATTAACGATTTAGATACGAATCAATTTCTTTACTTTAAAAATGATAATACTTTTATCAGTAATTTTTTTTAACAAAAAAGAAACTTGCATCTAATTTTTTTTTTCTTACTCTTGATTTCTTCCACAGAAATAGCAGAGGGACTTGTAAATAAATCTAATTAAGAACGTCATTTCGTATCTTTGCTGATTCTTCTCGTACCGGTTCAGGTGCGCTACCTTTAAATATCCATTTGATTATCCGTCTTCATGAGCCAGCAGTCAAAAAGGAAAAGCACAAAGGAAAACACAGAGGCAAAGTTCACTTAACGATTAGCTTTACATTTATATTAACCTGCTTCAGTTCATGCATTTTTTTCTTTCTCTCTCACTCCGCTCTCCACATTTAAATCCAGCTTGCTGTTACAGTAATGTAACCCGTCATTGGATCTGAATTAAAAATAGGGTGCGTTTAAAGAAAATAAAAAAAAGCGCATAAACCAAGCTAATAAATTTGTGGTCCCGATAACAAAGACGAAAAGCTTTTTGTTTTTAGCTTTTAAAGCGACGAATAGGTTGAAGGTAAAAATTTTCCTCCCCTTGCTGCCACTGCCTGCTTTGTTATTTTAGCTGCCAACCCTCCCTTTTGCCGAACCACTAACTCAACTCCACTCTGTGATTTTTTTAATTCTTTATTTCTTTTTCACTTTTTTTTGTCTTCCGTTTTAAACATCCTCTGTTTTAGAGAGAAGAAGAGACCCTAACTGTGACTGTTAGGCATGGTAGCAAACGATAGAGTCAAAAAAGGATGACGAGGAAGGATGGGGAGAGGGCATTTAAAGAGCTGGTGGGGGGGGGTCGGCAGAAAAGAGCGGGAAACCGCTAATGACTGTGCGGGAGTGGTATTGGCTCCCTTTGAATAATGAGGAACAGCTTTTGTTTTTGCGTCCACCTTCTCTGTGTACTATCCCGGAGGGGGTGGTCGAGGAAGGTGGTTCAGGAAGTAGTCTGAAGGGGAATGGGGGCGGTTTAGCAACCACTACGCACGACTACTAATTCAATTCTTGCTTCCTTCCGTAGACTGGAGAAAGACTGTTACCCTAAAATCCTTACTAAGATGGCAACGAGGAACATTGATAACTCTCTGGGTTTTTCTCCCTCTCTCTCTATCTGCCCCTATTTATTTGTACGCTTTTCCATTTATTCTCGGGGGTTTTTTTTTTCATCACACCTTTTCACGTAAGGGTAACTGATAAATGCTTTCCAAACGGGCGGATGTGACGGATGTTAGGGTTGAAGTTGCGTTGTCATAGTGAGGTTGGATGATAAAAATCACTATGGGAACCAACGGGGTCCGGAAAACCCGAGTAATTAATTATTTGAAGCTGCATCAGATTATTTTTCTGTTATTACTTTTGGCAAAATTGTCAAAAGATAGCCGGCTAATGCCGTAGTAGTGAGTTTTTCTACTATCCAGTCTTTACAAATAGTTTGATCATCATAAGTTGGAAGATGTCATTTTCATGAGTTTTAAAACTTTTTTAGAGTGAAAAATGGGACCAAGGATAATTTATTTGTAATTTTAACAAACGGAAAATTGTTCACTTTTTTTTTTCAGTTCTCTTTTTATAGAATACATTGGTTTTATAAAATGTATTATTATAACTTATAAATATAAAACTGGTAAGATATTTAAATAGATAAAAAAAAAAGAAGCATCCAAGGATTTAATCTTTTAGTTCCAAATTAATTTTAAAAAATAGAAATGAATTCATAACAATAATCTTTATCTTTTATAGACAACGCCATCTTTTATACAAATTATTTCAAGACATGGTTGCTTTGCAAAGTACATAAGTACATTTCGAAGTAAACATTTTAACTTTTTTTTTAATTTAAAAGACTATTCTGCTTGTAAATCTTTTTAACATTCATTTATTGAATTTTTGCACATATTTTGCAATAGCAATGAATGTTTGAAATATTAATCTGTCTATATTTCTGTATATATTACAGCTAAAATTTCCTTCTTTCTAATTTTGGAATATGATATACAAATATTATATGATATAGAATATGATATACAAAT